>WESN01000106.1:0-140357 GCA_011033385.1 Fusarium cf. solani
ATATAAGGCATAGCTTATAACTCTTATTATTAGTATTAATACCTTTTATAACGCTAAATAAGAAGATTAAAGAAGTCTTATTATAGCTAGCTAGAATCTGGCCACGTAGCTATAGGCGCAACTATGTTAGGAAATGGAGGTTATTAGCGTTATAGGTCTATTTTAAAGGGATTGGTTCTTAGAGTCGGCGTCGGAGTTTAAACCTAAAAAGTATTAGCGCTAGGGCTTAGCGCCGGACTCGGCAGTAAATAAAAGTCTATAGGTTTAATTAATTAAACCTATCTAGTTAAATATATAATATATATATCTTAGCTTATATAAATATATATATAATAGTAATTTTAATAATAAATTTAATAATAAAAAACTTATTTATATTAATAATAATAAAAGCTAATAAGAAAATAAATTCCCCTTAGTAAAGCTAAAAGCTTATAGTATTAAAGGACCTTAGGCTTAGAAAAAAAGAATAATAAGTATAAAAACAAAGTTAAGAAAATAAATATAAATAACTTAATTATTATTAGATAAACTATTACTTAAGGAATTATTATTATTATTAATAATATACCGCTATTAAGAAAAATAGCCTCTAAGAGTTAGCCCTAGGGTAATCTATTTATAGATATTATAAACTAGAGGTTTCTTAATATATACAATAATATACTTAAGGGCTAAGTTATTATAATAAAAAGATAAAAGTTATAAAAAGTTAATATTAATACCTAAAGTAAATTTATTAATCTTAATCTCCCTAGGATAAAAGGTATTTTTATAATTATTAAGTTATAAAATAACCTCTTTAAGAATATAAGTAAGAGAATTATTAGAAATATATAAGGGTATAATAATTATTATATAAGATTAGATCTTAGAAAAAAAAAACTTAGTGCTTATTTATAAGATATATAAGTTAATTATAGAGACTTAAGAAAGAAAAAAAGATATATATTAATTATAAAATAAAGAAAATTAATAATTACTAAGAAGAGATAAGCTCTTAGAGTATTATTTTATTTTTTAAGGTAGCTTTAATAAGGGTATTTAAAGCTAACTTAATTAAGCGCTTAAGGATTAAATTCTAAGTAAAAGTATAATTAATTAAGGTATTAATTACTTATTTAACTTAATAATAAGATTAATTATAATTTAAGTTATTATATTATTATTAAAGGTTTTTTATAGCTATCTAATAAGTCTAAGTTATACCTAGAAGTTTTAAGGGTATTTATAAGAGGTTAATAAAAATAAAAAGAAATAAGAATATTAATTACTTATTATATTATACCTCTTATAATTATAAAAAATATAAGTTTTTAGCTTATTATTAATTATATATAATAAAATAAAATCTTAATAAGCTTAAGTAATATAATAAAAATATAATACCTTATTAGCTATATAATTAATAAAAATATNAAACCTTTAATAATAATATAATAACTTAAATTATAATTAATCTTATTATTAAAGGTTTTTTATAGCTATCTAATAAGTCTAAGTTATACCTAGAAGTTTTAAGGGTATTTATAAGAGGTTAATAAAAATAAAAAGAAATAAGAATATTAATTACTTATTATATTATACCTCTTATAATTATAAAAAATATAAGTTTTTAGCTTATTATTAATTATATATAATAAAATAAAATCTTAATAAGCTTAAGTAATATAATAAAAATATAATACCTTATTAGCTATATAATTAATAAAAATATAATTAGGGTTATAAAAGAAATAAATTAGCTTAATAATATATATTTTAAAAAGAATATAATAGAAAATAATAATAATATTTAAATAAAAAATAAAAAAATAAAAAAAAAGTTATATCTAATTAAAAATTAATCCTTATAATATTAAAATTACTTAGGCTTAAGTATTTTAAGCTCTTAGTAAGAATTAAAATAAATAAATTATAATAAGTATAAAAGAAATAAAAGTAATTTTATTTATATTTAAATAATATAAAGACCTAAGAGAATATATAGAAATATCTAGGCCTTAATTAAAGGCTATCTTAATAAAAAAAGCTATTTAAAGATAATATTATTAATATTAAGGTAATACCTCTATATTAAAGAAGTATATTAAATTAGACCTTATATAATAGCTTAAAAGGTACTTATATATTTTTAATATTAGGCTAAGTAATCTCTAGATTATTAATATATTAGGCCTAATTAAGAAAGCTATATTATAGCCTAAAAAAAAAAGAGGGGATTTCCTTAAAAATAATAATATAAGTAATATATATAAGTTTAAGGGTAAGCCTAATTTATTAATAAATAATTATAAAGTTAAATTTATTATATAAGGGACCTTTATAACTAAGATATATAGTATTAAAGCTTTTCTTATAAAATATATTATATTTTATATATTATAGCTTAGAGCTTTTTTAGAGGTATTTTTATTTAGAGTTAATATTTTAAGTTATAAAAAATAATTAAAGCTTATTTACCTTTTAAGTAATATTTATTATCTTATTTAAAAAAATATTTATTTATTAAGTTTTTTTTTAACTTAGTTTTATAAGTAATAAAAAAAATAATAAATAATTATTTTATTTTATTTATATATTTAATATATTATAAAATACTGTTTAATATATAAAATATTATATTAAAGTCTTTTTTATAATTTACTTAATAATTATAAATATATTCTTAGCTTATTTCTTTTAGAATTTTAAATTAATATATTATTTAAGTATAAATACTTTAAACTATTTTTAATATAATTTCTTATTTAATAAATTAATAAATTAATTTCTTTAATAAGTTTATAATAAATAAAATAACTTTATTATAAATTATTTAATTTATTATATTAATATTATATTTATATATAGCTAATTACTAAACTTAATAACTTATAAGTAATTATAAATCTTAATTATAAATATAGCCTTATTAAGTGCTTTATAATTATATTATAATTATTATTTATAATTCCTCTTAGGACTTTTAGCTAATTAAGTTATTAACTAAGTAAAAATATATATATTATTAATAAGTATTTTTAAAGTAGCTATTAATATTTTTTATTTTTTTTATCTCTTATATCTTTATTCTTGCTTACAACTTTATTTAAATTATTTTAATAAGCTAGAGCTAATAAAAGACCTTAAAAAGCTTCTTTACTTATAATATATTAACTTATTTCTCTTTAAATATATAATTAATAAGGCTAGCCCTCTAGGCTAAGGTTATTATTTCTTATTAAAGAGGTAAGTAATCCCGTTTAATAATATTAATAAGCTCTTAGCCTTAACTTAGGAATAAATATAATATAATTTTAATTATTTTCTTAGATTAGCTTATTAATATTTCTTATTATACTTTAATATTATAGTATTATAAGGTTAAAAATAATATTTCTTTTTATATTAGGGGAATTATTAGGAAATGCTCTTAGAGTATATAGCCTAGGACTATAATATTATTCTCTTAATAACCTATCTATTCTAATATTATACTAATTATTTATTAAAAAGAAGTTAAAGAATTATAAGATAGTAGGCCTTAGTAGCTAGATTAAGGTAAAATCATAGATAAAAGATAAGTCTCTATTATATATAAGCTTTTAACTTGCTAAGTCCTCTAAGAGCCCTTAGCTATAAGATGCTATACTGGGGTTGGGTCACGTGACTCTAGGCCCAAGGTTTAGCCGATTGGCCGGCCTTAACCCGTTCGGGAACCATGCCCTTACCATAGCATACCTTTGCAATAATTACCTTCTTTACTTTATCTATCTGCTTTATTAGGCAGCCAGGCCAGGGGGTACCTTTAAGAAAGGAATTTTAAATAATAAGAGGTTAATAATTAGGATTAAAGCCTTAGGTAATCACTTAGGCGTAGATATTATTAATTATGCTCTTTAAAAGCCCTATAATCTTAATTACTTTAGTAGTAGTCTTTCCCCCGCAGGGGGACTTAAGGGAAACCGCTAAGGCCTAGGTCGCGATATCTATATTAGGGGCTATTAATAAGAAGGTTAGAAATTATAAAGAAGCTTAAGAAAACCCCTCTCTAGGTAATTTATATGTGCGGGGTTTTAAACCTGCTTTCCTTGCTTTTTTGTGGCTGCTGCTAGCGCCTTGGCGGTCGAGAACTTTTGAAAACTGCCTCCGTATAGAAACTCGAGAAATTCAAAACCTTGGCAAAGTGGGGTTTCACTCTATTATGCACGCTTAATTCCTGAACTCGCAGCCACGCCTATTATTTATCCAATTACACATGCAGTAGCTATTGTTATCTCCTTCTTGTATCTAGAGCAGCCATTGGTCAGTTATGAATCTGACTGTATCTACTCTGCTAAGGTTCTGAATTTCTCGAGTTTCTACCGTAGCGCAGTACGTCCTATGCCCTAATAGAAGATATCATAGGGTAGGCATGATCTTCACGGCCTTATGAAATAACTGCGTTAGTAAGTTAGATGACCGGGAACCCGCTACCCCGGGAACCCACTAACCCCGGTTTTTTCTTTAATACTATAACTCTTATTAAATTAATTACTTATATAATAATCTTTATATTAAATTAAAGCTATTCTAGCTAATTAAAATATCTAAATATATAAATAAAGACCTTAATAAGGTAATTTAGATAATTAAAAATAAAAAGTATATTATTAAAGTAATTAATTAATATAAGGTTCCTTAATCTTCCCTTTAAGACTAACTTACTAGAAAAGAGCCTAAAGGAAGGACTTATAAGGGTTAATAGTAACTTTTTTATACTTTTAAAAAAGAGCTTTATAATTAGTTAAGGGTTTAAGATACCCTTAAAACCTTAGTAATATATTTTTAAATTAAGTAATTAATATAATATATATTATTAGTTTAAAGAGACTTAAGGCTGCTTAATAAGTATTAAATTAATAGGTTTATAGCCTATAATGAATAAATTAAAACCCTTTATATAATTTAAATTAAAGCTAAGTAAATTAAGGGCTTTAAAGTAATTATTATCTAGGCTTAGTTAAATTAATTAAAGGACTTAAAGGTTATTATTATTTAATATTAGTATTATTAAAATATAAATAAAATTAATATTTTTTTAAAAATTAATCTTAATAGCTTAATAATTAATAAATTAAAGAGAAAAAAAGTAATTAAAAAAGACTTAAAGTTATATAATTAAGTAATTATTATAAAGTATATAAATATAGATAGCTAGGTTTTTCTCTTATTAATGATTTTTAAAGGTTAAGAGCCTTAATAATAATAATTTCTTAAGGATTTTTCTTTTATAAATAATTAGCTTTTTATAATATCTTTAAAGGGTTAAATTATTAATATAATTAACTATAAGTAGCTTAAAAAGGTCTTTATCTTATATACTAAGCTAATTAAAGTTAATAAAAAGAGACTTTTTTTCCTTAATAAATATAATAATTACCTAATTAAGGCTATTATCTTTAATTACTTTAAGGCAAATATATACCCTTATTACTTATTGCTATATATATTATATATCTTTTAGCCTCTTAACTTATTATATTTTAATATCCTTAAAAGGAATTATTAAAATAAGCTCTCTTTAGTTATCCCTTTAATTAAAAAAAAACTAATAATAAAAATAACTATTTAATATTATTATAAGGCTTAGGCTATTATATTTATAGAGAAATATATTAAGAGTAATTAATAAGGGTTAGGGCTATAGCTAATTAATATTTAAAAGCTACTCTTAAGCCGGTTTATAATATTAAATAAAGAAAAAGCTTAAATTACCTAAGGAGGTAATTTAACCCTAGAAATAACTAATTAAGAGCCTAAAGTACCCCTTTTTTATATATCTAAGCGGATTAAAGATATAATTAATTTTATAAGAGATCTCTTTAAGGTTAAGTAATTAACCCTAACTTATAGGTATTTTTATTAATTAGTTAATAAGAGCTTAAAAAAAGAGACCTTTAAAAAAGTAATAAAATTAAATTAAGCTAATTAATTAAAAGCTTATATAAGCTAATTATATATTATATAGAGATAAAAAGTAAATAAATTACTTAATTAGGTTATTAAAGAGATAAGAGACCTTTTTATAATAAAGAGCTAAAAATAATAAGAAAAGGAAAAATAGGCTTATTAAGGAGGTAATTTTCTTATTATCTAATCTATTTATATTATTAATTTACTTATATTAGCTAATTAATAGCTCTCTTTAATATGATATAAGTGATTATTATAATCGTGGTCCTTAGTGTTGTGGCTTAAAGTGGGGCTAGCGGGTTCCCGGTCATCTGACTTAATCTAGCTGTATGCTTTAAGTAACTCTGCGGGATAGAATACCCCGCACAAGAGATAACCTCAGATAACAACCAATCAACACACTGCTGCTGCTTATTATCGTTTACCTGACCATTGATCCTTTCCGCACGCTCTGTGCGACAGAAGATTTTACGGGCCTCGCAGCCCTCGGACGAAAAATATACAACAAACAAACAGGACTGAAAAGGTGATGCAAAAAGCTCCATCAAAACAACACGCTAAGTCAGGCTCGAGAGCGTAGCCGGTATGGAACAAGGGTTCAAACTCATTCTCCCCACCGGAAAAACATGTCAAGCCCGGTTCGGTGGTTAGGGGATGAGAAGTGCTGAGTGGGTGATTACTGATCGAGACAGAAGGCAACCTGTGACTTGAGGGGTTCTCAGCTCTCCTGGTTCCCTTCTGTTAATTGCCCCTCGCTAGAATTACGATGCCATGTGAGCGTGAATTGATTTCGGAGGCCAAGGGCCTGCCGCGGGGACCGGATCTCCGCGGCGCCCGAAGAATCCGTCGTGTTCCCCTCTAGATTTTGTGATGCCGTCAGACCTCGGGCGGCAAACTGAGCTCACGGTAAAACATGCAGCAAGCCAGTCGGTAACACCTGATCCGACTTGAGGGATTTACTCCGTAGTCGTCGCCGAACCTCTCATATCAGTGCCCAAGGGCCCCCAAGCCGTACCCGGCTCCAGTGTTTTGTGTCTAACAGTTAGCGCCTCCTATAGTCTCAGGGACTGTGACTGCTAAGGTTTTATTATGTGTTTACCTCCTCCTTAGGCAGTAGATAGCATAGGATAATGTATTGCCACTAACGAGAGCTCTGGTGGATCTGATGCCCTTGGCGTGACCAGCTTGGAGCTCGTGGAGCATTAAGGGAAAACTGGTAAGAGTGCTATTTGTTCCGATATGATTATCGCTGCTTAACAAGCAAAATATTAATCACCAAGACTAGAAAGTCAGCTTTTACTAGCATTAATGAAAGGCTTAACTACTGGGAATGTTTATGACTTTGTTAGCCAGAGGCCAGCGAGTGGGTGTTCCAGATTGGATACCTGCGCATCGACTGTTAGCATGACTGGGACCGTAGTCCATCCAATGTTTGGTGGGGTGTAGGGCCATTGCGTGAGATGAGCATAGTAGTGGGAGATAGAGATGATAGCTCCAAAGAAAACGCGGCAAACACTAAAATCTACTTCCAATAGTGTTGATCAATTAACGGGAGGCATTTCCACCCACAAAAACGTGCGGCCGAGGATTCCGGGGACAGATTGAGCTTGGATAGATGCAGTGAAATCAGCCTCGGCATCGGCAGGAGACTAAAAAAGCATGGCGAAGGTAATGTTCCCCGACGTTTCTCATCCTCGGCCGGCTCGGCCTCTCTCCTGACTGAAGCATCGGTTGACTCGAAGTTCCTTTCGCGATCTCCCGTGATAAAAGGCCCATCATTGTTCTAACCAGTTCAACTTCCCCTTCCTCATCGCAATCCTCTCTTCCGCTTCTACGAGCTTCTCTGCCTTTATCATACCGTCCTGGTCTACAGCTGCCGGAACGATGCCGTTCGAAACTGAGTTAACCCGCCGGCTCGGCATCAGAGGTTTGTCCATCCCCCTTCGCAATGTTCCGCCGGTCTCGATTGAAGAGCTAACACCAGGACTTCGTTCAGTACCTATTGTTCAGGGTGGTATGATGCATATCGGGACTGCTGACCTCGCCTCTGCGGTGTCTAACGCCGGCGGCCTCGGTATCATTACAGCCCTCATCTACCAAACCCCGGACGCTCTCCGCGAAGAGATTCGCCGCTGTCGAACCCTAACTTCCAATCCATTTGGCGTCAATATCACCCTCCTGCCTGCTATAGTGCCGCCAGATTACAGTGCGTATGCACAGGCCATCATTGATGAGGGCATTACGATCGTCGAGACGGCCGGGAACTCTCCCGGCCCTATTATCGCCAAGCTTAAGAAGGCTGGCGTAACTATCCTCCATAAGTGCACTAGCATCCGTCATGCCCAGAGCGCCGTTAAACTCGGCGTCGACTTTCTTAGCATTGATGGCTTTGAATGCGCTGGCCATGTTGGCGAGAGCGATATCACCAACTTCATCCTTCTTAGCAAGGCGCGCCAGACCCTCAAGGTGCCTTTTATTGCCAGCGGGGGCTTCGCTGACGGCCACGGGCTAGCTGCTGCGCTGTGCCTCGGCGCATGTGGTATTAATATGGGCACCCGCTTTATGTGTACCCAGGAGGCGCCTATCCACGATAACGTGAAGGAAGCTATCGTTCGCGCAGAGGAAACGGACACAACGTTGGTAATGCGTAGGTGGAAGAATACAACCCGGTTTTATAAGAATAAGGTGGCGCTTCAGGCACTAAAAGTGGAGAAGGAGAGTACCTCAGGCGAGTTTGAGGAGCTGGCGCCGCTTGTTAATGGGAAAAGAGGCAAAGAGGTGTTTGTCAACGGAGATTTGGAGTTTGGCGTGAGTCTAAGAACACCAATGCCCATGTCTACTTGACATAGTTACTGACTGACGGTTTGCAGGTATGGATAACTGGGCAGGTCATGGGACTCATTCACGATATCCCCACGTGTGATGAGCTCATAAAAAGAATCGTGAAGGAAGCTAAAATAGCCCTGAAAGAGAAGCTCTCCATCTTGGCTCCAGAGCTAAAGCTATAGAGTCTTATTGCTTGCCGATTTTTGCTCTGAAGGACAGAGGTTGGCATGCCAAGCAGGTGTCCCGAAGGCGGCCTGTGTTTTTATATGTTGAGTTATCGGACATGGGTTAGTCCCAGAACGGGAGGATGTTTTGTCAGAAGCCCTGAGCCTATCCATGGGCATATAATCCAAGGCGAAAACTTGTGCTGCCTGACTAGCTAGGGCGCGAAAGCCGGCGATACCACTTAGTCTAAGGATACAACAAATCAAACCTGGTAGCAGGATGGAACGCAACGCGTTCACGCACACAGAGATTTAAAGGACGTAAATTAGCAAGGCGGAACTAAGGACGGGAGGGCAATGAAACATGGCATCTCGTGGATCGGGCAAACACTCTTGTGACAGCCAGGTACGTAGTTAGCTACGACTCTACCGGTGCTAGTTCACTCTGCCGCAGAGTCTCTGCGCCTGAGTGATAAGACGGCCGGGGGCGAAGTGAGATGGGGAGGAGTGGCTCGAACCTATCTGCTCGGTCTCATTCTTAGTTGATAGCTTTTTTCGAGGACAGAGGTGACCTGTAATATAGCTTCTCTGGCTATCACCCCCATCTGCGCTGCTGGAACTCGTGTCAAATTATTCAGCTCGAGCCAGGGCCATAGATAGATATCTTGTCTCATGCGAAGTGTGGCCGATCAGAGAAGAGCAACTGGTTACCGATATTGATACCCGTTGGCGGCTCCTCTCTGAGGAAACATCGTCCTATCCCTGCTGAGGGGTACGCTATCGCCCGTCATCAAGAGTTGGTGCACGGGTTAGCCTTGGAGTGAACAAGGCCGCCACGCATTATGTCGCTAGGGGCTAGTTCATGCTAGGTTTGAACAGTGCCGCGGGTTCCGGGAACCCGTCAATGCGCGAAGCTTTGCCACACGGAGTCGCCAGCCATATGTGGTCGGAGACGGTTTTTTCTAGCGAATGCGAGAGACGATGCCACCATGCCACTCGTGCGACGTACATAAATAGCACATATGATGGCGGTAACATGGCCCAATTTTCGCATGCTCCTCAGTTACACCCCTGTATGAGCGGCCACTTGTCCACACTCTTATTGAATTATAAATTCTACCGTGTCGGACAGGTTGTACCCCTAGAACCTGCATTTATATCTCTAGCAGTTCTGAGGCAGTCCGTGTCGAGTTTACGCATTCACCTGCTTCTGCAGCTCCCGGCCTATCCTGGCTGAACAGATCACCCCGTCATTATGCAGGATTCAGCGCGGATGATATCTGTCATACATACACGGTCGTGGATGGACCAAGATCTGAAATGGAACCACACTACACCAAATAGGGAGCGAATGGGCGGGAAACCGTCGCCTGCCATGTGCTCTTGCTCTAGCCTCTTTCCATTGGCCGGTTCTTGCATACTACAACACACAATACTACCAAACACGTCCGACAGCATATCTCCAGCCTATTCACAGCACTCGCACGAGAATGTGTTGCTGGGTGGAATGAAAATTACATCCAAAAAAATGGAAGAGATTTGGGTAAAGTGTTCTGATACCCAAATCGACTGCAAGCGCAAGTCGCCACCGCTGACATAGGCATACAAGCAGCCTCGACAAGTCCATTTCTCGAGCACTCTTACGAAAGAACAACCGGAGACAGGATCTGCTGGGTCGCACGCGAAAGTCGGAATTCTTAATCATCTTAGAGTAACTGAGATCGAACGCGAGCAGCTTTGCGAGTACGTCTACGGAAGTTCAGCGCAAGGAAGGGGCCCCGACGGACATGACGCTGCATGTCAGCCCTCGACCAACTCTGGGGGCCAACACGCGGTTGGTTCGGAAGATCTAGATCTGTCATATGACGATGTTTCAAGGAGTGTCCTTGAATACGAAAGCTGGGTGTGGCAATCTTTCAACGAATGGATTGAACATATGTTTCCCCATGCCAGTCGTGGGTGGTATTAAACAAAGCCTACGGCGCGGGGACCCGTGATCATTTTTTTTTTCTTTCTTTTTTGGGTTAAGAGTGCGGTGTGCGCTACGTATGAGCAAATGGTACTTAGCAGTTCTCCCTTTCGTAATAGAGTTCTCTAACTCATAAATATTGGCTGTATGGTATGATAACCGCGAGGCCGGGAGTTATGATCCCACCAGACGCGGAGTAGGCACTCTTGAGGTTGTGTTTTCATAACTCCGCCAAGGCGGCCTTGGCTCAGGAATGTCCACAACTCGTCATACTCAGATAGCCAGAGCGTAGCTTCCTCCGCGAACACGGCTTTCAGTCCCCATCGGTATGCAGGTTTTTGCTCAAAGAGAAAAGGCGGAGATATTCAGGAATCTAGTCATGAGCGCTGAGAATCGCTCTGGCTTTGGCTCCAGTGTTAACACTAGTAAAGACGAGTTTGGAACCGGCTGGTGGCTTCTTCGGCGACCTGATGGTATATTCTTTTTTCGAGATGAAAGACAGCTAAAGTTATCTAAAGCAGCCCAAGCGTCATCAAATACAAACAACCAAGTGAAATTAGGTCAAATTTTCCCCCGTCCCCCATAGAACCGCTTCTGTAGCACTCTTCTAGCTCCGCTATCCCATCTCGCAACAACCTAACAGTAGTAGCCACTAGGTTCAATCTCCTCTCCATCGCGGACGTGGTTGTACGCTCTTTGTTTCTTAAATTTTCTTCGTAGTTGCGCCCCCTGGCGGCAGCTGCTGAAGCGAGAAGGTTCCCTGGTGCATCGACTCATCAGTATTCAATCCACGAAACACAGCCTCAACTCTTGGTCTGTTTCTGCCCACGGCGTGTAGCGAATGTGGATCGACCCGAATTAAACCGAAGTTGAATTGCCGAGGACTGAATTGTTCGGAGCGTTGCCACAAGCGAGGTCCGGAATCACCATGGCGATTCAAGCCCCTATCGCCGTGGGTCGCATCTACGGCAATTAGGAACCACTAGACGTCATTGCGATGATCCCATATAAGTCACAGGGCACGGGGGAATTCGCTTTTAACGAAGCGTTTTCGTCGCGGCTAACCAGGTCTAGAATCGTCCAAGTAGATATCAGGCCCCGCCCGACTCGGGTGTCCGCGGTGGCCGTCTAGACGGCTCTCGCCCATGTAAAGTTGGGCCGCATCTGAAGCCGGACTCTTAGGGCCAGAAATGTGGACCAAACGGGAACCGAGAATTCCGCAATCTTAGAATTCATCTCAGCACGTTTGAGGCAATATGGCAGCCAAGCGCCAAGGGTCTGGGGCCTGCTCCATAACCGCCCCTGATTCCTTCGCCTCCAAAGGCCAGCCAGACTTGGCAAGGTCCGCAAAGTCCTTCATCCTCGACTGTGAGAGAGAGTCGTATTAGCCAGGCGTTCGGCCTCCAGAACTCCAGAACCCCCGGACGCCCGAGAGTCCTTCGGCCCCGGCGGCACGGGGCTCACCGTCCGGAGGCCAACAGGATGGCTTACGACCACTGACGTAGCTTGATTTGAGTACAGCGCAAATTCTGCCGGCTGAAGGGAGGTGGGTTTTAATACAAAAGGGTCAAGATCTTTATCCATCCATTTTGCTGCGACATCTCAACCCGCAACTGAACCCGGTCAATCCAAGCCCTAGCATTCATTGTTATCTTTATTCTAACCTTTAACCTTTATAATACCGCGACATTATCATCACCCAGCAATCGAATTTCGAACGCCTTGGACTATCCCGGAATGATGGATGAGCTCTCCGAACAACCTACTCCCAAGTCGGAAAAGCCGTCGTCACTTTCTGCATCAACGAACACAGCAGCCACTGCAGCCAATCAGGAATGGGCAGCCACCCAAGAAGAAGAAGAAGAGCGCATAAACGCCGATGTACTTCAACTTGCCCGACGCCTCACGACGAAATCTCTGGGAGCACCAGGATCGCTCTTCCCTGCCGCCGAAGACGGACCCCTGAACCCTAACAGTCCCCAATTCAATGCGAAGAAGTGGGCAAAGGCCTTCTACGATATTAGAAAGGACACGCTCGAGGGCACCAGGCCCAAAACCACCGGAGTTGCTTTCAAAGAGCTTAATGTATTCGGGTATGGCACCACTACTGATTTCCAGAAGAGCGTGGGAAATGTTTTCCTTAAGGCTGGCACACTGGTCAAGAAGATGTTAGGCCAAAAGCAGCAGAGAGTCGATATCCTGCACGAGCTGGAGGGCGTCGTCCATAGCGGCGAGATGCTTTGTGTGCTTGGACCTCCTGGCTCTGGATGCTCGACATTTCTCAAGACTATTGCGGGCGAAACCTACGGCTTTCATATCGAAAGTAACTCCATGATCAATTATCAGGGTATACACCCGAAACAGATGAGGAGTGCTTTCAGAGGCGAAGCAATCTACACCGCCGAGGTTGACCACCACTTCCCGCACCTGACTGTCGGAGACACTCTCAACTTTGCCGCCCGCGCCCGGTGCCCTAAGAATATTCCGCAGGGCATTAGTCGGGCGGAGTATGTGGAACATCTGCGCGATGTGGCTATGGCTATGTTCGGCATCTCCCACACCAAGAACACCCGCGTGGGCGACGACTTTGTTCGAGGTGTGAGCGGTGGTGAGCGGAAGCGCGTTACTATTGCGGAGGCATCTTTGAGCTACTCGCCACTGCAGTGCTGGGATAATAGCACGCGAGGCCTTGATAGCGCAAACGCCGTCGAATTCTGCCGGACACTGAGGACTCAGGCCGATGTGATGGGTAGCACTTCCTGCGTTGCCATCTATCAAGCTCCTCAGGCGGCGTATGACGTAAGTTCTCGCTAATCTCTGGATCCGATCGTGAGGCTAACAGACCAAGGTCTTCGACAAGGTCATAGTCCTGTACCAGGGCCGACAGATCTTCTTCGGCAAGGCAAACGAGGCGAAGGCGTACTTTGAAAGCCTCGGATTTGTTTGCCCAGAGCAGCAGACCACTGCTGACTTCCTGACATCCATGACGAGCCAACATGAGCGTGTCGTCCGCCCAGGGTGGGAAAACAAGACTCCGCGATCACCGGAAGAGTTTGCGCAGGCCTGGAAGCGTAGCAAACACCGCGCCCATCTGATGGAGGAGATCGAGGAATATGCTGCAAACCACCCCTTCCACGGAGAACACTACAATAAGTTCCTAGAGACTCGGCGGATGGACCAGTCGAATTCGCAACGCCTAAAGTCTCCATTCACCTTATCTTACCAAGAGCAGATGTGGCTAAACATGTGGAGGAGCTACACCATGCTCAAGACCGACCCCAGCATGACCATCACCATGCTGGTGAGCAACTTCATCGAAGCCCTCGTCGTCAGCAGCATCTTCTACAACCTTCCCCAAACTACAAACACCTTCAACAAGCGTGCTATTTTGATGTTCTTCATCATCCTCATTAATGCTTTCGGCAGTATATTGGAAATTATGACTCTTTACGCAAAACGCAATATCATAGAGAAGCACGCGAGGTATGCCCTCTACCACCCTAGCGCCGAGGCGCTCGCTTCGATGATCGTGGATTTGCCATACAAGTTACTCAACGCCATCATCATCAACGTAACCCTCTATTTCATGACAAACCTTCGGCGGGAGGCCGGGCCTTTCTTCTTTTTCCTGCTCATATCCTTCACCACGACCCTCGTTATGTCAATGCTTTTCCGGTTGATTGGTTCCACGACCAAATCAATCGCTCAAGCTCTGGCCCCGGCATCGATTATCCTACTGGCGCTAGTCCTGTATACTGGTTATGCGATTCCACCTCAGTACATGAAAGGCTGGATCGGCTGGTGTCGATGGGGCAACCCGATCTTCTATAGCCTGGAGAGCGCCCTGCTTAACGAGTTCGTCGGAAGAGACTTCGCCTGTTCGACCTTTGTGCCTTCTGGGCCCGGATACGACGACGTATCAGCGACTGGGAGAGCTTGTTCAGCACTTGGCTCAGTGGCTGGTCGAGATCGTGTCGATGGTGCCGCGTATCTCGCCACTGCCTTTAAATACGATGAGTCTCATAAGTGGCGCAACTTCGGTATCTTGGTCGCCTTCATGATTGGATACCTGCTGCTACACCTGCTCGCCACCGAGTACGTCGCATCGCAACGCTCTAAGGGAGAGGTGCTGGTGTTCAGCCGAAAGTCCATGATCAAGCGTCAGCAGAAGGGCGTAAAGGACGTCGAAAGCGGCACTGTGACTGCAGTTACCGACTCAACCGACGACAATACCTCAGATCCACTGGTTGAGAAGCAGACTTCTATCTTCCACTGGAAGAATGTTTGTTATGACGTCACGATCAAGGGAGAGCCTCGCAGGATCCTGGACAACCTTGACGGTTGGGTTAAGCCTGGCACTCTGACAGCACTTATGGTGAGTAAACAAACCTGTGACGGATGAAGCATATTTGCTGATTGTACAATGCAGGGATCGTCCGGAGCCGGCAAGACTACGCTTCTCGACGTACTTGCGAGCCGAGTGACCATGGGCGTTATTAGTGGCGAAATGCTCGTTGATGGCAATCTTCGGGATGAATCCTTCCAACGTAAGACCGGATATGTTCAACAGCAAGACCTCCACCTTCATACCTCGACTGTGCGAGAGGCCCTTCAGTTTAGCGCCCTTCTTAGACAACCCGCGCGATATACTCGACAGCAAAAGATTGACTATGTGGACACCGTCATCGGTCTTCTTAACATGGAGGAGTATGCGGATGCCATTATCGGTGTTCCCGGGGAAGGGCTTAATGTCGAGCAGCGTAAGCGTCTGACAATAGGCGTGGAACTCGCCGCCCGTCCTCAGCTTCTTCTCTTCCTCGATGAGCCTACATCCGGTCTGGACAGCCAGACTTCGTGGTCTATCTGTGACCTGCTGGAGAAACTCACACGAAACGGCCAGGCTATTCTCTGCACCATCCATCAGCCCTCTGCTATGCTCTTCCAAAGGTTCGACCGGCTTCTGCTCCTAACTAAGGGGAAGACTGTCTACTTTGGTGATATTGGCAAGAATTCGAAGGTACTTGTTGACTACTTCACTCGCAATGGTGCCCCAGAGCTTCCTGCTGGAGCAAACCCGGCCGAGTATATGCTTGGAGTTATTGGAGCTGCGCCTGGCTCTCGGACAGAATTTGATTGGCCGGAAGTTTGGCGAAAGAGCCAGGAGTATCAGGAAGTCCAGGGAGAGCTCAACCGCCTGGTCAATGCCGGGAAATCTCCGAACCAGGATGGGTCAGGCGAAGATCGTTCGAACTATAATGAGTTTGCCTCTCCCGCAACCCATCAGTACGCGGAGGTTACCAAGCGTGCCTTCCAGCAGTACTGGCGCAGCCCGGGATACATCTACTCGAAGATGTTGCTGGCGGTTGGCGCGGTAAGTTGCTTTCCGCAAGCCCCATAGTGCGCTACGAGATGTACTGACTTGCAAGGCGCTCTTTATCGGCCTCTCTTTCTTGAACGGCGTCAACACTCAGCGTGGGCTTCAGAACCAGATGTTTGGAGTCTTCATCTTCCTCAGCATCTTCCCGCAGATCGTAAACCAAATTATGCCTGTTTTTGTTTCGCAGCGCACCATGTATGAGGCTCGGGAGCGTCCCTCCAAGGCATACTCCTGGAAGGCCTTTATGGTTGCAAACATTGCTGTCGAGCTGGCCTGGAACTCTGTAAGTGACAACCTATTTTCGCCACGAGCCAACGCTAACCATGGATAGCTCATGGGTGTGCTGTGCTTTATCTGTTGGTACTTCCCGATTGGCCTTTATAAGAATGCCGAGCATACCGACTCGGTTGACTCACGAGGATTCACAACCTTCATGCACATCTGGGTATTCTTCCTTTTTGCCAGCACGTTTGCGCACATGATTATTGCCGGCATAGGAAGCGCGGACGTTGCAGGAGGAATCGTGAATCTATTCATGGTTATGATGTTTACATTCTGCGGGTAAGTTGCCTTGTACATGGCTCTTTGTAAGTATCTGTGGCTGACCTTTGATAGTGTCCTCGCAGGCCCAGACACTCTTCCCGGATTCTGGATCTTCATGTACCGTGTCAACCCTTTCACCTATGTCATTGAGGGTATCCTCGGTACGACGCTGGCCAACGCCCCGATGCACTGCGGACCTTCCGAATTCGTTCCTTTCGAGGCCCCAAACGGCACAACCTGTGGAGCGTACATGTCTGGGTACATGTCCAAGGCCGGAGGGTATCTTGCTGATTCCGGCGGCAGCGACTGTCGATACTGTGCTATGAACGAGACCAACACCTTCTTGGATGGTATCCATGTCAAGTTCCGCAACAGGTGGAGAGACTTTGGCTTCATGTGGACGTACTGCATATTCAATATCGCTATGGCACTGGCCATCTATTGGCTGGTGAGGGTTCCCAAGAAAAAGAAGACCAAGAAGGATTGAAGCAATACACCGGCGTATAATACGGGATTATCAACTAATCAGCCAAGAGTACGATGACTGTGGGCTGGGTGTTTGTCGCCTAGAACGTAGAGGACCGCGAGCCACGCACATCCCACATTCAGATGTGGAGAAGATATAATATTCCTTTGAGTACGATAGTATCTAGGCGCAGTAGACATTGAAGGACGGAAATCATATAAAATAGAATTGATAGGGTAAAAAAGAACATCATCTTATAATTACTCCGTACATAATGAGATCTTGCGCTGAATTCAAGTGACTTTCCTGGGTTTGCGGAAACACTAAATCCCTGCTCTGAACGGGGGTTCTTAATAGAAGAATGCGAGCCGTCTTAGAGGCCAGAGCACCCTACTTATTACAGCTTTGTCCCCCATAAGCGACAGGTTTATTAAGGGAAAAACTCCCTTCTCCGCGGATTACAGGTAGCCTTCAGCATCAAGATAGCCCAGATCTCCGGTATCAACCCACCCCGCCTTATTGAAACAGGACTTGTCGAGCTGCTCATCATGCTGCAGGTAGCTGCTAAATACTGGCTGCCCTCTTACACAAATGCGACTGACAACACCGGGGGAGGAAGCATTATCGGACGAGTCGAGGACAGTAATCTCCGGCCCTGTACTAATGCCAGAGGTACCTGGGCGGTTGAGCTAATAGTCAAGTGGTGGGATGGAGATGGGCATGCACCTGGAGATACAGTAAGTACTAGCGGGTTGGGATGGACGCAGGTTTGTTGTCTTACTCGGTCATGTATTCGAAGGATCATTCTCAAAACTGCATGAACCCTATTGTCAAGATCATCATCCAGCCTCGCACATTCAACGATCTTGTCCGCCATTATCGTCTCAATTTCAAGCGTGCCGTCGAACTATAGTGTACTGTATCTGAAGACCGTTTATTCACTTAGCTCGGTGTATCAATTTAGCCATGCCCACTGCGAAGTAGTCGAAGGTATTGGTGGTTAAGGCGTGGTCGCCCGATAGCGAGAATAAGAGTGGAATTACCAGCGGCTCATATGGCAACGTATATGTTAGTAGCAGAACCAGTCAGGGTGAAGAATAGTTGTGCAGACGTGGCATCTAAAAACAATGACTGGAATTGGTATGCTTGAAGTGATGGAGGTGTTTAGGTCGAACTCTTGTGTGGTATTTCGCTGTTCAGCCAACGGTGCGGGGGGACGACGTTCTGTACCGTGACATAACATTGCTTCAAGCCATCGACCAGGGGTTACAGATATCTGTACATGTTCTTCTCGTACGGAGGTTAGAGCAGTTAAATACCCCATGAGAGGCTTAACCTTTCATGATAATGCGGCTAGGTATGACTCTTCTACTGCAGGCAGCAGAAGGTTAAAAAAAGGCCACTGTGTTAGCATTGGGTCATGATGCTATGATGTGTTGAAAATGCGTTCTTTATTATAGTTGAAGCCCGGCTCTTGATGGGTTAACTGAGCCTGAAGATCGTACATGTTCTTCGGGGATTTATTTGTATCTAAGTTTCCGAATGCCCCGAGCTCACATCATATCTCTTATGTGATGAGACCAAAACTCAGGCCAACCCCTCTCCCGTCCCATCACCATGCCTCAGTGAATAGCATAGCTTCCCACCAAAGAACCGCCATGCTGAAGACGGGATCTTCGCTGATAGCAAATTTAGCTCAAGGCTCCTAAATGAAGCTTCCTAAAAGCATCCGATGGGAGTCCAACACGCCAGTCACTGAAGCTCAACCCAACCAGATAAGTACTGTTTATAACCAGCAGCATCAGAAATGGTTTCAATGGGTATACAGCTATGACGGGTTTCCAGACATTCGCTGCTTAGTGAAGTGTCTAGTGATATATAAAGAGAGCTTAAGCTTGTCGTTCTAAATTCAGTTGTCTCGCCTTTTGCCTGACTGGCGATAATGCGTACATTATGGAGTTTAAGGGGCGATTCATCCATCACCAGATCCAGATGGAAGTAGACAGACTTAAGGAAGAGGACTCAATCGTATACGCCGCCCCTATTAGGCTGGTCTGCGTCGTGGTTGGAAAGCTTCAAGCGCGAAGGAAATCTCTAACAGATATTATAGAATATTTTCTTCCATTCAAAGGCGAATGGAGAAAAAAAGAAAAACTGTAGAATGAGATGTCTGCCAATCTATACCTCTAGGAGCACAGACAACCCCTTTCTCCATATCTTAACAACATGCCTTTATTCCTCACTGCTCTAGACAGCTTGGATAAGAAGGTCAATAGGAATAAAGCCTCTTGTAGAAGCAGCAGCCTCAGAACCTATACTAAGAAGGAAATAATTGCCGAGGAATTGATAACCAATGAATTGGGTCCAAACGCCACCAGTAGCGTAACATACTGGGTCATTATCATCGTTAAAGTCCTCAATGCAAGTCATCTTTGGTGCACTACATTTCAGAACGCCTCCATCCATCTGTCCCTGGTCGCAGGTGACGGGCGCCTCATTGGTCCGGGGCGATGCGTTGCAAACATATAACGAAGCTGACTCGGAGCCGCTGTAAAACCCACATATCTTGGAGCCGTCGACGAAAAGGGCGCCAGTGCCCGCCTCGATGGAAAAGATACCCGCTGGCACGTTGGAAGGGTTGTAACCACCTAAGGTTATGCTGCCGTACTGTGGAGGTGGAAGCCTGGCTGGTGTACCGCTTGCACCGCCGCCCTGGCCGATTGCGTTGAAGGTCCCAAGGACCGGAGAAGAGGTAGAACTGGGAGCAATGGTGGATGAGGTTGTCACATCATACGTGGCGGAAGATGTGACGGAAACGGTAGTTGAACTAGCCAAGGTAGTTATCGATTCCGTCGCCGAGTCAAAAGTTGTTGACGAAGCTGTCGAGTCTGAGGAGGTAGAAGATGTGACAGGGACAGACGAAGTTGCAGATAGTGCAGAAGTCTCAGACGTTTCTAGTGAAGTAGACGAGTCAATGGTGACTGCGTTGCTGATATTAGCAGGCGGTTTTCTATGAGAAGCTGGTGTCTTCTCAAGACCTACCCGAAGTACCCGGCTTGCATGGACTTGCTACCGCGCCCAAGAAGGCAAAGGCCAGCGAGACCAAAACGCTGTAATGCATTATATTAAATTAGGCAATTAACGAGAGGCAAGAATGAAACGGTAAAAAGAGATGGAAACTGCTTGGAACGTGAGCACGGCTGACTTCCTCTTTTTCTTTCGTGCCGTATGAGAGAAGAGAGAAGATAAAAGCCACTTCATTTAGGGGAGGAGCACTACCAAGGAACTAGCGAAAATTAAGATGCATTATTGATAAGTTATTGGTGAGACTCCACCAGCTAAAGAGTCGAGACCCTCGACTTGGGGCGATGATCTCGCCAATCCTGATTAAACACAACTTCTAGACTAACTTACAACCTGTGTGCACTGTCAATATTTGGAAGTCAGTGCGCCCAGACAAGATAAGCCATCGGCGGTGATTCCTGCAAGTCTGTTGAACTGCAACTGTTTACCTTCCGCTTCATCTCTTCATTGTGCCTACCTCTGGCTGCCATGTCCAGACCTTCACTCTCCCAGCCACATCTGGTGTTTTACTCTAGGCTATGGTACCCAGCACCTCGCCTTTTCGTCCCGTACCCTTTGCACCCTGCTCATTGACTCACGACATGTACTGCCCCGTGGGAAGTGCTCTGATGCGCCATTCCAGTGGCTGGTAGTTGTTGATCTTTTGCTGTCAAGTCCTGTGACCTTCAAGTCCAAACACCTGAGGCGACGCATTTCGGGTGCTATCAGGATCCGGTATTTTTATCGAAATGTCATATCGGGAGTACAATAAACGACATAAAAGCAATGAGGCAAGGTCAGCGGGAAGCTCTGCTATCGTAACAGAGTTAGCAGAGAGGCCGAGCTTTCTTTAAGGGATCCCGACTTTAACATTATCTGGTTGGCACTTGTCTGTTCAGGCAAACCCTAATAATACAATTTTAATTTACTGCTGGGGCTAAAGCAAGCAGACTGAAGCCAATGTCCTTTCCTACACTTCGAATGAACTCGAGAATCACGCCAAGAGCCCTCTCTGAGAGCATGTTATCGTCCTGGTTCAAGGCACGCCTTTCAATTAGGCCTTTCCTGTCGCCGTCGAGTTCGTAGAGATGGCCATTCCTGTGAGACTTGGCAAAACAGACGTAATGAAAGTCAACCTCGTCCTCGGCGTTTTTGGGTGCTTCGCTGTCGCCTTGCAAAGCAATCGTCTTATAAATAGATTCCGGCTGCTCATCCTCCTCCAGGACGGCCGCACGGTCCAAGTACTTGAGAGGTTCCACTGATGTAAGAAGGCTCGCGAGATGTGATTTGGGGACTTGTGATGGCTAGGTCGAAGTATGTGAACAAGGGGGGTTGTACTGACCTATGAAATCCCTTGCGGCTCCGTTGGTAACAGCGTGCAAGATGCCGTACAGTCCACAGGCATTGTTGATAGTCTGCTTGAGCCATACGACATCCTCATCAATGCCGCTCTTGGAATATTCAGGCGGTTTTTTTTTTTGTCAAGCTGTTGAAGATCCGCCTCGTAGTTTGGAGAAGTCGGAAATACAAGCACCAGAGCAAAAGCCGGACGAGGGATAAGGGAAAGAAGGTCAGGCTCGTCTAGCGAGAAAACGTCATGGAATTCCAGCTCAGGTGAGAGGCCAAGGCCGTGGGCCAGCTCAGTGAAGACGGTCGGATTGGACTCGAGTGGGATGAAGTGCTTGCGGTATGACATTGTTCTCGGCGCCCCGACTCTGAAAGCAGGACTCTAGAGTTTGATGCCCCTAGAAACCCCTCGGGTTTCCCAATAGCTTCACGTCCATCACCACTACCATGTTGCGGCTCAAGGTCGAGAGCCGTAAGGTCAGAAGAAAGCATGCCAGCTTAAATCTAGCATCTTTTCCGCTCCAACAAACTCCGGCACTTCCGCACCGAAATCTGCGAGCCGCTGAAGTCTGATCCCCGGTCCTGCAATGCCGAATCACGTCTCCGCCAAACTCAATCCTGGCACCCCTCCGCCTCAGTCTTCTCACCAGCAACAGTTTAATGATCACATTATCCACGAGGAAAATAAAGGAGTGGCTGAGGAGATAATATCTCAAATTAAGACCCCAGATCTGAGAACCACATTTTCGATTGACGAAAGCTTGATTGTGGAGAGCTCTCAAGGCTTAAAAGATAAGTTTATGCCCCGTCACCGGATATAATGCGTGATCTCTCATAAACCCGTCATATCTCTTATAGGTAGTCTTAATATCTATACCCTTAAATCCCGTCTTAGCTAGCTTACCTTTTAGCCCCTTAGCGGTACTGAAATAATTGTGATGGGCGTTATAGCTTAGCCTGTGCTCTCTCGAGGTGCTTATAAACGAAGCACTGTTGCACTCTGGGACACCTTCGCCGGCCTGCCTATACCAAGAGTCGTATCAAATCCCGTCAACTGATCTGTCTCTCGGAGCCTTTATGACACGCCTCAAGGCAGCCCCTCCTCAGGCCTGGGCAAGTTGGTTGGGTGGAGGCCCCGGAGAGGTTCAAACGCCCAATTCAGCCCCGAGGGTCTCTTGGAAGGAGAAGGATACGAACGGGCATCGGTCACCAACCAGCACGATGCTATCTCGGGTTTCTAGAAATACTAGATAACCCAGTGACGAAAGCGTAACCCATGTAGAGTGACGACTCAGTCTATTAACCATGAAACCATGGAAGAGTCCTTCCATACTTTGCCACCGCCTTAGTCGCCTCACACTTTTGATCTCTAATAAGTTTTATTGCACTCACTGATGAACGGTTACCTGCTCCTGTGAAGTGTTATAATAAAGCACAGCTATATAGTCCTCATGCATTTTACATACAAGTTGGGGAACGAAGAAGAAAAAAATGGGGCGCTAATAAAATAAGCCAGGAGCCGTCACCCAAGTAACGGTACTTGGATCACCCAATGGACAAGATACTGCCTTGTCCAGCAGAGTCTAGCCCGCCACACAAATAGCTTAAGACCCCTAGATGTGGTCGATTAGGCCATGGTACACATTATTAAAGAGCATAAAGATAACTTCATCTCTCTCTCAGGCTCATATTTTATTCTGAGATTCTGCTTGATGAAAAAGATTCGTGTATCGTCGTGCTCGAAAATTATCCCTTCAATGACCACCCTGCGCGCAGGTCAGGGAATGAGCGAGACCACTCTGGTCTTGAGAGAATCTTATGGTTGCCCAGTGACTGACAGAAGTGGCCAGAAGGGGCGGGCTCAGGTGCCCTCTCTGAACCGAATGCTCCAGATATACTATTATAGTTGTATAACGAGACATGGGGTTTCTTTTGTGGCTTCATAGTGAACCTATACTCCTTCAAGCGGTGGCTCCATATTCGCATCTTGTCAACGGATTTGTCAAAGGCTCGTTTCGCACTGACTTTAGCATCGGACTCGTTGGATTCTTCGATGGGAACTCGTCCAATGGCCTGGAGACCTCCCTTGTTCGTGTTCACCCTGACGAGGAAAGTTTCCAAAAGCTCCTTAGCTTCAAGCAAATCTTTCCAATCTGGATGATCTTGAGGAGTGTGTCGTAAGAGTGCTGAAATGAGAAGCGGATATCTAGTAACTCGCTGCACAGGCTTAATCAGAAGCGAGTCTAAGTCCCAGGCTCTAGTGAGATGTTTTGTGACTTCTCTGCACTCGCCTAGCCAGAACCTCACGATCGGATCCTGCTGGATTTTTGTCAGGTGCTCCGCAACTTGATCGCTTCGCTTGAAAAACTCTTCGAGTGCCGCGGTCATCTTGCCCATGTTGATCTTGAAAACAGACCCGACCATTGAGGCTCGGTCGTTAGCATCGTCGACTTCTATGAAATGGCGGTGATTTTGGTTGGGCTTAGAGGCCTCGTCCCAATGTAGGGGTGGCTGATTGCGATCCGGGTTGTAAACATTGATGACAGCGTTCTTGATCTGCGCAAGAAAGGAGATGTGAACGGAAACGATATCGTCGATATTACGGAAGATCGACCGAGCTCTCTGAGCGTGTAGAGCCGGGCAAACATCTGCGGTCCCCTTGTATACCTGCTGCAAAATTCTCATATCTCGTGCAAATACCGTCTCCGTATCGATGAGTTCCTTAATCACGTTTCGCCAATGAATGGCACGAGGTACCGTTACGTATCTGCCATGAGGCTCGATCTCTGCCGCGCCTTCGGTCCCGCAGCCGTCGTCGATGGAAGTTGTTCGTGTAGATTTATGCCATGCCGTGGATTGGTAGCCGAAGGTTGTGAATCGAGATACAGCCGACGTGGTTTTCGGACGTTCAACTTCCTGCTCGAGTGTTGTATGGTAACCCTCATATTTCAATTGCCCATGGCGTAACACCGATGCCATATGCAAGGTACAGGCTGTGTCGAGGCTTGAGTATGAGGAGATTGCTGGCATCCTGCGATCAGACAAAGGTGCCTGAACGGGTTTCCTGCTCACCACTCGTGAAAGAGAGGGAGCATATGGAAAACCATCCTCGATCCGTTCCTCCTGTAGACCCTGTGTCGCTAGCGGGCTTGGTCCCATCCTCACACATGCCCAAGGTTGGCTAACTGGCAAACTTTTCGTCGTCTCGCTCCTGATGGTGGTTCTGTAGTTGACGCTGAGATGATTTCGCAGCAAAGAGCTCGTGCGAAGTGTGAAATGAACCTTGAAGCAACAAGTTCAAGCCACTGAGGTTATCGATCTAGGTAGTAGTGGTCACCTGGGTTATCATGTAACAAATCGAAGCCTAACCAATGGCGCTGCGTGGGGACGCCAGTTTTAGAATGGCCGTGCGTTTAAAGAAAAAAAAAATCGAAGAGAAACAGAAGAATGCCGGCAGCGACTAGATGTTGTGTCTTAGTTTACAATGTACACATAGCTTAGGTATTTAGGGCTAAATGAAAGCATTTTAAATGACAGCCTTTACCAACGCAGAGGAATTTCAGGTGGAATTAGCAGTGGGCTCGGGAATGCGTGACTGCGTATCATTAAGTCCCTCCCCTTCAAAATGATTCGCACTCTGTCCTGCTGAACTCCACTTTGTTTGTTTGTTTATTTGTTCTTATCTTGCAACACTTCGACAGCGATCGAGGAGCACCGCTGCAAATAGTATTGTAATAAGAATCCGTGCTATCTTTCCATCAATAACTACAGTTGGTGTCACGGCATGCCTTGATTATGTGCTCGAACGGTTCCCTATCGAAAAACAGAACTGCCAGCTATGGGCACAATATCCGATAGGATGGCTGGGTAGTTCTAGATGACCCCGGTCGTTTAGTGCCTACAGAGGTCTTCAACGCTGAAGCGGCAGGAGCACTCAAAGGCTTGTAAACCGCTCTGGGCCACCCTCACTCGATGGAACAATATATTGCTGTCGACCTCGACAACTTCGCGGCCGCCGTCTGTCTGTGAGGATCGCGTTCCGATTCCTTACAAGAGATCTTCTTGGAATTTTAAGGCTGGATATACCGCCTCTTGGCTAGTGAACGGAGATCAGGCTATTGTTGGAGTTGTTGGGCTCTTATTGAACACAGTGGTGCTCCTGATTCTTTTGCACCGACAGGCTAGACGCTGCTAGTTCCAACACATGGGTGCCAACTTGAATAGGCTCATACGAGACAAATTATTCCGGCATTGAAGATTGACCCTTGCATATGCCGTTTCGCTGATACAGTTCGTTCTTTATGTAAGCTATGTTTTCAACACTCTTAGGATGAAGGAGCTGCATGTGGATGTTTTCTCATAACAGGGGAAAGCCACGTATCCAACTCTCAGGTGAGTTTTATTAAAGTGAGCCACGGCGCAGATGAGATAAGACGCAGCAGGCAGTCCATTCTGAGGCGCTGGGCCATGTTCGCCTATTTTTTGCCCTGTAATCTTTGTCCAGTACAGCGCATCGCAGGGAAGTGATTAATTAAGAATGGTTAGATTTATCTAGGGAGGGTGAAGTTTTCAGCACTTAAGAACTCATGTCTCAGGGCATGATGGCCCCCCTGACAATTGGGGTGTCATACTTGCAGGAGCGAGCTGAAATAAGACATTGTGGGGGTGCCAGGGTACAGTTTCTGCCCAGATTGGAAATTTTGTTGAAGGCTTCCCCGGCAACTTCATTGACGATCCCCGATAAAGCATTTGAAGAAAACAGAAAATACGCCTGGTCGTGGAGACACATGTTGATGCTTGTTTGAAGCCATGATATTTCTAAACACCCAACCAAGTAGTCGATAGTCAGCTATAGGGTAGCCACAACACCGGGCCAACCATGAACGTGCCCAAGTCGGTGCCCAACGACACTATGATGCAGCAGCCGCAGGTTAGCGCGTTCCAAAGCCTGGCCATGTCCAATTTGAGCCTGGGTGATGCCGACTTTGGTGCCATAAAGCCCGACATGTCGAGTTATCCTAGCCTCGACGTCATAATAGGCGTGGGTGATCCCATGATTTATCACGGCTATAACGACGATCTAATGCGATTATAACCTATATGTTTTCTATATTTCATGAAGCCTACGAGCATTTAGGGTTTAAATGTCTGACTGGTGAACACCAAGTTCCTCAGTTCAAGGCTTTTGGTACTCTGCATCCTGCCCTTTCCCGACTTACTGAGCTCACGAAGAGGAAGCGTGACAGGAAAATCGACAGTCTCGAGAACAAAAGATGTAAGGAGGTACCATCCGGCTGCCGCAGACACAAAGACGGGTGCAATTGTTCCCAACGTAGTCCTACCTATTCGAGTAGTCCTACCCGTTAGAGTAAGCAGCGGGACGCATGCGGAATGTTTGTTTCGTTTTTAAGGATATTGCAAAGCTCAAACTGCCTGTCCCATGACGCGTGCGACGACATATCCGAAACAGTCTCGCGTAGGTGGAGTGGGTTGTGTCATCTCAGCTACCTTGGTATGTCGAACTCTCAATAACGGAATATTCCGCCGAAAACCCACTACAATTGCTGCTCGGCTCATTCCAGCCGGGTTCCATTTGGTACCATGAAATCGTCAGATTTCATCGGGGGTTCGTCGGTACGTCAGGTCATTTTTTTTCACCACAGTGGGATACTATATTCAACGCAGAATCTTTAGACCGCATGGCAGATGGGATCTAGGAATGTGTTCAAGCTGGGTGGCTGTGCGCGAGTATGCCGCTATGAGTCGCCATCATCGGTCCCGAGACAGGTAGGGACCTCCTTTCTGTTTTTAAATAGAGTTCATGCGTATGGCATGGGGCGAAGATTGTCCAATGGTTCTATATGTGCCACTACACAAGTCTTTACCAACATAGACGTTTCGTTTTACACATGGGCTAGAGTAATGCCCGTGAATGACCCAGCATCTTCGTAAAACTTCTTCCGGTTGTCACCATCAAAATCAAATCTATACACGGCGCCGCCCATGTCAGCCGTGTAGATATGGTGGTTCACAAGGTCTAGCTTGATGCCAATGGCCTCGTGAAGATTGCGTGCAACGAGCTCGTAGTCCTTGCCAGGGGAGCTTGTAATGCCCGACGCCGATACCGGTTTGATCCCTTTTAGGGAGACACGGTTAATGCTGTTCCCCAGGGGCAGTTCTCCACGATCGGTCCAGTACAAGTCCTGGCGAGTACCGTCCACCTCAAGGTCGATTGGCTCGGACAAAATTTGAAGCAGGCACTCGATATCTGTACGGTTGGTCCCGTCTTGGCCCCTGGGAAAGTTAATGTTGGCTTGGGAGATGCGGCCCTGGAAGCCCTTTGATGGACCTTTCTGAGTCCAATAAAATTTGCCCGTCGTGTGTGAGAAGGCAACTCCGACGCACCAACGTGTCTGGTCCAACTTTTCCTCCAGGACCTGGTAGTCACCGGTCTGAATGAGGAGCTCTAGATTCTGGCCATCGAAGTTGCATCACCACACTCGGAGCCCCTCTCGATCGGAAAAATATAGCTGCTGCTTCTCATTGTCGACAACAAGTTGCTTGGGCGTGTGGACCTTTCCTTTGGGGACGATCGCCTTTATATTAGTTCCGTCTAGGTTGTACGAGTAGACAGCGCCATCATTGGCAGTTGGCATGCCCATACTGGTCCAAAACAATTTCCCCGCAGATATAGAGATGTCTAATCCGTCAGGGGTACGTTGGCTCGACACCAATGTTTTCATGGGCCGACCGTCCGAGGCACCAACGAGGATCCTCCCGCGCTGCCCAGTCTGGAGAATGTCCTCGGATGCCAGGCCGATGTCGAGGAAATAGAGCAGGGCACATTGGATGTTGCTGGGGCTGCCTTCACTGCGCCACCCGGAGGCAGGAGACCTCTTTTCCCTGACTTGGTGCCGAGCCTCCCCGCGTCGATTTACTTTTTCAAGAAGTCAACAGATGTCCGAGGAAGATTGCGCTCCTCGATATAATGCTCCTCGATGAATGACACGGTGTCTACGGGCCTCATATTCGATCGACTCTGGGCCGCCATCAAGCGCGAGGCCCTCTACATCATGGCCGAGGGTGTCGCCGATCCGGAAGAAATCGACCATCTGTGGACCGAAATGTGGACCAGAAAGGCCGTTGGACCAGTTGCTATGATGGACCAGGTTGGCCTGGATTCCTTCTTGGCAACGTATGGGTGTATCTTGATCTATCTGAGCTTCTTGACCAGGAAGGGAAAGATACTCTCATCTGTTTCCCCGTCCGTCTTAAGCTCCACCACACGGTAATCTGGAGGCATATAGTAATGCATATTCAGGATACGCCTCTTCGCTGACGGACCAAGATTGTTCACCATCCCTAGAGACTTGTATGATGATGAGTTGCTGCAGAGGATAGCATCGCAAGGTGCCTGCGCCACCAGCTCCTGGAAAGTCTTGATTTTGAGATCAAGGTTTTCCGGAACGGCCTCAATCACAAGCCAAGCCTTCTCTACCGCAGGTTTAAGGTCAGTGAAGGCCTGTACGTCTCCAGACTCGGAGTTATCGGTATAGAGGGACATGCTGGCAGTGCAGTAGTGCACAGCGGCGATTCTCTGCTCTGGGCCAGGGTCGCGTATGGTAACATCGAAGCCACTTGCTGCCCAGGCACATGCGATTCAGCGCCCAAGGACGCCACCACCTAGGACGGCGACTGACCTGCCTTCGGGGGATGGTAGGTGGAAGCTGGTCATGTTTTCTGGGCTGTTGAATTCAGGACGAAAAGGATACAAAGTAGGTCTGGTTGACGTAATTAGAAAGAAAGCGAGGAAGGAGTGCCTTCAGCGGTTAAGTAGATATCGTGCAATGATGGCACCCGTGTTCCGCGTCCGGATGCAATAGCACTTGCAGGAATGCACTTTGAAGAGCTGGTTGGCTATCCGGCATGACATGGTAGGTGAGGGAGGGCATAGACTTTATGAAAACGGGCCGACTTTGACGACAACATCAGCTGAGAGTACCCTGCAGGATTCAGCAGCCCGCTGGTATCGGTAAAATATCTCATTTTTCTTAATGCACGGAGTTTCAGCTTCTCAGGCTCACGTTTCCTCTCCCTTGGTTGGCAAATCAAACATCCGTCACCGTAATTATCGCCGACATGGCCATCAAGGAATCACTCGTTATTGTCGGAACCGGTTGGGGTGATTACACATTTCTGCAAGATATTGACTGTACGCAGTTCAACATCATCATTTCTCCGGAACAAACCAGCCCTTACACGCCGCTCCTTGTTCGTCCCCTCCCCATCATCTCCCCTCACCCCCGCGAATCATCGATGATGGAAATTAACGCGCATGCTCGGCTAGTGCAGCATGTGGACTCTTCGACTTCACCCTGGCAGAGGAGCCCGTTAGACATACCGGCCACCCAGTGGCATACTACAAAGCTACCGTGGAGGGAGTCGAATTTGGTCAGAGGATCTGTTTCTGCCGGGGCGTAGACGATAGTGGCCAGTGGACCTTCTCCATTCACTACGACTTGCTTGCTTTGGCGCCTGGGCAAGAGTCCTCCTATTGCACCACAGAAAAGCGGTTCCTACCGTGTTGAGGCTAACATGAAGAAATAGATGCGTTACGAACACCTTCAACACCCCAGGCGCACAAGAATTTGCATACTTTGTTCGAAATGTCCCTGATGCGAAGAGAGTGCAGCTACGAATGCAACAGCTCTTGGAGCTCGCATCGCTCCCTGGCGTTACCGAAGAGGAGCAGAGATCTCTGTTGCACATCGCTCTCATCGGTGGCGGGCCTACGGGGGTTGAGATGGCTGCTGAGATGTCTGACCTCTTCAGCAATGACCTCTCTACCATATATCCCCACTTGAAAGGCAAGATGGCCATTGCCATCTACGATGTAGCGCATGCCATCTTGGGCACCTTCGATGAGTCGTTGAGAGAATATGCTGTGGCTAGCTTCTCGAGGCGAGATGTCGAGGTCTACACTAACGTCAAGATTCAGGAGGTAGCTAGTGACCGCATCATCGTCAAAGGGCAAGGAGACATTGGATGTGGAATGGCGATATGGGTCACGGGTAACAAGCAGTGCCCGCTCGTGACCAACCTGGGGGTTGCCAAGACGGGGCGTCCTCCTCGGATTCTGACGGACCAGTGCCTTCGTGTGCTTTCCGATGACAAGGAAATTATGCCAGGCGTTTTCGTATTGGGAGATGCGGCCGATATCGAGTGCGGCACCCTTCCGACGACTGCTGAGGTGGCTGTGCAGAAGGCGAAATATCTTGCCACGGCTCTCAACAAGCACGATTTTGACACTCCCTTTGAGTATCGGCAAAAAACCCTCGTAGCATACATAGGTGGTCACGACGGCGTGGTGCAAGGGAAGGCAGGCTGGTCGGGGACCAGAGCCTGGGCAGCCTGGAGGAGCAAGAACTTGTTCTGGACTCGAAGCTGGCGAAGAAAGATTATGATCATGGCCAACTGGTTATTGGATTAGTTGGATGGCCGAGAGATTGCCCGAGCATGACCAGTCATGGATTCTACTGTCAACCGTATAATTAGACTGCCGGTACTCTCGCGGACTAACCTTGTAGATTCCAGGTAGATACCTCCCACAGTGAATTGAAAATGATGGTTCTCCTACACGTAAGTTTGAAAGCTGGAAATGCCAAAGCCAACTATGTCAGCACTGGAAAGTCGCTCAGTGGATCTCAGAATGGGATCTGGGGGGCGGGAACGGACGGACTGACCTCCAGAAACATCGTGTTCTGGTGGTGGCGACCGTCGCTGCCTTCCCTTGCCGGCTTGGTCGGGGTGTACGTTAGTAATGTGTGGGATCAAGCTGGTTGAGCCTGCTGATCTTTGCTGCTCAGCGTCTCCGGAGTGAGCAACAATAGACTCTCAAACTAATACCGCGTTGCTATGCAGATCGAGGCATTTCGATTAGCTGTGAGGACTGAAACTGGTCACAAACAATGTGGGGTATTCGATGCTACAGCGTGAGCATTGGTAAGTTTAAATTCCCCTTGAATCACCGCCCCGTTGACTAGCGGAACTGGGTAGGTATCTCGCGGGAGTGTACCCAGCCAGCCTAGCTAGTCTATCAAGGTGAGCTGAGAAGCTACCTCATTCAGCTGAAAGATAAGAAGAGCTAATCCCTGACTTGGGTCAGTTAAACCTAGTCATTGGCTGTGTTTCGCCTTGAGCAGCTGAAACGGTGAAGATCAACAAGCCGGAATCGGCCTGGTCCACCATAAGTACAAACCCCAGGATATGCGGACTGGCAATCTATTCACGCAGTGAAGTCGATCCAATGGCGCTACCTGCAAATTCCTCGCTTTGTTTTCACACTCTCCTTAGCGTCTTCCAGTTTCTCCACGCCAATTTGCCTCTCGTTCTTGGGGTCATTTTCTGACCGTCCGCTCGCCTATTGAAGCTTCTTGATCTTCGATAAAATTGTCTTCATCTCCCCCGAGCCGTGAATTCATGGGTCGAACTGACGTACCTCAAGCAATTGGTATCAGGGCTATGGGCCTTACAAGAGCCCAGTTATTAACTTTCTTCCCGCTCACGTTCACATATATTCCTATATCCACGAATTTGCCACTGACTCTACCCTAAAATACCGTGGGCCGACACTGGCCACGGGAGCTAAAAATGAAATACCATACCATGGGAGATAGAGCTCAAACACGACCAACGCTATGCCTGAACTCTGGGAGCATTGGACAAGTACGGGTCTAAGCTAGGTTTTCTGCTCTAGACGTCTTTTTCACAGCTTTCTCTATGATATGCCGTCTCTTTGACCCGAGGCCACTTGCAATAACGGTATACATTACAACAGATCCCCCATCTCTCGCATGTCTATTTGGGTTACCATTCTTTCTTATTTATGACTATTGCGGGCACAAAGCTTCGGTTGTTAAACAGTCAGCAACCCAGAAATGTAGAGAGTACGGGAATACCCTTCACGAGAATGGTCTAACATTCGAAGGACCATAAGATGTCCAATTTAATTTAATCTAACCTAGACTACATTTCAAGTTCATATTATTGTCTTGCAGGTTGAACCGTACGTGTAGCTTTGATTCCCCTGCCACATGACACCATTGCTGGCTCAACTTCCAACCCCAGATACGCACCAAGTCCCCGTTGGCAGTAGTACCATTAGCGAGCTGTGGACCTCTTGGCGCTCGAATAAAGGCTTAAGCAGCGACGCCAACGGGCTTCTGGCAAAGGAGACCAAGGTCGGCCTAAAAGAAGAATTACAGCATGTCAGCCATCAAACTCGAAACAAGCGGCTCAACGGGGTTCTCTTACAACCTCAGCGGCGCCGCAGCAACGAGCGCGCTGGCCAGACTTGGCACAAATAGCGGCGAAATGGGCGGCGTCCTTTGGGACCTCGACAGCTGCACATTGTTAGCTAGTCCGACTCGGAAAGTCTGAGGGAGTGATACTTACGGGAGCGGCAATCGACGGAGATGATGTTGAGGAGATCAACACCGCAGCACTGAGGGTTACCGAAGAGACCGCCATCGGGACAGGCGTCGTAGTCGGCCACGGCAGCGGCAGGCATGGCGGAAGCGCCAGCGAAGAGAAGGGAGAGGACAGAGAAGAACTTCATGATGTTTTGAGGTGTAGATGTTTGAGGCGTAGATGATTGTGGTGTGAAAGGTGCTTGCTTGCTGAAGTGGTAGTTGTTCTGATGATGGTGAAAATCTGTGTCTCTCTGGAGGACCTATCGGTGGTTTTATACTTGCTAGATTGCCGCCCCCTTGTGCCTTTCTCAAAACCTCATCATTTCGTTCTCGTGCCTTTGAGCATGTCCTACTCAGCTCTGGACGCATAGGGTTACGCTGAAGTCGCCGAAGTTTACCTCGACTTGGAGTTTGGAATGCTCTTCAGCTCTACGCGTACGCTCCTGACGTAAGTGTGAAGGCTTGCAAAAGCTCCGATTGTGGCTGACCCCAGGTCTTGGAATTGTCCCATCCCGCTCAAGCCTCCCCCGCCTGTAATTTCAGACAAAACCCAGAGTCAATTCATCCGGAACAGTCTTGGCAGTCGATAGCTGAACAGTCACAAATGTCATCGATCAGCCTAACTGCCCAATGAGTGAGCGGGATGCAGACGTTTGGTGGATCCTGTGGATGCACAAGGCACGGGAAGACAGCATGCCATCAGGGATCATCCCAGAAACCCGGCTAACCGGCGACACCAGATTATGATACATCAGGATGGACTAATAGACTAATTAAGTATGCGGCAGGGGCGTCCTCCAACCGTCGATCGATGCCTGACAATGTCTTAGACATAACTCAATGAAGACGACAACCACGTTTTATTCAGCTCTGGCACAGCGAGGATAGAGTGATCATCGGCTTTCTAACTAAAACAGAAATCGGCAGGGAGACAAGAGCTTAAATGCCCCTCCAAGCCTTGGAACTATTTACGTTAAAGTGGTCTCTGGTAGAAACTACTCTTTGCTTGATGACCGACTCCCCGACACAGCCTGTTCAGACTGCAACGCCAAACACAACCAATGCCAGTCCAAAAACCACACCAAGTTCGAAACGACCATTGACATTGCTGGTTGCAGCGCCGGTAACTACAGCTGGACCAGTCGTCTGGGGGCCTACAGCCGGAGAAGTCGGGCCGTCGGCAGATGGGTGTGATGAGACGGATACCGTCCAAGAGGAGGGATGACTGAGGATGCTACCTGAACCCTGGCAAGTTTTGCAGGAGTTAGACTCTGAGACAAGGGAATTATGACCCTCGCTTTCGGGTGGGGTTCTGGAGCTGCCAGCCGTAGGAGCAGGCTGCTTGGCAAATGGCTGTGAGAAGCCGGATGGCGGCTCGTCGGGAAGATTGTTGGCGGCACAGCTTGTGGAACAGGGACTGGGCTCCGATGGGAGAGAAATGTCTGTCTGACTCTCAGGGACAGCTCCAGAACCGCCAGTTACAGTAGCAGGGTGCTTGACAGATGGCTGCGAAGACCCAGATCCCATCACAAATGACGGCTCTTCGGGAAGGTTCCCTGGGGAGCCGCCAATAACCCCCGACGGGATATGTGTGTTTCCCTGCTTTGCAGGGCTAGCTCCGGGGCCACTAGCGGTAGGGACAGGCATGCCTTTCTCGTTTTCAGGGATGGGTGCGGAGCCACCAGCCCCAGGATTAGGGTGTTTGATAGACGGGTTTAAGGGCATAGACGCTGTCTGGGGTGACCCATGGGGAGTGTTTTCTTGGGCGCCGCATGTGGTGCAGGCATCAGGCCTGGACGGAATAGGCATGTTCTTCCGGTTTCCAGCGAAACCTCCGTGGGCAACCTCCCCGGTCGGCGCGGCTTCGACAATCGGCACAGTGAGCGTCGCGGTGATGGGCTCATGGCCGCAGGACGAGCAGACAGCCACAGTCGAGGTGAAACCAGGGGGGACGCCGGTATGAGGAGAACACTCGGCCTTGGAGCAGTACGTAGTTATGACGTACGTATGCATACGCAGCCCAGTAGGGCAAAACTCAGGGTACTGAGTAGTGTACACGATGCTCGTCTGGTGATCAAGACCAGGGGTGCCTCCAGACCAGGTGCTGGTGCTTCCAGTAATGGTGCTGGTGATGGTGGGAAGGGTATTGACCGAAGTCACACATGAAGTCGTGTCGGCCCTGACGGTACACCCCGCGGTCAGAAGAAAAGAGAGGGCAAAGGACTTGAAAGTCTGCATCTTGAAACGAGTGAAGGGGCAATATTAATGTAGGAACGAGTGTAACTTGTGCGATAATGTGTACTATGTCAAGTGAACAAAGCGGCGATAGAAGAGGCCGTCTGCTAGATTATATAGACGCAGTGCTTCGTCATTTTCTGCCCAAGTGTTATTCCATGGCTTCACATGTTGAAAACCACTCAGCTGAGCTAGAATTGCAACGGGAAATTAGAAATGCCAGTAATCCTTATCCAAACTTCGGAGTTGAAGTAGAGGTGAACCAAAGAGAATCCCTAGTCGGACAGCCCAATCGAATCGGGCCGAAATCGCCAACTACGCAAGCGCTGCTACCGGGATAGGATTGTCTCGATAACCTCCACCGTGTATGCTTATCACTTCTCATTTCGTTCAAGTAGCTCTATTCAGCTGCCCGTAAACATTCCACCGACATCAATTGCTTCTGTCGAGGGCTAGGGAAGTTAGCTGAGCCAATTTCCCACAGGAATACCCGCAGTGCAGAAGTCATTCGGGACATTCCTTCAGGAGAAAAGGAGAAATGCTGTTAGAGCCATTCACGCATTGTCAAGGTCAACGCGGACTCTCAACCCCTGGTTCCATCTCCAAGTATATATGTGCAGACTCCATCGCCTGTTCTGGTGCCCTTCCTCAATATCAAGCAGACCATAGTCACCTCTAAATCATTCGTTTCCCTCCTGCCAGACACATTCTTTTACCACCATGCAACTTGAAAGAGCTGTCGCAACCACTGCGTCTCTAGCGCACATGGGCTCTGTGCTTGCCCAAACAATGGGGTCTCCCCCGGTTGACGAAATATGCCCCATCGGCCTCAACGTCCAGCCTATCGAGTTCCAAGTCCTGCAGCCCATTCTCGTCGACACTTTCATTCCTGCCAACACCGACCTTGTCATCAACGACGATCTAGTCCTTCATATTACCGATGCTCCCGTGTCGCTCCGCACCGTTTTAACCGAGACCTCTACGAGTGTAACCCAAGTCACAAGGTTCGTTCAAGTTGAACTCTCGTGTCGTCAAATACTTTGACTGATATATCATAAGCAGTGCCTTCAGCGGTAATCCGTTCGAGGGGCAGTTCATCACTATCACTTCAACCGCTGGTCCAGGTGATGCCAATGACGGTTCAACTACGATAACTTATCCCCCGAAGGATCCCAACGGCCAGGGTACTGTGATCATCCAGGTACCGCCAACGACCAGAGCCTCCACACCTACCGAGACCGAGGACGATGTCGAAGTCGCCGGGCTTTATACTACCGTAACCCGGACTGTTGACACTAACGGCAACAACGGCCCCGTTACGAGGACATATCCTCCGACCGACCCTGATGGCCTTGGCACAGTTGTCATCGAACTGGATTCAAACCCTGATGCTACCGGCGGCAGTAGAAACACTGAATTTCCCTTGTCATCTACTGAGGTGTACACCACCGTCACTACCACTGGAGGCACTAACAATGGCCCTGTTGCGAGAACCCACCCCCCAAGTGACGGTGGAAGTTTGGGCACCGTTGTTGTCGAAGTGCCGCAAGTTACTGTTGCATCCAGTGGGGGCGGCACAACAGGACCCCAATTTCCATCAACTACGCACTACACCACCATCACTACAACCTCGGAAGGAAGTGTTGATGGTACTGTCACAAGAACATACCAACCAACCGACAATGGTGACCTAGGCACTGTCATCGTTCAAGTGTTCTCAGTGGAGGATGCTTCCACGACTGCCACAGGCGATAACGGGAGCTCAGCACCAGTTAAAAACACGCAAGGCCCTACAGACTCTCATGTCACCAACGTGGATGACACAACTGCTCCGACAAGCCAAGGAGAGTCCATTCAGACTGATTCTCCCAGTAGCACTGACACATCTGGTGATGGGGACGAGACTGACTCGACCGAAGCTATGGCTGAGACCGGTGCTTCGGCTAACACTGACGCCAATACCTCAACAAGCTCCAATGGCGGCACCAATACGTCTACTGATGGCTCTAGTGGCCCCGGGACAGACATGTCGACTGACACCAACACGTCAGTCGAGTCTGCTGAAACAGAATCCACTTCCCTCCAAGCCTCAGTTGAAGGCACCGAGCCGGCCGAGTCTCTTTCACTTCCGACATCGGCTACAACTACTGAAGCGGCTCAGTCTTCCTCCCTTCCAGTTGATTCTGAAAGCACAGGGTCAGGCGTATCTACTGGGTTGGATTCACCTTCTCTCCCAACCTCAGCTGGAAGCACTGAACCAGCCGAATCAACCGAGGCAGAATCTACTAGTCTTCCAGCCTCTACTGAAAACACCGAGCCAACCGAACCAACTGAAATGACGTCGATTCCTAGCCCAGCCTCCACTGACCCCGGCGAGCCAAGTGGCTCGACTGAGGCACCCTCGGACAGCTTGGCATTGACTGACGCTCCAGCCGAAACGGGTACTTCCTATGAGCCTTGCCCGGATAGTTTATACGGAAACCCTCAATGTTGTTCGGTTAATGGCCTAGGAGTGGTGGACGCGGAGTGCGATTCCCGTAAGTTGTGCTTCGCCCTCGTGTTTGAGAGTTCTAGACTGATCAACGTATTAGCAACCGAGACCCCGACAGACCCAGACTCGTTCAGTCAGATATGTGCGGCCACTGGTCAGCGAGCCCGCTGCTGTGTTCTACCCGTGGTATGTAACCTGAAGCATCTTATACGGAACGACTGAGGCTAACATAGCTACCTTGACTAGCTTGGTCAGGCACTTTTGTGTATGACACCTGTGGGGGTGGCTAACTAGAACGTAAAGATTGTGGGCGGATACTTGGAGTCCACCCCGCCACCTACTACTACTATTAATATGTAAAGGATCACTTGTAGTTTAATAAATTACATGCTTTCTATCCATACACGCTAGTTGGTCCTATGCTTGCTATAAACCTTAATAATATCTCTTTTATTTATAGTGCTATTACTAGGTGTTACGGGCGAGCCCGTGAGAGTGGTTCTTCCCCCTGGAAGAACCGGGAACAAAGAACCGGCCAAACCTTTGGCCGAGGCCCCGCTACGAGCCCTCTTGGTATGCTGTGAAACCCGAACTGTCGTTGAAATAGGCCCCGGCCCATTCGGGGTGTTCATTAGCATCGATATATTGGTCTCTACCCTGCTGGAAGGGTCATCAAAATTAAGCTATTTTACAGTTATCAATGAACCCCATCGCCTTGTCTAGTTGTTAAATAGGTGCGTCAGGTGATCTAAAGAAGCCGTACGGCAAGAAAGGTAGTGGCTCATGGTAAGAAGAATTGGCGCCTGCCTCGAGAAAAGTGATGTTCTTGTTATCTGGAGTCCAAGGACATCGGACAGGCATAACCTACCGTCAAAGGGACATTCCACCCGTACAACTTCAATACTAGCCTGAATAAGGAATTATTTCTGATCACAGTTCATCCCGTAATTGTTGATACGGGTGTCATAGACACTGCCGGCAACGAGAGCTTTAAACATGATATCGTCTGAATGCTGCTGAAGTTTGTCGGATGCGAGGCACCCCAGGGTAATTCCGACCGTGCGATTGGAGTGTTCATGGTACCAGCAGAGATGAGGAAAGAGAGAATGATGCCGATGATAGCGAAGATGGCGTACAAAACGCTCGCAACGATTCCGTGCGCGTTGGAATCGTAGGGATCATCGTCCACTGCTGGTAGCCTGGTTTGTGGAAAGCTCTCCAAAGTCCCTCGGACACAGCAGGATTGACTGGATCATTACCGAAGTCACTTCGATGTCCGAGCATGGCGCTAAGAATGAAAAGAAGAGGGGACCGAGGATGAACGGGAACGGCCTTCACGACACTCATGCAGAATGAACATATCTATATGCCTGAGCAGGCGGTGGTTCATGCTCTACCCCCCACGTACTTCAATTTACTGTGGTTCTGGGCTGGATTCTTAGGTCATACAAAAGGAAATGGCTCGTAACTCCACGGATATTTACATTAGGACAAAGGCAGGTGAATTTTAGCTTGGGAGATTGTACTGAGAAGTCTTTCGCTTGCCCGGCCTAAAATGTGCACCCCAACCGACGAGCCGCAGAACCCGACCTTCTGCAAGCCAGGCGTTTCAGTTGTTAGGGACAGACAAGGCAATGAGTGCTAGTTTGAGGGAACCCGGTTTCAGTCTATACATCTGAAGCACTCGCCACTTACTAAGTCACAAAGTCCATGCCATCTATCGTTGAGACGCTCACTACTACCGAGTCCGCGGTTTCGGGAATTGCTTTTCACGTGTTCATGTGCTTTTGCCAGGTCTCTAAACTGGGCGCACTAAGCACACAATCTCATTGCTCAATCTGACCCGTACGGCATAAAGACAATTCGTGGTAAGAATTTAGAATGGCTTTGCATAGTCAAGATCCGGTTCTTCTCAATGATTCACTTCTCTGGTTGGCTTTCTCAGTCAGGATTGCCCATTTCCGCTTCCTTATTGCTTCGTGCATGACCGCTCCGTTTCTCTGCCGATCGTAGAAGACCGCACAGTCGTTATATAGTTTCGGTCTGACCTCCTTGAATGCGTCCAGGATATCACACACTCTACTGCGAATCGCTCTGGTCATGTAAGCAACAAGTCTGCCAACACCTGGAGTTGGGTCTACTATACCTGTTCCAATAACACTCGTAGTTTTCAACAAGAGGCCCAAACATGATTGGAAGGATAACCTCCGCACCATCGGTGACGAGCTCGCAGAAATGTGCGCCGTTCCATAAGCACAATGTACGCTCGACAACTTGGTAGTGTGGACTAGTCATGGATTTGGCAAGTTGGCGGAAGAGAGGTCCTTGGACTTTGAAGAATTCGGCAGAATCCAGGACTTTGAAGATGTCTTCGACTTCATTCAAGAGGAGGATCTCCTTTGTGCTGCTGACTTTGGGCCAGAAACGCAGCAGTCTGAGGATTACCTGTACTAGTTAGAATGCTGTAACGAAAAGGTAATTCCAGTCGTCTTACAGACTCAGCAAGTGCTGCATCCTTTTCCAGAAATCCAACGATACAGTAGGACAGCTGGGGATGGTACCTGCCTAGGATCGTAGGTTTGTGGAGGGGGAGTAAGACACAATTCAGGAGTGTCTTATGCTCCTCTTTCAGGGGTATGGAGAAGCCGGCAATAATAGAGCCCATAATTTCCAGTAGTTCAGCTATGCCGTTGAACCTTTGTGTCTCGTATGTAAATTGGAGAAAAATGTGGTTGATAGACCGCCGAATAAAAGATCGTAGAGTAGAAAATTTGACATAAATGGAGTGAAGGATGTTTTTCACATAGTCTCGCTCGCGGGGATCTTCAGAGTTGAGGAGCTCTAGAAGCTGGAGCACGAAGCCCTCTTGGACAAGGTCCTTGGCAACATCTGTCTTGAAATCGTCGCTCCTTATGAAGCACAAGAAGAGCTCGTATATGATATGGATGTGGGGCCAGGCAACCTCGAAAACTGGCGCGTCCAGCTCGAGGTCGAAGACCCCAGACGGGGTAGTCGACATGGGTGGTCGTAAAGGTCGAAAAAGATTTCTCGCCAACATGTCGAATACTTTCGAGTACATGTATGGCCTCATGAATCGTGTATTAGAAGTAATACTGTCGAGGAGCTCGTGAAGTACAAGTCTCTTGATCTCCTTGGATTCCACATGGCTGCTCGCGTCGCTGAAGTCGAAGATAATATTGCACTGGTCGATCTTCTGCATGACAAGGTCATACCGTTGGCTCAGGGGCACGTCGTAGATGCTCGGAAGACGCTCTAGCTCTTTGCTAGTGGGTATATTAAAGCCGGACGAGTTTCGCCGTTGTTGGGGCATCAGAAACACCGTCGGTATCGCATCCAGGCAGTCTATTGCCTTCTGGGTTGGGGGCAACTCCTGGCTTCTTCCCGGCAGTGTCAGGTGATGAGGTATCGCTTCCGTGGTATCCAGCGGGGGAAAATGCTAGGGTTAGATTTAGTAACATGCCCGTTTATCAAGGTCTCAAGCCGCTTACGACAGGTGCTAGGCTAATACTGATGGTTTCAGGTACTTCCGGGTCCGAATTATCGCAGTTAGTATTTTCAATATCGCCTGTCGAAGCAACTTCATCCCGGATTTCGCTCGGCTGTTCGATGCTTGACAGGGTCAAAGGCAGAGGGCGAGCAGGACGTGGGGGTGACCGTTTGATGCGGGCATCGTTCAAAACTGGGCTGGGAGATGGAACTTCTAATAGAGATGACTGGCTGGATGAAGCTCCGGTTGGTGGAGACACAGTTTCATCTCTGGATGGCTTGTTCGTCTTGTTGGATTTGGTGAGGGGCTTGCCTCGTGAGATCTGTCGATGCAGACGTCAGTTCTCGAGATCCAGAGCAACCAATTCTAGGCTCGGGGGTTATAACTCTTTTCTGAAATCGCTTCATCCTCCTTAACGACCGTTGTCGACCCTCTATCGGGGCACATTCAAGTGAGGGGTTGTCCTTGATGATGGAGGATTGACGGATAGAATGGCACATTTAAGTGGTGCGAGGAGGGGTGAGCGTGACCTTGTAGCAGATAAATGGCTAGAGATAAGGTGTCTATTTGTCTCACCCAAAGTAGACAGAAAACTAGCTACATAAACCTTCCATGCGGGTTTCTAGTTCAGCATATAAGGTGATCGGCTGGTAGGTGTACAACTGTACATTAAAATTTTGTATGTGACACGTAGGTATCAGGCAAAATATAAACTAACAGTAAGATTGCAGACACTGTCGTACGGCGGAATCCGGGTCCTCCCGTGCGGCTCTCGTGGGTTGGAGAAACCGTTCGTTGAGCGCTTGGCTCTCCCGGGGTGGGATAAAACTCTTCACCCACACAATTTCAACAAACTCGGCAGGGATTTCGGCGACAGGGACAGTGAGATGATGGTCTTTGTTCAGTTGGCTGTTCGTTAATCAACCCTGTTAGCCAAATCCCGATGTTCAGGTTGTAAACAGCAGGCAAGCGTGTGCGGCCGGAACAACATTTAGCAATCATCAGACGATTCGGAAACAACGAACCCTCCCCAAGTGACAGGGGCCACAGCGTTAGGCCATGAGCAGTCACGGCAATTCCGAGAGCCGCAACGCCACATCGGCGTCACCGCCGTGGATCCGTGTTACAAGCCGTGCCAGGCCTCACCATCCTGGGGCTAGTTTGGGATCTAATCCTTGCCATTTTGAGAGCAGACACCCCCTCGCAATCTTCTACGTGGTTTCCCCGGATCAAAACTCTTCTCCCTGCAATCGTCTGCTTCAGCCATATGGCCGTCCCTCCCAAGCGTATCAAGAGTCGGTTGCTGCTTCGCGAGCAGCTCTGTCGGATATTCTCGGCAATTGAGAATCGAGGCATCTACGAGGAGAGAACCGGATAAGCAACTAGCCTCATACATTAAAGCAGCAAGGTTTAGCACTGGAGATGACACGGCACAACACCACCAGGCACTAGATCAAGGGTAGAGTATCCAGAAAATACACACAACGCCGTCCGTGGAGGTAACCCGGCACTCGGGATTTCAGTTGACCGAGGAGAGCCTCATTAAGGGAGTCGACGATGATACAGTTGGGATTCGGATGGGAATATGGAAGGACGTATCTACCAGGGTCAGGGCGAATCAGTTCAAGGGAGGAAAAGAAGAAAAAGAGAGGCCCATGTCACGCATCTCACATGGAAGAGCGACGCTAACCACATTCGGAGGTCAGCTTCAACCTCGTGATCCTGACACTTCCACGAATCCTTTCCTCAGCACCTGTCGACCTACGGAAAGGTAGAATGGTGCGTCTTGTAAATCATCAAGCCAAGGACTTGGATAACATCGCGCATCGACCTTGCCATGTGGCAGCGAGCAAAGCACTACCCCCCCGGCCAACGGGCCGTAACTACGTTCAGCCGAAACAAGCCAGGGGACGATGACATTCTTCTGAGCTGAGCTGTGGAAGGATGGAGTCCGGGGGCAGCAATGATAAGGATGGGGAATATAGATGGGGAAACTTATGGTTGCTCAGCTGGCCAGGATTAAGACCTGCGTGAAGAGGGCCATGGCATTAGGACGTAGCCAAGTCGGGATAGCCGAGGCAAGGTTATCGAAAAGGCCGGACTGCTGTGCGGATCTTTCTCGACCAACTGAAGGGTAGAGGCACCGCCATGCCGTACCAAGAGTGTGTCGACCCGGTTATAATACAATTTCGGCGCCGCGTGGATGGTCGGTCTACGACAAGGGGTGGACTCCGCCGCGATGCAGCACATGCTTCCGGCTCCGCTCCCCGTAACAGAGGCTCGGGCTGACAGCCGATGCACCCCGCAGTAGATCGGGGAGGCGGAACCCTTGGGGTACACGCGGATAATGAGTTGTCATGGCACTTCTCATTGTAGCATGGGTATCTGAGATGATCTCACATGGGAATAAGATGGTTATGCTGCTCAATACCGCTCAGCCAGTTGATTTACTGACGGGGTTCTGACCTCTCTTTAGTTCCGAGTCGGACATTGACGGAGGTGGTGCAAATATTTCTTGCTGTGTATCTTCGGAACAGACCGTTCCCTGTGTCTTTTTGCAGCGGGTTTGCTGGACTACCCGTTGACTAAACCGCAGAGGGTTGAAGCGTGCAACATGGGTGCGGGCAGAAGGGATGATTGAAATGCACCCCCTTCATCTATCGCAGACCAGTGGTGTTAGATTTTGAGGTGAATTGTGTGTATTCATTGCTCTTCTCGCCTTCCTAGAGGGTCAAGGCAGGCTATTAATGCCTTTTGTTATATAAATAAACCTTATTAATTTGAGCTTAGTAAGACCTTAGGCTTTTTATATAAAGCCTCTATTATTAAAAGAATTAAGATATTAATTATAATACTTTAATCCCTATTTTAAGTAATATAAAGTTATAAAATAATAATATATTAAAAACTAATATACTTAATAAGCGAGTGAGCTAGATAAGTAAGTAAGCTAGTATATTATATACCTAGAATTAACCTATCTTATATAACTTAACTTTCTTTATAAAATAGCTATAAACTTAAAAAAAGTAGTTTTATAAGCTTAACTTAATATAAAATATAAATATTATTTATATAAATTTTAAAAAATTTCTTTTATAGAGAAATAACTAAATATATAATATAAATATACTTTTTTTTATATTCCTTTATAAGGAATGTAATTAAATCTGTTTAAAGATGAATAAAATATTATAAATTATATAATAATTATAATATTAAGTTTAAATATATTTTAATCTAAGTATAAAATTTTAAAGGTTTTTTTAAATTTCTTTTTAAGGTATAAATACTTCTAGCTTACTTACTTAAGTAGCTTACATACTTATTAAGTATATTATATTTTAAGTTAGTTTAATAAGTTTAAAAAATTAAAAAGATTTAAATTTTTCTATTAAATTATAATATACTTAATAAGTAAGTTATATAAATAAGTAAATTATATAAAAATCCCTTAACTTATATCTTTTTTATTTAATTAAATAATTATTAATTACTTAGTATATTATAATTTAATAAATAAATTAAAATCCTTCTTGCCCTTGAGGCCTATTAAAATAACTTAAAACTTAGTCTTTAATATATTATATTAATTTATATAATTAATTATAATACCCTTTATACTTTATATAATAATTTCTAAGCCTTAGCTAATATAATTCTTAAATTATATAAGTTATTTAAATTTAAAAAAGAAATCTTTAATTTAAGTTTATAAGGATTTCTCTCTTAATTATATAATATTAATAATATAATTAATTAATTATTTATTAATTATAATATATTATTAGTTAGTATATATTAAGGTTTAAACTTTATTAAGTAATACTTAGTAATTAAAATATATATTTCTTAGAAATATAATTATTAAAGAGCTATATCACAACCTAACATACACTTATCACATATATCCGCCCTACCTAAACATTCTAACTAATTAGTATTAGATCGCACCTTTACTAAATTACTATGATCCTAGATTATAGTAATCTAAGGATTATAGTAATCCTAGAATACTATGATCCCCTTAGGGACCCCTAAGTATATAAGATACGCTATTATACTTTCTTATATAATAATTACCTTAGTTATTAATATAACTTAGTTATACTTAATACCCTTAAGTATATTACTAAACGTAACTTATATCTTATCTAAGATAATATGCTTAATCCCTTGCTAATATAAACCTAGTATAACTAATTTATCCCTTAAAAATATATATAACTATTATATATTAATAGCTCTTATTTAATAAATTACTTATATTACCTTAAATAATATTAAATATAATAGCTACTTAGGTAACTCTTGCTAATAACTACTAGTAGGTCCCACCTATTAATTACTTACTTATTATACCTACTTAAGCTATTTTAATTAATAAAGAAATAAAAGATAAAGATAACTTAGATAATAAGGAAAATAAATAACTTTAAGCTTAGATTACTGCTATAAGCACTAAGATAAATATTATATATAAACTTATTAAAAGAATAAGTAAAACCTAGCGCACCTAAAATATAAAATACTTAAATAATATCTAGAATATTAGTAATATAGTAGCTATTACTATAAATAAAAGAGATATAAGAGAAATCCTAAAGCTAAACCCTCTAGAACCTTTTAATAAAATAGCCTATAAGCTACCTGCGTTTCTTACTTAACTAAGGGCATTTATAATATACTACCTAATATAATTTACCCTAGCCGCTAATAAGGTTTAATATACTGCGGGAAAACTTAAGGGCTATACCGCCGCATAGTTTAAACCTATTATAAGGGAATACCTTATAGTTTTAGCTAGCTAATACTTACTATATACCTAATATCTTTACTTAAACTATAAAGCCTTTAAGGCAGTGATCTAATAAGCCTTTAAAACTATTAATAAGAAGGCATAAGCTAAAAAAGAAATCAAAGCACTATAATAAACTTAATCTACTTTAAAATATAAGATAAAATATTTATAGCTTACCTTAAAGCTTAACTAAAATTAAGAACCTCTAATATCCTTTTTTTTTAATAAATTAAAAAAAGAAATATAAGTAAAACTCTATAAAGAGGAATAACCTAATAACCTAGTTAACTATATTAGCTAAGCTATTAAGATTAATAACTAATAGTTCTCCTAAAAGAAACTCTAAAACCCTAAGTTTAGTAATAATAAGGCTAATAACCCCTGATTTAATGCTAACTAAGGTAAGAAACAAAGTAATAATACCGCTTATGGCACTAAAGCTAGCCTTATAGTACTTAGAGCCACATAGAAGAGCAAATAAGACTACTATGGTCTTAAATACTATTACTATAGCAAGATAAACTATATTAAAAAGGTATACTATAAAAAATAACGTAATATTAAGGAGAGACGCCACTAACTAAATTAATACTAAACCCTCCTAGAAGGTAAGAAATATATTAATGTAGCCTATTAAGCCCGACGGAAAGATAAGGAACCCTAAACCGCGATCTAATTAATTAAACTCATCGCAATATTATAAAGTAAATATAATATACTAATAAGATAAGGTTAAGATAAATATAAATAAGAACTAAATAAAAAAGTATCCTATAGCTAAGTAAGACGCCCTAGAAAGTAATTAAAGGAAACCTAGAATGCGTAATAGTAACTACTCCTAAAACTAATAAAATAAGAAAACCCTATACTAGATATAATAAATAATAGAAAAGTTATTATTATGGTTACCTAGAAGCTTAAATAAAAGAAAGAAATAATACTAGTAAGATAAAAATAATAAATGCCCTTAATACTAGCTAAGTAAGTAAACTATAAGGAAGCTATTATAAAAGGCTTTTACTATAAGAAATAAGTTATAAAATATAATAAATATTCCTTATTATTATTTATTATATACCATAGAGATTATTAATAGGATAACCCTATATAATATAGTTATAACTTATGCCTATAATATTAGATCAAGGCGTTATAAAAATATAATAAAACCTATAAATAATAAGAATAAGCCCGCGATAATAAAAAACCCTAATAAATAGATTAGCTTACCTAAGTAAATAGCAAAGATATTTACTAAACTAGGTTTAAATATAGAATAAAAAAACTATAGAGGGAGTTATATAAATTATATACTTAATAATAGAAAGTAAAGAAGAGCAATAAAGAGCTATAAAAGGAAGAAAACTACCCCTAGCTATATAATAAAAATAATAATAGGTATTAAAATGACCTATAAGAAAGATATATCTAGACCACGCGAGAGTATATAAATATAGTAGATATATAAGAAATTTATATCTAAGCCTACTATAGGGAATTAGCTAAAAACCCATAATACTAGGAAGCACTATTTAACCCATAAGATAATATAAGGATATACCTAATATATAAGGAATACCCTAGTATCTCTTAGATATCTTATTAATATTATTAGTATAAAGAATATAAGAAAAAAAAGCAAAAATAAGACTACTTTTTTATTACTTTATTAGCTTAATTAAATAATAAACCCTATATATAATATAAAATAGAAGGCTATTAAGTACTTTATTAATATAATATTATTAGTATTATATATGTATAATACTATAAAGACCTATACTAAGCGATCTAGAAATATAAATAAATTATTTATAAGGTAAAAGATTAGTAAAAGCAAATTAGCTAGAGGGAAATATTAAAAAAATAAAAACTAATTACCTAGTTAAAAGATAAAAAAGACCTAAGATAAAAATAAGAATAATAATACTAAGACTAGCTATATAGCTAAGATAATATATATAACTATAAAGCATATAATAATAATAAATACGAGTATAACTATATTAGCTATATACTATTAAAAAACTAGTAAACCTATCTATAAAAGGGCCATAAGTAGAAAAATAGCTTATAATACCACGAAAGGCCCTATATATTACTAAAGGAGGACTAATATAAAGATATTTAAAAATACTAGTATAAGTTAAAGGAAAATAGCTATATGCTTTAATAGATAGTAGAGCTAAGTAGAATCTATTTAACCTAAGGATAGTAAATAAGCTCGAGCTATTATAAAGGTATAAGGTAAAACCCTATATAATAATTAACCTTAAAGGAAAATAATTTAATTATAATAATAGAGTTATTAATAGCGAGATTAATTACCTTAAAGTTTTTATTAANATATAATAATTAACCTTAAAGGAAAATAATTTAATTATAATAATAGAGTTATTAATAGCGAGATTAATTACCTTAAAGTTTTTATTAAAAGAAAAAACTAAGAAATCTTATTTAATATTATACCTATAAAAGGCTATGACCTAGTACTTAGGTACCTATAATTACGCTAATTTAACTTATATTTTAACTAAAGGATTAGCTAAGTACTCTCTTTTAATAATAAGGTACTTTTTATAATAAATAATAACTTAAGAGATAATATAAGATCTTAAACTTTTATTAAAGACGCTAGAGAAATTAGGTAAAGGCAAATATAAGATACCTCTTTACCTAAAGGGATATAATATAAATATTATAATAAATAAAAATAATAAAATTAGCAAATAATTACACGCGTTATATAATAATTCTAATAATTAAAAAAAAACCTTAAGTAAATTAAGAAAATACCTAAAAAAAAACGCCTTAAAAATATACTAATAAAGTACTATATCTATAAGAAACTTTTCGCGGAAGAACTTAAAATAGGTCTACTACTATATATATACTATAATTTAGAAATTAAGTTTATTAATAAGAAGTAACCTAGCTTTAATAAACTCTACCTACTCAATGCAGTATAATTACTAGTATTAAAGGAATATATTAAAGAAATACTATAGAAAGGATATATTAGGGAAAGTAAATTATTTATTAGATACCCTATTATATTTATCCTAAAAAAAAATAAAAAACTTTATCTTTATATTAACTTTAAAATACTTAATGCTATTATAGTTAAGGATTATATACTATTACCTCTTATTAGTAAGTTAAAGGATTAACTTTTTAAAATAAAGTATTTTATTATATTTAACCTCAAAGGAGCCTATAACCTTATTTAGATTAAAGAAAGATATAAATAGAAAACCGCTTTTTATACTAAGTATAAATTATTTAAATATCTTATTATGCCTTTTAGACTTATTAATATACCTATTATATTTTAATAAATAATTAATAATATGCTATAAGAATATTTAGATATATTTATTATATATTACCTAGATAATATTCTTATCTTCTTTAAAACGGAAGAAAAATATATAAAATATATCTATAAGGTACTATAAATACTATAAGATACTAACTTATTAATAAAACCTAAGAAAAATAAGTTTTATGCCTCTAAGGTAAAATTCCTCGGATATATTATCTCCTATAACGAGATATATATAAACCCTAAGAAGGTCATAATAGTTAAGGACTAAAAAAAACTAATTAATATTAAGGAAGTATAAGCCTTCCTTAGTTTTACTAATTACTATTATAAATTCTTTAAATAATTTAAGAAAATTATAATACCGCTAATTAAACTTATAAAGAAAGATAAGATATTTATATTTAGGAATAAGGCATAAAAAGCCTTTTATATAATTAAGGAGCTTATCTTAAGTAAACTAATACTTAAGATATTTAACCTATCTTAATTAATAAAACTTAAGATAAATATATTAGACTTTGCGCTAAGAGCCTAAATTAGCTAATAAGATAATAAAGGACTCTTATACCTAATTATATTTTACTCTTATAAGCTATATAAAATAAAACTTAATTACTTTATTTATAATAAAGAATTCCTTATAATTATTAATGCCTTTAAGAAATTCTAATATTATCTTCTTAGAAGTAAATATTAGATTAAGGTATATATAAATTATAAGAATATTACTTACTTCGCTAAAACTTAAGAACTTAGTAGATAATAACTATAATATGCTAAATACCTCTTAGAATTTAATTATATTATTATCTATATTAAGGGAATAAAGAATAGCTAAGCTAACGCTATTAGCTAATAACTTAACTTAGATACTAGGAAAATTAAAGCTAAAGAATAACTTTTATACTTTACCTTAGAGGGATACCTTAAATAGAAGTTTATTAAATAAATATAAAAGTTAATACCCTTACTAGAATACCTTATACTTATTAAAAAATATAGATAATAGGTCATAGACTTTATTAACTATATATAAGGATATTAATAAAGGGAAGATAAATTATAGACCTATAAAGAAAAACTCTTTATCCCTAATAAAGTATTCTAAAATATCTTTAATTACTACTATTATTAAGCTATGCACTATAAGAATCTAAAAGAAATAACCTAAGCTATATAATAATACTATAATAACTATAAATTCTTATATAAAATATAAGGATATATATTTTATTATAAGAAATGCTATAAATAAATTAACTAATAGATTTAAGAATAATAAAAGAAATTAAGACTCTATAAATAATCTAAAGTCACTAGAGCACTATATTAAACTAATAAAGCTACTTATATAGTAGAATAAGGCAATTTACTTTTAAAATAAATCCTAGAATATAATAAATAACTCTTAGACGCTAAAAAAATAGATAAATAATAAGTCTTAGATAAACTATATTATAAACTTATACGCGAAATATATAGCTACCTGCTATATAGATATTAAGGAATTAATAAAACCCTAAAATAAGTTAAAATAATATTTATCTTTCTTAATATAAAGAAAATTATTTTAATAATTACTAAATAATATAACCTTTGCGCAAAGACTAAGACATAATGCTATAAACCCTATAAGAAACTATAACTACTCCTAGTTATATAATAACTATAAGACTCTATTACTATAGATTTTATTACTAAACTACCCCTATTAAAGGAATTAGCTACTAAAAACTTCTATAATAGTATTCTTATTATTATAAATAAACTTATAAAATTTTCCTATTTTATACCTTATAGAGAATTAATAATAGTAAAAGAATTCACTTACCTTTTCTATTTTTATATCACTAAGATATATAATATATTACTTAAAATTATTATAGACTAAAGACTACTATTTGCCTTAAAATTCTAATAAAGCCTTATAAGATATTTAGGAATTAACTATAAACTCTCCACGGTATATTATAAGGAAATAAATAGATAAATAAAATATATAAATTAGATACTAAAATAATATCTTTAATACTATATTAACTATAAATAAACTAACTAGGTTAAAAAGCTACTAGCTACATAGCTAGCTTATAATATAGCTATAAATAAAAGCATAAAGATTATACTAGCCTATGCTAATTTTAGATTTATATTAGATATATATTAATAAATATAAGATATTATTATTAACCCTAAAGTAATTCTTACTAATAACTAGCTAAAAAACCTATATAAAGAAATAAAAATAAAACTTAAGTTTATTAAAAATAAGATAATAAGCTATATTAATAAGAAAAAAATTAAAGGACTAATCTTTATAGAGAGAGATATAATTTACCTCGCAATAAAAAATATTAAAATAAAATACTAAAATAAAAAACTTAACTATAAATATATTAAACCTTATAAAATTAAGTAAAAAATCTTAAAATATAACTATAAACTAGACTTACCCCCTAAGGTTAAGCTCTATTTAATCTTTTATATTTTATTNAAAATCTTAAAATATAACTATAAACTAGACTTACCCCCTAAGGTTAAGCTCTATTTAATCTTTTATATTTTATTACTTAAATTAATATAAAATATTATTTAAGTTAAGATAAATAATAAGCTTAATATAAAAATTAATAGACTAGAAAAGTATATTATAAAAGCTATCCTTAATATAAATAAAATTAATAGCAAAATAATATATTTTATTAAATAAAAAGACTACTTAGACTTAAAAAATATATAAGAACCTCTAAAATACCTTACTAATATATAATACCTCTTAAAAGACTTTTATTAATAACGCTAAAACTAAGTAAGAGATTAAAGTTAAAACTACCTAGGCCAAGGGAATCTTAGTCTATACCCTTAGGATTAAGGGATTATAGTTCCTTAAAAACCTTAGCCTCATAATAACTTAATTTCTCTACTAGATAATCCTTACCCTTAAAACCCTATATTCCCCGCTAGAACTCTGTTACCTAATGCTCCTTTACCTTATTTTTAGTCTTATGTAACCTCGATAAGTAACCCGCGGCTAAAGCTATTTTTACCTAAAAAGTAATTAACTCCTTATAAAGCTTTAATAAGTCTTTACCCGCCTCTTCTTTATCTTTCTCTAATTTCTTCTCCTAAGAAATAAGCTTATATACTACCTAGAGTTAATAAAAACCCGCATAAAACCCACTAAGAAAAATAAGAAAATATATAAGAAGTAGCAACATATATCCTATCGCAAGAATAACCATAGCGAATATACTTATTATAACGCAAAGAGCCCTCTAATATTAAATATGCCTTTTAATACCTAAAATAATAAAAATAAGATATATTAGCAAATTCACGTAATAATTTAATACTCTCGGTAAGAAAGATATACTCTTTAACTTTTTAGTTAATATACTTAGAAATATAACTAAATATGATATTAATAAGATATACTAAAATAATTATAGAAGTAGGTTAAATTAACCGATAGGAAATTCTTAGGTGGCTTACTTAAGTAGCCTTAAGGATAAGACCCTCGGAAGGGAAATATTATATTATAACCTAATATATACTTATCATATATATCTACCCTACCTAAATATTCTAACTAATTAGCATTAAATCATACTTTTACTAGATCACTATAATCCTAGATTATAGTAATCTAAGGATTATAGTAATCTTAGAATACTATAATCCCCTTAGGGACCCCTAAGTATATAAGATATGCTATTATACTTTCTTATATAATAGCTACCTTAGCTATTAATATAACTTAGTTATACTTAATACCCTTAAGCATATTACTAGATATAACTTATACCCTATCTAAGATAATGCGCCTAATCCCCTGCTAATATAAACCTAGCATAACTGGTTTATCTTTTAGGAATATATATAACTATTATAAGCTAAATATAAAGGTTTAATTATTATATATAATTAATTTTAACTTATAATAAAAATAATTATATAATATAATATTTACTTAAAAAATAATTATAATTTTAATAAGATTAATTTTTTTATAAATATAATTATAAATATAATAATTATTATAAGCTTAAAAAGGTATTTAAAGCTAAAATTAATATAACTTAAAAATTAAAAATAAATTATAATTATTTAAGTATTAAAATAAAAAGCTAAGTAATTTAATTACTTATTAGTATATTAATATATAAAATACATAAATAAGCTAAATAAATAAGTAAGCTAAAAATCTTAACCTTTAAGATAAGATTAAAAATAAAAATATAATAAAGTAATATATATAATAAGTAAATAAGCTAGTTAAGTAAGTATATTAAAAATTCCTTAATTTATATTCTCTTTATTTAATTAATAAATTCTTAATTAGTTAGTATATTATAGTCTAATTATAAGGCTAGAATACTTTTTACTATTTAAGCCCTTTAAAATACCTAAAAACTAAGCCTTTATTACGCTATAAATATATATAAGATTAATTAAATAATATTATATCGCTAATAGCATATTATTTAATTATAATATATTACTATCTATAAATTATATTAGCTATTTAAACTAAAGAAATAAATCTTTATTTACTTTATTCTTAATTTATATTTATAAGAATTTCCCCTTAGGCTATATAATATAAAAGAAATAATTAATTAATTATATATTAATTATAATATATTACTAATTAATATATATTAGGCTTATAATTTTATTAAGTAGCACTTAGATCTTAAGATATATTTTTTTAATAAATATAATTATTAAAAAGCTAAGTATAAAAATCTAATTATTATTTATATTTAATTTTAACTTATAATAAATATACTTATAAAGTATAATATTTAATTAATTAATATTTTTAATCTTAATAAAATTAGCTTTTTTATTAATATAATTATAAGTAAAATAATTATTATAAGTTTAAAAAGGTATTTAAAGCTAAAATTAATATAATTTAGAAATTAAAAGTAAATTATTATTATTTAAGTAATTAATATAAAAGGCTAAGTAATATAGCTATTTATTATTAGCACGGGCTAATATTACCTTATTAATTAATACTAAGAAAATAACCTCTTAGGTAATTAAGGTATTATAATAACTTAAAATAGCTAAATTAATAATAAGATTAATTAAAAATAGCTAAAATATTTTAATTAATATATAGCTAAATAATTAAATAATTATTAATATCTCTTAATCTTTAATAATTATAAAAGTTATTACTTTATTAAATTTAAGAGATATTATAAGGAAAAGAAGATTATTTAGCTTTATATATTACTTTATTCCTTTTATTTACTTTAGCCCCTTAATATTAAGTACTTAGCTTATTAAAAAAGACTTATAGTTAAGAAATATAATATTTAATTAAATACTTTATTATTTATATTTTAAAGACTAAGTTCTTTCTAGCCTTTTATATTAATTATAAAAACATAATAATATAATATATAAATTACTTATAGCTAATTAAGGCTATAAGGGCTACTTAATAAGTAATTAAAAAAGAGATAAATTAAAAATAAAATTAAATAAAATAACTAGCTAAGAGCTATAATAAAAAATGCCTTATTTAATTAAATAGTCACGTGATTAGGCACGTAACTAATAGGCTCGCCTAAGCCCTAACTCACTATGCCGCATATAAGGCTATTATAATAAATAAAAATATTAGAAGGGCTTTTAAAGGAGCTAAGCTTATTCCTCTAGACCTAGAAATTATAATCTTAAAGCTTAATATATAGCTATAAATTTTAATACCTATTAAAAAGGGGGCTAAATTATTAACCCCTTAGGCTTTAAGGACTATAAAGATAATAATTAAGGCTAAATCTTAGTTTAAATACCTTATAAGGTAAATTAAAAGGTATTAAAATAGCTCTCTAGAGTTAATTTTAGATACTTTATAATCTCTTATAAAGGGAATAAAGGCTATTATATATAAGGTTACCTTATTAATTACTAAGAATAAAGACTTTTAAGAGGTAAATAAGATATTAAGTTAATATTAAGAGGTAAAAAAGATTAAATTATAAAAGAAAGGTATTATAATAATAAAAGAAAAAAAAGAAATAATTAATTAAATAAATATAAATATATAAATAAGAATTAAATTATTAAAAAGTAATAATTAAAGAAAATTAATTAGAATTAATATTTAATACTATAATATATATATAAAGTTTAATTATAATATAAAGACTTATTAAGTAATACTTAAGATATCTAAGAAAAAATATAATAAATAATTTTAATTAATTAAATAATTTATAATATTTTTATTATAATTTATATTTAAATAGAGAGAAAAAAATAACTTACTTACTTAATTAGCTTACTTACTTATTATATATATTTTTTAATTAATTAAATTTAATTACTTTATCTTTTTTTAAATAATTTAATAATAATTTAATATATTTTTTATTATAATTAGTCTTATTATATATTTATAATAGTTTTTTTTAATTATATTAATTTACCTTAATTATTACTTTTTAATAATTTAACTTATACTTATATATTAATATTTATTTAAATAATTATTTCTCTTATAATATTTATAATTATTTTCTTTTTATCTTATAAGTAAGTTTTTTTAATTTTATATTACTTATTAAGGGCTTTATTTAATTATAAAAGGTTTTTAACCTTAGACTTTAATAAGGTTATTATATATATTATTACCTTTATTCCTTTAATTAATAACTTAAAAGCCTTAAGAATAAACTTTATAGAGCTATTATAATATCTTTTATTTTATTTTTTAAGCTACTTAGACTAAGAGCTTACTTTTTAGATTATTCTTAGGGTCTTTAATACCTAAGGGTCAAGGTAATTAGCTTTTTTCTCTAGGGGTATTAAGGTCTATAGCTATATATTAAGCTTTAATATAATACTTTTAAGATCTAAAGAAATAAGTTTAGCTCTTATAAAACCCTCTTAAATATTTCTTATTATTATAATAGCTTTATAAGAAATATAAAAGATAAAGAAAAACTTAGTCTTTAAGATAAAAATAATAAAGTATTTAATTAATTACTTAATTTCTTAAGTATATACTTTTTTAAATAGCTTAAAGTACTTAATATTAAGAAACTAAAATAAAATAAATAAATAAAATAATATATAAAATATAATTTATTATTAAAAGTATTATTAAAATTACTATTATTTATATATATAAATAAACTAAGATATATATATTATATATTTAATTAAATAGGTTTAATTAATTAAACCTATAGACTTTTATTTATTACTAAGTTTTAATCTAGCACTAAGCCCTAACGCTAATACTTTTTAGGTTTATAAAACTCTAATACTAACTCTAAGAATTAATCCCTCTAAAACTTATAATATTAATAACTTTTATTTCCTAATATTATAGCTATAACTATATAGCTAGATCCTAGCTAGCTAATTTCTTTAATTTTCTTATTTAGTATTATAAAAAGTATTAATATTTATAATAAGAGTTATAAGCTATATCTTATATAGGTATATATTATTATTATCTCTTAAGCTATTAAGGAAATTAATTTCTTTTTAAATAAAATACTTATATTTCTTTAATTTTCTTTTAAAAGCCTTTAATAAAAAAAGTTATATTTTAATAAAATATATTTAATTATTTATATTATAACTAAGTAAAAAAAAAGTAAATAAAAAAAAAGTTATAATTAAAAATTATAAGTTTAACTTAAACCTTTTATTTAATAAGTTATATACCTATTAGAATACTCTAAATAGCTTTATATAATATTATCTCTTATAGCTTATTATAAGTATTTTTTATACTTTTATAAAGCTTATAGACCTCTTTAGTATAGTTATCTTAGTTATATAAAAAGGTATATTAATAAGGATTAGCTATATTACTTTAATCTATTAATTAAAAGTCTTTATAAAAAATAATTATTATAATCTTATTAATATATTATTAATTACCTAGCTAATTATAGATTAATAAATTAATTAGTTATAATTATTATTAGTTATAAATAAACCTCTTTTTATAAAGATAATAAAAATATAATCTTTTAAGATTTTAACCTTTTTAAGTAATTAAGAATTATAAGGATAATTAAAAGGTTAATATTATAAGGGAATTATTATATAAAGGGGTTAGACTTTAATTACTTTAATTAGTTAAGATATAAGCTATTTATTATAAATAGAGCTAGTTTTAGCGTATTATTAAAGCTATTAATAATTATATAAATAAACCTTATTAATTTAAACTTATTAAAATCTTAGGCTTTAGGTATAAAGCCTTTATTATTAAAATTACTAAGATATAAATTAATATATTATAATTTTTATTTTAAGTAATATAAAATAATAAAATAATATTAGTATATTAAGTAGTAAAAGATTAATTAATTTAATAAAAAAGTATAAGTTAAGAGATTTTTATATAAGTTATATATTTATATAGCTTATATATTAAATATATTATATATAAATATTTAAGCTTAATTAAGAACTATTTAATAAATATATTAAATTAAGTCTTATATAATAGGTCTAAGAATAATTAAATACTATTAATAGCTACCTAAGTAATTTCTAGCTAATTAAATAAATTAAGCTTAAATAAAAAGGCTATATTATAGTCTTAAATATAAAACACTTTATACTTTAAGATTAATATAAGTAATATATATAAGTTAAAAAATAAGCCTACCTTTTAATAAATATAAAAAGTATTTAATATACTTAATAAGCAAGTATCTCAAATAAGCAAGTATCTTAAAAATCTCTTAACTTTTATTATTACTATTTAATTAATTAATTCCTAACTACTTAGTATATTATAGTCTAGTAATAAAGCTAAAATATTTCTTACTTTTTATACCCTTTAAAATAGCTTAAGTTTAAGTCTTTAGCGCACTATAAGTATATATATAATCTTTTAGAAGATACTTAAACGCTAATAAAAGGGTATTTAATCTTAATATAATATTATCTAGATATTATATTAGCTATTTAATCTAGAGGAATAAATCCTTATTTATATTATTTTTAACTTAGATTTATAAGGATTTCTCTTATAGCTATATAATATAAAAAAAATAACTAATTAATTACTTATTAATTATACTATGCTATTAATTAATATATATTAAGCTTATAATTTTATTAAGTAATACCTTAACCTTAAGATATATTTCTTTTATATATATAATTATTAAAGAATTTAATATAAAGATATAATTATTATTTATAATTAGTTTTAACTTATAATAAATATAATTATAAAATATAATATTTAATTAAATAATATCTATAACTTTAATAAGATTAGCTTTTTTAAAAATATAATTATAAGTAAAATAATTATTATAAGTATAAAAAGGTATTTAAAGTTAAAATTAATATAACTTAAAAACTAAGAATAAATTATAATTATCTAAGTAATTAATATAAAAAGCTANTATAACTTTAATAAGATTAGCTTTTTTAAAAATATAATTATAAGTAAAATAATTATTATAAGTATAAAAAGGTATTTAAAGTTAAAATTAATATAACTTAAAAACTAAGAATAAATTATAATTATCTAAGTAATTAATATAAAAAGCTAAGTAATTTAGTTATTTATTATTAATCTAAATTAATATTACCTTATTAATTAATACTAAAATAATAACCTCTTAGGTAATTAAGCTATTATAATAACTTAAAATAATTAAATTAATACTAAGATTAATTTAAAGTAATTAAAATATTTTAATTAATATATAGCTAAATACTTAAATAATTATTATTATTTTTTAATCTTTAATAGCTATAAAAGTTATTATTTTATTAAATTTAAGAAATATTATAAAAAAAAAATATTATTTAGCATTATATATTACTTTATTTCTTTTATTTATTTTAGCTTCTTAATATTAAGTACTTTAAGCTATTTAAGAAGGCTTATAATTAAAAAATAAAATATTTAATTAAATATTTTATTACTTATATTTTAAAAACTAAGTTTCTTTTAGCTTTTTATATTATATATAAGGCTATTATAATAAAAAGAAATACTAAGGGGGTATTTAAAGGAGCTAGCCTTATTTCTCTTAACCTAAAAATTATAATCTTAAAGCTTAATATATAGCTATAAATACTAATATTAATTAAAGAGGTAATTAAATTATTAACCTCTTATGCTTTAAAGACTATAAAGATTATACTTAAGACCTAATCTTAGTCTAAATACCTTAAAAAATAGATTAAAAGGTATTAAAATAACTCTCTAAAATTAATTCTTAAAGTATTAAAGTCTCTTATAAAAGGAATAAAGGTAATTATATATAAGATAGCTCTTATAAGGGCAAAGATCTAAGACCTTTAATAAATAAATAAGATACTAAGTTAATACTAAAGGGTAAAAAGGACTAAATTATAAAAAAAAGTAATAATAATAGTAAAAAGAAAAAAATAAATAAATAATTAAATAGATATAAATATATAGATAGTAGCTAAATTATTAAGGAATAATAATTAAGGTTAATTAATTAGACTAAGTATTTAGCGCTATAATATATATAGTAAGCCTAGGTATAATATAAGGACTTATTAAGTAATAATTAAGATATCTAGGCAAAAATATAATAAGTAGTTTTAATTAATTAAATAATTTATAATATTTTTATTACAATCTCTAATAAGAAGGTTAAGATTTTTAAGATACTTATTTATCTAAGATACTTACTTATTAAATATATTAATAAGTATATTATAATTTAATTTACTTAATATATAGACTTCTTAATAAGCTTTTAATTCTTTTAATTACTTATTAAGGTTTATCTTTCTTTAAGAGCGGTATATATTTAACATCGTGGCCAAACTATAAATTATTTTTCTTTTAACTAACGTATATAATAAGCAAGTGTCACAGTCATGCAAGTGTCACATAATACTGTGTAACTAGAAATAGCTAGATTTAGATTTCTAAAATTAGCTATTTAATTATTAAAATTCTTTAAAAAATACTTTTAGCTATTTAACTCTAAATAAGGCCTAAGAGTATTTTTCTTAGAATTTTATAAAATTGCCTTTATAGAGAAAAGCTAAATTACACAGTATAAATAGATTTTTCTTATACTAAGCTTAATAAACTTTTTTAAAAATTTAAGAAAATTAATATAGCTTTTTAATAGTTTATAAAGCCCCACTNAAATAGCTAGATTTAGATTTCTAAAATTAGCTATTTAATTATTAAAATTCTTTAAAAAATACTTTTAGCTATTTAACTCTAAATAAGGCCTAAGAGTATTTTTCTTAGAATTTTATAAAATTGCCTTTATAGAGAAAAGCTAAATTACACAGTATAAATAGATTTTTCTTATACTAAGCTTAATAAACTTTTTTAAAAATTTAAGAAAATTAATATAGCTTTTTAATAGTTTATAAAGCCCCACTTCTAAATTTAAGCTTATTTAGGCTTTATTTAAATTTCTTAGAATTTCTTTTATTAATTACTTTTAGAGAGGGAATTATACTATAGGGTGTTTTTGTGACACTCGCATGACTGTGACACTTGCTTATCATATACGTTACCTAATAGTTAGATTTATTCTTATATCTCAATACAATGCACCACAACAGGAGACTCCTTTGACAACAACTGATCGGCTGATGCCGCCTATCCACTGAGAGGACGAGACCAAAATGCGAAGCGCGGGCTTTGCATCCATGCTGCAACCTTCTATGTACAGCATGTGACTACCATACCTAGCCACCCGCAGGTCTACCGTCAAGAGACACGCTGGCTGTATCTACTCCATCTTACCAAGATGAATGCCCTCCATCAATGACAACATTATTCCCCGTCATGTAGCTGCTCGCATTGCTCAGCAAGAACAGCGCAGCTCCCTTAAACTCTTGCGTCTCCGCCAACCGTCCCATCATAATCTCCCTCTCCCACTCCTCCTTCAACCCCGGCACCTCTTCAAAGTTCTTTTGGACCATCGGCGTCAAGATGTGCCCAGGGCTGATGCAGTTGACTCTGATGCCGCCGGTTCCGTCCTTCTTGATGGGGCTCCACTCCATTGCCAGGTTTCGTGCGAGCTGGATGACGGCCGCTTTGGATGAATTGTAAACAGGCGATACCAGGCCTCTGTTGGCTTTGAGACCTGAAATGCTGGCGATTAGGCAGATGCTGCCCCGGCGCTTGTACTTGAACATTTGCTTGGCTGCTGATTGGGCAGTCATGAGGACGCCCGTGTAGTTGATGTCGAGCATGTTGGTTACGTCTTTGGCTTCGTAGTCCACCGAGGGTGTGATTTGTTGAACGCCTGCTGCGGCTACAACACCGTCGATACCTTGGTTCTCCTCGGCAATTGTTGCCATAAGACGGTCGAGGCCGTCCTCGTCTTTGACGTCTTGCTGACGGTAGTGTAGCGAGCCGCCCCATTCGGGCACGACTCTTGATTTCGCTTCAGCCCAACCTTCATCTGGTGATTCGGCGCGATCCAAGCAATAGACTGTCTCATAGTGAGCTCATCGCCGCCTTCCAGTCGGGTGGTATGATTGATCTATGAACCTTTTCCGCCAGCCTCAACAAGACCTTCGGCCAAAGCGAGACCGAGTCCCTGGGCGCCTCCAGTCACGACAAAGACTCTGCCCGCGAGGTCAAAGTCGGCGAATTGTTTCCGGCCCACATTGGTGGCCCGTGGTAGCTTGAGCTCGTTGGCGGGATTTTCCCTGGGATCGGGGTTTCGGGGTTTCTCACTGTTTTGTTGCGACGTGTGAATTGCCCTTGGGCCGGCAGTTCGATAGGGTGTTAATTGAAGCTTCCATGCGCGTGCAGGCAAAGACCCCTTAGTTAGGGTAAGGCGTGTCGCTCGTCTAAGGACAGTCGTGGACATGTTACCTAGTGCGTGCTGTAATAAGTTGTTCCCTCAAACAGATTGAATGTTGGAGATGGCAATATTATCTCAAGTCGATAGCTGTCACTCCGAGAAATATAGTTCAAGTTGACGTGGTTTTTGTCTCTTCTTAAAATTTGCTTCTTCCTGGACCAGGTACTGGTCTTCTGCCTTGTTTCGTGGAATCTGATGTATAGCTGACGTAAATATTACTCCTAAATGCTAACTCTTGCTAACAGGGGCATGTAGGCATTCTTGTTACGTAATGTCCCGCTCTCTGATGGGAACTAGTATAGGCACGGCCGGCCGTGTTAATAAGGTCACGTGATACATCTTATAGCTAGCTATATAAATAAGATCTATTATATAAGCGCGCTAAAGTATATAAGTAAGAGATTTTTTTTTATTTAATAAAGTAATTATAATATATAAAATTAAATAATATATATAATAAGTAAGTATTATAAATAAGTAAGTATTATATTTTTTCTTATGTTTTTATAATATATTATATTAAAAATACTATATATTATTTAAGTAATTAAAATTACTAATTATATTCTTTTATAGATATTTTAATTATTACTTAATAAGTCCTTTTTACCCTTTAGTATTACTTTTATATTTTATTTACCTCTTAAAGGTCTTTATTTTTAGCTATTAATAATATAATCTTATATATAATTACTTATATTTCTTAATAAAAAACTATAAAGATTTAAGAATTAACTCTAGAGAGAAATTTTTATATTATATAATTTATTTCTTAAGGAATTAAGACTAAGATTTAATTATTATACTTATTCTTAGGGTTTTTAATACCTAAGGGGTTAATAATTTAGTTATCTTATTAGTTAATATTAATATTTATAATTATATATTAATATACTTAATAAGTAAGTAAGTTACTTAAGTATAAAAGCTAGAGGTATTTATATCTTATAAAAAGAAATAAAAAAAACCTTTAAAATTTTATTTTTAGCTTAAGATATATATATACTTAATATTATAAGTATTATATAATATATTATATTTTATTACTCTTTAAAAAGATTAAATTAAATTATATATAAAGTAATATAAAAAAATATATTTATATTATATTATATACTTAATAAGTAAGATAATTAAATAAGTAAAAGAATTAAAAATCCTTTAATTTTATTATTATTAGTTAATTAATTAATTCTTAATTACTTAATATATTAAAAGGAAATAAAAAGACTAAAATTCTTCTTACTCTTTAAGCCTATTAAAATACCTTAAACTTAAGTCTTTAATGAGTTATTAGAATATATAAAATTAATTATAATACTCTTTTTAAATATAATTAAGGTATTTAAGCCTTAAGTAATATTATCTTTAAATTATATAAGTTATTAAATATAAAAAAGGATATTTTATTTATTTTTAATTTAAATTTATAAGTATTTTCTTATTAGCTTTATAATATAAAAAAAATAATTAATTATTTACTTATTATTTATAATATATTATTAATTAATATATATTAAGTCTTAAACTTTATTAAGTAGTATTTAAAGCTTAAGATATATTTTATTTAAAAATATAATTATTAATAAGCTAAATCTAAAAATATTATTATTATTTATAACTAAATTTAATATATAATAAATATAATTATAAAATATAATATTTATTTAAAGACTATTTATAATTTTAATAAGATTAGCTTTCTTATAGGTAAAATTATAAATAAACTAAATATTATAAGCTTAAAAAGGTATTTAAAGCTAAAATTAATATATCTTAGAAATTATAAATAAATTATAATTATTTAAGTAATTAATATAAAAAGCTAAGTAATTTATATATTTATTATTAATATAAATTAATATTATTAATTAATTAATATTAAAAAAATAACCTTTTTAATTATTATTCTTAGAATTTATTTTCCTTAAAATAGGTATTAAAGTATCTTAGTTAATATATTAATAATTTTAATAATAAAGGCTTAATACCTAAAGCCTAAGCTCTTAATAGGCTTAAACTAATAAGCTTTATCTATATAATTATTAATAGCTTTAATAATATGCTAAAACTAGCTTTATTTATAATAAATAGATTATATCTTAATTAGCTAAAAAAGTTAAAATCCCTATTATATAATAACTCTCCCCTCTAATATTAACCTTTTAATTATCTTTATAATTCTTAATTACTTAAAGAAGCTAAAATTACTTTTATTATTCTTATTAAAAGAGGTTTAATTATAATTAATAATAACTAATTAATTAACTAATCTATAGCTAGCTAACTAATTAATAATATATTAATACTAAGATTATAATAATTACTTTCCGCAGAGACCTTTAACTAAATAATTAAAATAGTATAGCTAATACCTATTAATATAACTTCTAATATAATTAAGATAACCTTACTAAGGTAATTTATAAGCTTTATAAGGGCATTAAAAATACTTATAATAAGCTATAAAAAATAATATTAAATAAAGCTCTTTAGAGTATTAAGTTAAGTATAAAGCTTAGTTAATTAATATAAATTATACTTATAATCTTTAATTATAATATTTTATTTTCTTAGCCTTTTTTTACTTAGTTATAATATTAATAAAAGATTTAATTTTATTAAAAAAACGCTTTTTTTATTAAAGGCTCTTAAAAAAAAGTTAAAAAAAAAAGAAATCTTATTAATAATAATATTATATTCCTCGAGGACTTATAAGATAATAACTAATATAAAATATAACTTATAACCCTTAATGTTAGTATTAATACCTTTTATAATACTAAATACAAAATTAAAGAAGTCTTATAGCTAACTAGGATCTAGCTATATAGGTATAAGTATAACTATGTTAGGAAATAAAAGTTATTAGTATTATAGGTTTACTTAGAGAGATTAGTTCTTAGAATTAGTATTAGAGTTTTATAAACCTAAAAACTATTAGCACTAGACTTAGTAGTAAATAAAGGTTTATAGGTTTAATTAATTAAACTTATTTAATTAAATATATAATATATATATCTTAGCTTATATAAATATATAAATAAGTATAATTTTAATAGTAATTTTAATAATAAACCTTCTTAATTATTAAGTTATTTTAATAATATAAAATAAGTAAATTAATAATAAGATTAATTTTAAATAATTAATATATTTTAATTAATATATAATTAATTAATTAATTAATTTTTATTATTTTTTAATTTTTAATAAATATAATAAATATTAATTAATTAATTTTAAAAAATATTATAAAAATAATTATTTAGCTTTATATATTAATTTATTTTTTTTATTTTAGTCTTTTAATATTAAGTATTTTAAGTTATTTAAAAATACTTATAATTAAAAAAAAGTCTTTAATTTAATACTTTATAATATATATTTCTAAGACTAAGTTTCTTTTAGCTTTTTATATTATATATAAGGCTTTTATAATAAAAAGAAATATTAAGGGGGCTATTAAAAAAATTAATTTTATTTCTTTTAACCTAAAAGCTATAATTATAAAGCTTAATATATAGCTATAAACTTTAATATTTATTAAAAAGTAGATTATATTTTATACCCCTTAGGTCTTAAAGATATTAAAGATTATACTTAAGGCTAGATCTTTATTTAAATACCTTAAAAAATAAATTAAAAGATATAAAAATAGCTCCTTAGAGTTAATTCTTAAAGCTTTAAAATCTCTTTTTAAGGGAATTAAAGCTATTATATATAGGATTATTTTATTAATAGCTAAGATTAAAGACCTTTAAGAAATAAATAAAATATTAAGTTCGCGCTAAAAGGTAAAAAAAAACTTAATTTTAGAGAAAGAAGGTAATAATAATAATAGAAAAAGATAAGTAATTAATGAAATAAATATAAATATTTATATAATAATTAAATTATTAAGAAGTAATAATTAAAAAAAATAAATATAATTAGGTATTTAATATTATAATATTTATAATAAGCCTAGCTATAATATAAGGACTTATTAAATAATTATTAAAATATTTAAGAGAAAATATAATAAGTAATATTCATTTATTAAATAATTTATAATATTTTTAATATATTTTTAATCTTAAAAGTTAAGGTTTTTATTATATATATATATTAATTATATAAGCTAATATATTTAATAAGCAAGCTATATAGATAAGTAAGCTATATAAAAATCCCTTAACTTATATTTTCCTTATTTAATTAATTAATTCTTAATAACCTAGTATATTATAGTCTAATAAAGAGGCTAAAATCCTTCTAGCCCTTTATACTTATTAAAATAACCTAAAACTTAGTCTCTAACGCGCTATATTAATTTATTAAGTTAATTATAATACCTTCTGCGCCTAATATAATAGCATTTAAGCCCGAGCTAATATAATTCCTAAATTATATAAGCTATTTAATCTAGAGGAATAAATCCTTATTTACTTTATTCTTAACCTAGATTTATAAGGATTTCCCTTATAGCTATATAATATAAAAGAAATAACTAATTAATTACTTACTAATTATAATATATTATTTATTAATATATATTAGGCTTATAACTTTATAAAGTAATACCTAGACCTTAAGATATATTTCTTTTATAAATATAATTACTAAAGAGCTAAGTATANAACTTTATAAAGTAATACCTAGACCTTAAGATATATTTCTTTTATAAATATAATTACTAAAGAGCTAAGTATAAAGATCTAATTATTATCTATAATTAGTTTTAACTTATAGTAAATATAATTATAAAGTATAATATCTAATTAAATAATATCTATAACTTTAATAAGATTAGCTTTCTTATAGATATAATTATAAGTAAAATAATTATTATAAGTATAAAAAGGTATTTAAAGCTAAAATTAATATAGCCTAAAAACTAAAAATAGATTATAATTATTTAAGTAATTAATATAAAAGATTAAGTAATTTAGTTATTTATTATTAATATAAGTTAATATTACCTCGCTAATTAATATTAAAAAAGTAACCTCTTAGGTAATTAAGCTATTATAATAACTTAAAATAGCTAAACTAATAATAAGACTAATCTTAAGTAACTTAAATACTTTAATTAATATATAATTAATTAATTAATTAATTCTTATTATTTCTTAATCCTTAATAGCTATAAAAATTATTAATTTATTAACTTTAAGAGATATTATAAAAAAAAAAAAATTATTTAGCTTTATATATTACCTTATTTTTTTTACTTATTTTAGCTATTTAATATTAAGTATTTTAAGCTATTAAAGAAGGCCTATAATTAAGAAATAAAGTATTTAATTAAATAAAAAGAAATATTAAGGGGGCTTTTAAAGGAGCTAGCCTTATTTCCCTTAACCTAAAAACTATAGTCTTAAAGCTTAATATATAGCTATAGACTTTAATGCCTATTAAGAAGGGGGCTAAACCTTTTACCCCTTAGGTCTTAAGGACCTTAAAGACTATACTTAAGGCTAGATCTTAGTCTAAATACCTTAAAAGATAAATTAAAAGGCATTATAATAGCTCCCCGGAGTTAATTATAAAGGCTATAAAGTCTCTTATAAAGGTAATAAAAGGAAATATATATAAGATTATATTATTAAGGGCTAAGGTTAAAGACCTTTAAGAGGTAAATAAGATATTAAGTTAATACTAAAAGGTAAAAAAGATTAAATTATAAAAAAAAGAGGTAATAATAATAGAGAAAAAAAGGTAAGGAATTAATTAAATAAATATAAATATATAAGTAATAATAGAATTATTAAGGAGTAATAATTAAGGAAAGTTAATATAATTAGGTATTTAGCGTTATAGTATTTATAGTAAGCCTAGCTATAATATAAGGACTTATTAGGTAATAATTAAGATATCTAGGGAAAAATATAATAAGTAATTTAAATTAATTAAATAATTTATAATATTTTTATAGTGATTTTAATATTATAAGTTAAGAAAAATATATAGCTTACTTATTTATATAGCTTACTTATTAAGTATATTATATATATATATATTATAAATAATAAAAGGATTATTAAGAAGTAATACTTAAAGAGAATTAATATAATTAGGTATTTAGTATTATTATATTTATAATAAGCTTAAAAATAATATAAAAACTAATTAAGTAATAATTAAAATATTTAAAGAAAAATATAATAAATAAATTTAATTAATTAAATACTTTATAATATTTTTATTTTAATTTCTATCTTAAGGGCTAGGGTTTTTAATTATTTTATTTATTTAATTCTTACTTATTAAATATATTATATATAATAAGTATATATATTCCTAAGGGATAAACTAATTATATTAAGTTTATATTAATAAAAGAGAATATTATATTATCTTAAATAAAATATATATTATATCTTATATTATACTTAAAGGTATTAAGTATAACTAAGTTATATTAATAACTAATATAATTAATATATAAAAAAGTATAATAAATATAGCTTATATATTAAGTATATTACTAAGGCTTAAATAAGGAGGTTATAATTACTTATTACTTTTATAATTAGTAATATATATTAGCTTATATATATAAAAGTAAGCTGCTTAATATTTTTCCTAATTAATAAGTATAATAAGGTAATATAAGGTATATAATTAGGACTTAATTAAGCTATAATAATATACTTAGTTATTTCTTTATATAAAAAGGTTTTTTAAAATATATAAAAATAATTTATATATTTTATATTTTATTATTAAAATTATAATTAAATTACTATTATTTATATATTTATATTAACTAAGATATATATTATATATTAGACTAGATAGGTTTAATTAATTAAACTTATAGATTTTTATCTACCGCTAAGTCTAGTGCTAAGCCCTAGTTTTAATACTTTTTAAATTTAAATTCTAATATTAATGCTAAGAATTAATCCCTTTAAAACCTATAATACTAATAACTTTTATTTCTTAATATAATTATACCTATAGCTATATAGCTAGATCTTAGCTAATTATAAGACTTCTTTAATTTTTTTATTTAGTATTATAAAACATATTAATATTAATAATAAGAGTTATAAGCTATGCCTTATATAAATATATATTATTATTATTTCTTAAGCTATTAAGAAAATTAATTTCTTTCTAAGTAAAATACTTATATTTCTTTAGCTTCTTTTAAGGGCCTTTAATAAAAAAAGTTCTTTTTTAATATAATTAAATTAATTATTTTTATTAAAATTAAGTAAAAAAAGACTAAGTAAAAAAAGTCATAACTAAAGATTATAAATTTAATCTAAACCTTTTATTTAATAGGTTATATACCTATTATAATACTTTAAATAGCTCTATATAATATTATCTCTTATAGCTTATTATATGTATTTTCTGCGCCCTTATAAAGCTTATAGACCTCTTTGGTAAGGCTATCTTAGTTATATAAGAAGGTATATTAATATATATTAGCTATATTACTTTAATCTACTAAATAAAGGTCTTTATAGAATATAACTATTATGATCTTATTAATATATTATTAATGAGTTCGCTAGTTATAGATTAATTAATTACTTAGTTATAGTTATTATAGATTATAATTAAACCTCTTCTTATAAGGATAATAAAAGTAATTTTAACCTCTTTAAGTAATTAAGAATTATAAAAATAATTAGAAGGTTAATTATAAAAGAGAGCTATTATATAAAGGGGATTTTAATTATTATAGCTAATTAAAATATAAGCTATTTATTATAAATAAAGTAAGTTTTAATATACTATTAAAGCTATTAATAATTATATAAATAAACCTTANAAATAATTAGAAGGTTAATTATAAAAGAGAGCTATTATATAAAGGGGATTTTAATTATTATAGCTAATTAAAATATAAGCTATTTATTATAAATAAAGTAAGTTTTAATATACTATTAAAGCTATTAATAATTATATAAATAAACCTTATTAATTTAAGCTTATTAAGACCTTAGGCTTTAAATATAAAGCCTTTATTATTAAAATTACTAAGATATTAATTAAGATATATTAATCCCTCTTTTAAGTAATATAAAGTAATAAAATAATATTTTTTATTAAGTTAAGTATATAAAATTACTTTTTTTTACGTTTATAGCTATTTTATAAAGAAAGTTAAGTTATATAAGATAAGTTAATTCTAGGTATTTAATATACTAGCTTACTTATTTATCTAGCTTACTTGCTTATTAAGTATATTATATATTAAATATTACCTTATATTATATAATTAATTTATAAGAATATTAATTTACTAAATTTTATATTTATATACTAATATATATTACTTAGTATAAAGATAATACCTAAATTTATTTTACTTACCTAAGCCTTAGCGGCCTATTTAATATATAAAATATACTTATTATACTTTCTTATATATTAGCTACCTTAGCTATTAATATAACTTAGTTATACTTAATACCCTTAAGTATATTACTAGATATAACTTATACCCTTTACCTTAAAGTATATATTATAATTCTTTACTAATATAAACGTAGTATTACTAGTTTATCTCTTAGGAAATACTATAATTATTATAATATACAGTAGGGTTAATAAGATATAAAACATAGGCTTTATAAATAAGTTATTAATATTATACTAAATACTTATATATAAAAACCTTAGGTTAGTTAATTCCTAATTATATTATTTAATAAAGCATTTAATAAAGTAATATATTAAAAATATAAGAGTATAAAGGTGCACCTAGAAAGGGAGATTCTATATATAAGTATCTATAGTTATAATAGGTATTTAAAACTTTAAAAAGAGTTCTTAGTCCCTTTTATAAAACATTTTATTAAATTAGCTATATGCTATGATAAGAGTTGCACTACTAACTAAAGTGGCGCGGCCATGCTTTTTAGCATAGTAGTTACTTTCCAACACATTTATTCAAACTATCATCTCATCCTACTTGCCTCTTTTCTCAAATGCCACAAGACCTTTACTACCATGTCTTTTTAGGGCAGCCAGCCATAACCTGCGAAACAGCAATCCATCAAGACCAAATTATGACGCGGCGCAGGGACTCTCGTCATCCCCGTCAGTCCAGCTAACGCCTAATCCCCGAGAGGATAAGCATGCAGAACCTGCCCATAGTAAAGCTCCGAGTCTTTCGAAGCAAGAAAAACATAGCTGGGTGCAACCTCGCTCGGCTGTCCAGGACGACCGAGCTGAGACCCCTGGCCGAACCCTTCCATCTGCTCTGCTGGTCTGGACGACGGCTGAAGGGGGGTATGAACAGGGCCCGGAGCAACCGCATTTACCCTGATGCCCTTTGAAACGAGCTGCTTGGCGAGGGACTGGGTAAAGGACGTGATTGCGCCTTTGGTGGATGCGTAGTCGACCATCGAGGCTGTGCCCCTAAAGGCCACCGTGGACGTCGAGTTGATTATTCTGCAAATGTTAGTCCGGGAAGGTGAAGAAAGACACCGCCGTTGACTCACGAGCCGCCAGTCTCCATGTGATGAAGAGCATATTTGGTAATGGCAAACATCTGCAGAATGTTGCTGCGAAAGGTGCTCTCGACCTTATCCAAGTCGATATCCTTCAAGTCACTGCACATGATCTGCTTGGATGCGTTGTTTACGAGGATGTGTATCTTGCCGTACTCGTCGACGTGTTTCTGGACCGCCTTTTGGCACGTCTCATTGTCCATGAGGTTGCCGGCGATGAGCACGCACTTGCGGCCCTCTTGCTCAACCATCTTCTTGGTGCCCTCGGCGTCTTTTTGCTCTTCTGGGAGGTACACGATGCTCACATCTGCACCCTCACGCGCAAAGAGGACGGCGACTGACCGTCCAATTCCAGAACTGGGTCTGTCAGCATCGTGAGAGAGAGATTGAATACCAAGAACCTACTCTCCGCCTGTGATCAGAGCCTTACTATCTTGGAGCTTGTTGGCAGCTCGGTATTCGTGGAACTTGTCTTTGCCTTCAAGCTTTGTAGACTCGCTGGTCGGCTTCATGTCCCTCTCTGTGCTGCAAGGGGGCAGTTAGACAATCGGGTAAGATGGAGCACCAAGGGAGCAGGGCGGACACACCCTGGAAGGTCCTGGGCCTGCTTCTCCGGAACAGGCTTGAATTGACCACCTTCTGCAGACATTTTTGCGCAGACGTGGAATGAAGATCTAAAGATGTATGGCCTGTTGAGTATCCGGACAAAGGTGGGCTGAAGAGCGAGTCGACGGACGAGGAATGGAGAGGCCATGCGAAAATGCAAGAAATGATCTTGATTGCTTTTGTGGACACTCAAAAAAAAGTCAATCAATCCGGGCCAGTTCCCTTGATAATGTATGGGCCGCTGATACCCATGATGTCAAAGTTGCCTCAGGATTGCAGTGTGGGGTGAAGCCACTATGATGCTACTATGAGGCAAAGCTAAAACAACAAAGAGCTGCATGTGCGGCTATATTTACATCATGAGTATTTCTCAATTGAAATTTTCGACACACAAATGGATGTGCTGCGTCACCCAAGCTGCCGTCTGCCGTCAACATGAGAACATTTACATTGCCAAGCAAGTCTCTCTCGATACCGAGGTATCCTCTCAATATTTCTTCAAGGAGGTGTCTCTTATCAAAAAACCCCCTTGTTAATCATGACATAGTAGTCATCCTCGAACCAGAAGTGGCTTAGGAAAGACCAGGCTATGACTCGACGCCCAAGAGTAGCTTGGAGTAATGCCCTTCCCATGTCCACCCAATAGTTCTGGCGTAGCTATCTATATCAATTCGTACGCATGATATCTTAGAAACTCTAGGTAGGAAACTGGTTGAGCCCTCTGAGAAAATAAAGGACAGCCCACAGCAGTTATCCCTTGGCAACATGCCATCTTCAACGCGCATAGTCAGAAGGGCGACTTATGCAAATACAATACTAGTCCACCTGAATATCGCAAGCTATACTTGTCTTCCAGCGTGGACGTCTAGCTCACGATCTATAGTTGACAACCGATCCAAAAGTATTAGACTGCCCCTAGATGCCCTCTCTTAGACAAGAAAGCTATATAATCTGCGAATAATCCACGAACAGCTTAACGTCGCCCCCGAACTCCCGAACGTACTAGTTAAACACCTTCGGATCCGCGGCCTTAAACATAACCCTTTCCCCTGGCAGCTCCTTCAGGACCTGTTGGATCACGTCTGTCCTCCAGCTTGCAATATTCTCCGTGATGCCCTCGCTCTTAATTATAATGCGCTCGACGCCCGCGTCGATAAACCTTTTTCCCATGGTGATTATCTTAGAAGGATCTAACGTTCCCAGAGACAATAGCTCCGAGGCTTCTATGTCACCTCCTGCTCTGAACTAGATTCCGCACTCTGGTTTAGCGATGAGGCCTTCTAAATAGACCTTTTCGACTATTCGGAGCTAGTCATCTTATGGGATAGATAGAAATCCTGCCGAAATCTCGACTACATCGCAACTAAGCTATTTGCACTTCTTTAGATACTGGTCCATAGCCCACGGTGGATCAGACTGCAGAAGGATATGCTCTATCTAGCCGCCCTATCATCAGAATATTAGTCAGTGCACACGTTTGACGGAACTAGCATATATACCGTGGATACATAGACGTCGTGCTAGTGGGCAAGGTCAATGAGTTCCTTGAGCTTATCTTTAGGGAATAAGGCAAAGGAGCCGCCAGTAAACTTAAGGCCATCTATATAATGCCCTATTCTAGCAGCTATTAGTTACCAAAGTTTATCCTATTACTCGCTTAATCTAGAAAGAGAGAACCTTACGTTTCGAGAATATCTTGCAGATACCGCTTCCCATATAGCTAAGTAATAAGGACCCCGAATCTCTATGACGCTAATTGACCTAGGCTTTGGCGGGCGCGCATTATGACGGACGAACCTAAACCTATTCTCCTTATCTTCCAGGAGAATAGGCCTAGGAGCCCGTAGCGAGCGGGATATTAATAAGGATCGGGAAAAGACCCTTGGCACATAGGCCAAAGCTCGCCACGCGGCCTTAATAAGACTTATGGATGATATAATAGAAGCAGTAAAAAGATACTTGTCGATAGTAACTAAGGTTCTAATTAAGTTTGACGCTTATTGCCAGGGAGTCGAGGCCACGAATAGAACTCTATATCAATAACCAAAGTCATATAATAATATCATGATGATGCAAATTTGTAAACTGCGGGGATTGCTATCTATGGTGTTAAAGCCGATATAATTGCGTCATATGGTGAACGGTAAGAGATTATTAGATTATTAACTTCCTGATTCCTCTCTATGCCTATCCCGCCACACGGGTTAAAGAGTAACGAGATACTATGAAATTAGTAATAGAGAAAAGGCTATATTATAAAATTGTCCCTAATATCTAATAAAATATCATATGAAATATCACTAGGAACTAGGAAATAATTCACTTTTAGGACTTAGTATACCTCTATAATAACCTAAGCAATATTAAAATAGATCTCCGCTATGTTATTATAATGGTAATAAAAAAAATCCTATAAATTTTTCAAAGTCATTAAGCAAGTAAATATATAACTTCTCTAAGATTCTCCTAAGCTAGCCTATATAAGGCTTGCTTGGCATAGCTTCTCTTCTGCATTGCATACCCCACCATAGACCCCGATATCGTCAAGGAGATTTCTACCTACCTTAGTGGCTATTTCGCTAGACTAAGGGCCTAAGCCTAATATATACTACTTAATTTTATAAGTGACCTCCCTAGTACGCTTCTCGTATTAGAAAGTTTAACTACGCTAAAAAGTAGGCGCGCTATATTATTAGTAGTATGATCGCAATTGCATATTTTATTTAATATGCCCCTTTAGCGCAACTACCTTCTAGGGAGTTATTATTAATAAGTTAGGCTTTTTCTTAAACCTTTATATATTTCTTATATTATTATTTTTATAAGAATTTCTTTTTCTTTTTTAGGCTATAATATAACCTTCTTAATTAAGCCTAATTAGCTAATTATCTAGATATTATTTAGGTTATTATTAAAGATATATAATTACCCTTAGAGCTAGGATATAAGGCTTAATCTAATATACCCTATTAATATAAAGGTCTTATCTTAATATTATTATTATTATCTTAAAATAACTCCTTTTATTAAGATAGCTTTAAATTAAAGCTTAAATATTTTTATATATTTTCTTAGGCTTTTATATTACTTAAATATAAATAAAATTAATTTTATATTTTCTATATTTTTTATTATTTATTTATCTTAATTTTTATTAAAGGCCTAAAATACTTAAGCTTAAGTAATTTTAATAGTATAAGTATTTATTCTTAATTAAAAATAATATTTTTTTTAATTTCTTTTTATTTAAATATTAATATTATTCTTTATTATATTTTTTTTTATAATTTATATTATTAAATTAATTTACTTTTTATATAAATATATTTTAATTTTTATTAATTATATAATTAATAAGATATTATATTTTTATTATATTACCTAGTCTTATTAAGATTTTAATTTATTATATATAATTAATAATATATTAAAAATATATACTTTTTATAATATATTTCTTTAATAAATTTAATACTTTTATATAAGATTTTTAATATTTTTTTACAAATTTATATATATTATAATTAATTAAAATTCATTAATTAAAATTCATTAATTAAAATAAAAGCATATTTTTATATAATTAATTAATACATTCTAAATATAATTATCTCTATAAAATTAAAAAATATATAATATTAAAGAATTATAATTAAAAAAATAAAATAAGTAATTAAAAAAACCTTAAGAATTACTTAATTATTATTAAGATTAATATATCTTTTTTATACCTTAAATAACGTAAATATTAATTATAAAAAATACTTATTTATTATAAACATAAAAACAAAATTATAAACTTATAACTAATATAAAAAAACTTTTTTTATTAAAGCTAATAAGTTGTGTTATTTTAAAGTATTTATAAAAATATTTATAATATAATAATAAAAGGTCTTAATTATTCAAATATTTACTTAATAGCTTATAAAACATATACTTTTTATTTTTTTTATTTTAATTTTAATAATATTTAAAGAAACCCTTATAATAAAATTTCTTTATTTCCTTAAAGATAATATATATATAATAATAAACTTATTTTAAGTTCTTCTACAAAGAGTTTTTTATAAATATAATATTTTAATAATATATTCTTAAGTTATTTTTCTTTAAGTATTTTCTTAATTTACTTAAGGTCTTTTTTCTTATTAATAAAATTATTATATAATATATATAATTATTTATTAATTTTATTATTTCTATTTATTATTATATTTATATTATATCCCTTTAAATAAAAAAGTATCTTATATTTACTTTTACTTAATTTCTTTAATATCTTTAATAGAAATTTAAAATCTTATATTATTTTCTAACTTATTATTTATTATAAATAGTATTTTATTACTAAAAGAAAGTATTTAATTAATCCTTTAATTAAAATATAAGTTAAATTAATATAATTATAAATACCTAAGTATTAAGCTATAACCTTTTATAAGTATAATATTAAATAAGATTCCTTAGTTTTTTTTTTTAATAAATACTTTAAGGTAATTAATCTTATTATTAATAACTTTATTATTATAATTAAATTATTTCTCTTTAAGGTTAATTATTATATAAGGCTTTATTTTATATCTTTATAATAATTTAAGCTTATTTATTATCCTTAGGTTAAATAGATTTTACTTAGCTCTATTATTTACGAAAGTATATAGCTATTCTCTCTTAATTTATATTAGTATTTTAAAATATCTTTATATTAATCCTCTTTTAATAATATATAAGATCTTTTATAATATTATAGTATATTTTTTTTTTTAGCCTTTTTATAAGTAAGCTTCCTAGTTTTTTAATAATATATAGCTAATATAATTATACTTATATTTATTATTATTATATATTTTATAATTATACATATTATCTTAGCTATATAATTAATCTTAGTATTATTATTTTTATTTTTATTTTAAGTTTTTTTTATTTTCTAATTAAGTTATTAATTTCTATTCTTTTAATACTTTTTCATAATTAACCTATTTTTATTAATCTTTTATTTAATAAATAATTTATATATATTTTTATATAACTTAATATAAGTCTTTATAATACTATATATATATAATATTAATAATATTATATTAATAAAATATCTAATAACTTTCTATTTTATATTATATATAAGGTTTATTATTTAATTAGGCTAATAAAGTAATAAAAAAATATTTTTATTTTTATTTTTCTTTTTTATATTCCTCGTATTAATAATATTAATAAGATATCTAAGAGATATTAAGGTATTTCTTATATATTAAGTATATCTAAACATTATTTTATAGGTTAAATAATACTTCTCGGTATTATAAGTTTTTAATTAATTTCTTATAATAAGCTTAGATATAAATTTGTTATATATCTATTATATTTATATACTTTTATATAATCTAGATATATCTTTTTTATAGGTTATTTTAATATTAATTATTATTTTTACTATATAAGTAAAAGTACTTTTTTTCTTTTTATAATTTTTTATTACTTTTTTTTTATTATTAAATATATACTTTATATAGTTCCCTTTATAATTTCTTTGCCTTATATTTAAACCTAATTTAATTAATATTAATATTACTTACTTTAATAAGCTAATTTATATATTAGGGTTTTTAATTATTATATATTTATTATTATTATTTATAGGTTTTATTATATTCTTTTAATACTTTAATTTAATATTATAAATATAAGCTATAATTATATTTTATAAGGTTATCTTATTAATAATCCCTTTAGTATATAATAAATAATAATAAGAACTATTTATTATATCTTATAACTTATTTCTTATAATTAAAACCTTTTATAATAGCTTTCTTATAATATATTTATTTAGCTAATATTAAAAGTAATTATTATTTTTATTTTAATAATATTATTACTTTTTTTTATTTAAGCTTCTTAGTAATTATAATAATAATTCTTTTATTATTTATTATATTTAATATAAGGTTTCGTTATTTTATTAATTCTAAGAGTAATTATTATTATATATTTTAAACTTTTTTTAATTACTTCTTAATATATCTTACTTAGCTATAAGCTATTTCTTTAATTAGTTTTTATTTATATTTATCTTAGCCTTATTTTATTAATATATTATATTTACTTTATAATATTATAATAAGTTTAATTAATTAAATTATAATTTAAGGTTTTTAATTTTCTTATTAGGCTTAATAAGCTATATTAATATATTTTTACCTTTTAAAAGAGATTATTATTAATTAAGTTAATAATATCTTTCCTTAATATCTTATTATTTTTTATAATAAACCTTCTTAATATAATTTATCTTATAATAATAATAATATTTAAGACTATAATAGTTTTATTTACCTTTCTATATAGCTCTAAGTACTATAAGGCTAGCTTTAATATTATAAGAAATATTATTATTTCTTTTCTTTTTTTAATTAATATTAAATTATAAGTTATTAGCCTTATTATTATTAAGCTTAGAGTTTTATAATTTCTTTTATAAGAGTTATTAATTATTAATCTTAATTACTTTATTAATATATTTAATATAGTTATTAAATTATCTTTCTTTATAGAGTTTTATTTATATTTTTTTCTTAAGTTTATTAAAAATAGAGATATTAAAGGTTTTTAATTTTAATTAAGTTTTAAGGTAAATTAAAGATATTTTATCTTATATTTTAAAGTAGATTAAGTTTATTAAAGTACTTTAATTTCTCTTTTAGCTTATATTCTTATATTAATAATTTTAAAGGCTTATAAAAATATTACCTTAAAGGCTTTATAATTTAAGTAAAAATAATAAATATAAGGTAAATATTTATTAGCTAGGGCTATAAGGTATTCCCTTATAATAGGCTTAAACTATATAATAATATAATTCTTAAGTCTTCTTATAATATATTAAACCTTATTAGCTAATAAGGTAAATTATATTAAATAATATATTATAAATACCTTTAGCTAAGTAAGAAATATAAGTAGCTTATAAGTAGTTTTATTAAAGGGTTCTAAGGGGTTTAACTTTAAGATTTCTTTTATATCCCTTTTATTTATAATAATAGCTATTATATTATAAATATTTTAGATATTATTTAAGTAAGTTATATTTTAGATATACTAAGTTTTATTTATCTTTTTAATAAAATTATATATTTTAGTTATTTTAATACTTATAATAATAATTTATATATAAACTTACTTAATATTTTTCTTATTATTATTATTATTTTTTATATTTTTACTAATTAAAGTAACTTAGGCTAATATAATAAATAAGTAATTAATAAATAAAACTTATAAATAATTATTTATAAGAATTACTTAAGTAGCTATTATATTTAATATTATTTAAGGTAATATAAGTAATCCTCTAAATAAGAGCTATTAATATATAATAAATATATATATTCTTAAGGGATAAACTAATTATATTAAGTTTATATTAATAAAAAAATATATTATATTACTTTTAAATACGATATATATTATATCTAATAATATACTTAAAGGTATAAAATATAACTAAGTTATATTAATAGCTAAGGTAGCTATTATATAAGAATATATAATAGGTATATTTTATATACTTAAAGTACTTATTAATAGGAAGCCCTTAGTGCTTACTTACTTACTTAGATAAGGCTACTATAAGTAAGTATTGCATAGAAGTACTTACTTATATTATAATAGGTCTTACTTACTCTTATAGCAAATTAATTATATAGCGGGGTTCTACCCTATTAGACCGCCTGGTCTGCCATTTAGCTATAACATATCTCCGCTAAGCTCTAACTTATAAATACTAAAGTTATAGCTTTAAGTTTTAATTTTTAAAAAGTATAAAATCAAAGCTTAAAGAATAGTCTTAATAAGCTTATTATATTAATATGTCTTTTTTCTTAATAAGTTACTTTATAAAAATTATTATAATAAAATTAATAAAAAAATAACTTCTTAAGTAACTTCTTTAATATATTAAAAAAGTAATATATTATTATAAGAAATTATATAATATACTTTTACTCCTAAGGTTATATATATATTATAAAACTAAACATTAATAACCTCTTAGACTTTAACATTAGCTACCTTAATAATAAAAATAATATTAATCTTAAGAAATAAGTCTAAGCTTTTAAGAAATCCTAAGAGATTATATATTATACTAAGATATAGTATACTAAAATTACCCCTAGCTACCTAGCCTTTTATAAAGGCTCCCTAGCTATATATATAAACCTTAAGTAATCGCTTTCTAATATTTTAGATATTAAGTATTTTACTAAGGATAATAAAGCTATTAAGTAATAGGTTTATAAGAATATTAAAACTATATAGCACTTTCTCGCTACCTATTAGATAGCTCCTTGCGATAAGTTTAGTATTATTAATAAATATCTTAATATCTAAGAAATAAATAGTTTTAAGCTTATTAATTTAAGTATTATCTCAGCTAATATTAGTACTAATATAAATAATATAGCTATTATAATTAGTAAGAAGGCATTAAATATTATTATTAAGAATCTAGGACTTGGAAAATAAATTATTATAAGTAGTAAGCGTTATCTATATAGTATTTAAAATTTAGAAAACCACTAGGCTGCCTTAAAGCCTTTATGAAGTACACATCTCTACTAAACTATAAATTAGGTATTGTGGCTAAGTGTAAATTCCCCTCTTCTATCACTGAAGTCGATGATGATGTGGCTAAAGCGGGGTCGTGGCCAAAGGGGGGTTAGTCTTGTTACGTGGCCCAATCCCCTTGTGCCAACATTACTCCTGACTGTCTTACTGAACGTCTCGCTCACCAAAAGAAGTAACCTGGGTTTCTATCCCAAAAACTTACAATTAAGGGCAAACCTGGCGGTTTTTCATTTGCTGCGTCTCGCCAAAGGGCACCGACTGTGGAGCATACATATGTGACATTACGTATGGGATCTTCTGAATGCCAGCCACAAATCGGTCAGTGGTCTTCTCGCCGGATGGCCAGCGTCTCGCTGCTAAGAGCGCTACACCCCTTGATTCACAGAGTTCGTATTCATGCACTCAGCTGACCGTTCCCCATCACGCTGCCAGCATTGTGCTTTTCAGCTGCGGAAAATGCCATTCAACCTTATAAAATCATCGCAATGGCCACCCATGCGGCGAGGTTGACGCAAAGTCTTGCAAAATGCGTAAGCATCTCAAAAAGATTCTGCACCGGACTCGGCAAAGCGCAGAAGCGGGGTCGTCGTCAGCTACCCCTGGACGCGATGAAACAGCAACTACAACGACAGGTGCGTCGAGAGACGCGAGCTATGTGCCAAATATCACCTACGACCAAGAAGCGGTGTATGAGGTGATTGATAATTCAAAATGGCGGAAAGCATTCTTCATCGACGGGGAGCTTCGATGGGCAACGCGCGAAGGGAACGGCATCGGCGAGAAAGTCAGCGGCGACCAGACATGGAAGATGAGACAGATTGGCGACGTGTTTTACCTCGCGCCAAAGGAAGCCCACGAGGGTACGAAAGACGATGTAAAAGCTGCGAATAAGAAGCGCGTCGAAACATTCCTTGACAAAGTCGCCGCAAACATGGTAGCGCAGAGCACGAAGGTACCGCCACCGACGTATGAAGAGCTCCGACCATTTATCTCGGAGAACCTGGACGCAATACTGACGATGGTTACTCGTGATGGTGTTATTGCGACAGATGTCCATGGCTACGTTGACAACGATTTCGATAATCCAGGTCCGCGGCTAAACGAGAAGACGCAGTTTATTACAAGAGGGTACCATTCCTTGATGAATCGTGACAAGGACCCTGTGTTCGAGCGATTGGAGAAGCAGCTTGCGCGGACATTGGTACCTCTCGGAAATGGCAAAGACGACACTGGCGAAGGGTATGACGAAGAACCGGGATATGAGTCTGGAGGCTCGGAGGTGTCGCAGGACCGTTGCCGGGAGTCTCCAGCGTATGCAATTTGCGAAGATAAATGCTGGCTGAAGCAAGCGTCTTCGATTCCAAGCCCTGCGTCCCAGTCTAGTGATAAGCCGGCGAAGATCTCGACTTTGGAGCCCATTGACATATACAGTGAGCTCGCGCCCGGCTTTACTCGCGTCCTTGTTATCGAACCAGGAACGCGCGATGAGCAAATCAGATGCACGCTGGAGCCTATGGAGATCCTGGGCGTCCGAGAGCAGGATGAAAGCACTCCAATTGAAAGACGCTTGTATGAAGCCTTATCGTATACCTGGGGCGACGCGACCAAATGCCGGACCATCGAGTGCAACGGCAAGCATTTTGGCGTGAGCCAAAACCTCTTCGACGCATTGATCAATATCCGTCTTTCTGACAAGAGCAGAACAATCTGGATAGATGCGCTGTGCATCAATCAGGAGAACGATGCGGAAAAGAGCGAACAAGTCCAGTACATGTACGGGATCTATCGAGCTGCTACCCGGGTCATCGTTTGGCTCGGCATTGAAGCAGATGATAGTGACTTCATCATGCGGGCAATGGTCTTTGTCGGAAGCCGGAAGAACAGGGCCGCCATTATGAGGCGTGATCACAATCACGAGTGCTTGGTGCAACTTGCGAGACTAATCAAGGGTATTGAAATCTTGACCAAGCGGCCGTGGTTCTTCCGCAGCTGGATACGGCAAGAAGTTGCGGCAGCGCCCAAGGTCATCATCCGATGTGGATCAAGAGAAGTGCCGTGGACTGCATTGAAGCGATCTGTCAATTGTCTGGCCCGCTTGCGGAGCAAGTACGTGGCATCCAGGTCTCTCTTCAATGGAGCAGATGATGAATTCGAGGGGCTTATCGGGCCGTATAAGGAGAATTCGCATGCTTTGAAATTCCTGAAGAAGGACTGGGCCGTCGGGCAGTCGTTGCTAGCTTCAGCTGGGGACTTGAGGAGCGTCTGGTACTACCACACAGGGGGGATGCTAGAATTGCTCATGACAGGTCGAGTCTATGATGCGACGGATGCCAGAGACAAGGTGTACGCCATCCTGGGTATGGCCGAGGTGCCGCTAAATCATCGAGAGCTGAGTCCGAGATTGGTGTGGGCACGAGACGACAAGAAGGAACGACCTGTGATGAGAGTCGACTACTCTGCCAGCATCTCTGAAGTATATCAACACACAGCAAAGTACCTCATCAACCGAGACGAGAACCTCGACATCCTCTGCATTTTGCCCACCCATCGTGACGCGACATCCGACGACCTCCCCTCCTGGACACCCGACTGGCGCGTGCCATTGTCATCGAGACCGCTGTACGACAATTGGGATTACATCTCGTACAAATGGGGAGCTTCAGGCTTCACCGAGACAGAGTCTCAAAACCAAGCTGACCTTAACCGATTGACTGTGACGGGCTTCGAAATCGCTCGTATCCAGCAACTCCTACCGCTCTTCCCGAATGAAATGCCGCATCCACCTGAGAGACCGGCAGGTTCGGCTATTCACTTCGAGGAGGGCAAACATATCCGCCGATTTGCGCAGTCGACTAGGGGTCCTTCAGTTGTGCCTTCGACCGCGGTAGTTGGTGATGCCATATGGATCCTCTATGGATGCAAGATGCCGGTCGTGTTGAGACCGGCGGCGGGGACGCTTGACCAGGTAGCGTTCGAGGTGGTTGGGCCTTGTTATGTCAGTACGATCATGTTTGGAGAGGCAATCGAGTGGCTCGCGGATGGCCAACATGACCTAGAGTTAGTATCGATTGTATTGGTCTGATGAGGTCGGCAACCTTGTGAAGAGGGTTATTGGAGTTACCGCATACTAATCAATGTTGCTTGCAGGGCGAGGGTTAAGGGCGTCGTGAAGGTCTTAGTACAAATTTAAGCATTAGCTAAAGAGTATAATTAAAACCTTATTATATATTATAAATATGCCTTAGTTAAGGTATATTTAATTTATATAAGAGTTTAGCGCAGTGCTAATAACTTACCCGTAAAGGTATATATAATAAGTATATATTTCTTAAGAGATAAATTAATTATACTAGGTTTATATTAATAAAAAATAAAGTTATAACTAAGTTATATTAATAACTAAGGCAATTAATATATAAAAAAAAATAAGTATATTTTATATATTAAGGGCCTAGAGCTAGATTATAATAACTTATAAGCTAACATATGTAATAAGCGAGCGCCGCAGACAAGTGAGCGCCGCACTTTTACCCTATAGTGCAAATCTTACTAAAAAAGAAAATTCCTTTAAAAATTCTAAGAAATTTAAATTATATCTAAATAAGATATAATTTAAAAGTTAAGCTATTCTTTTATAGTAAAACTTATCCTAGTTTTTATAGATTTTTTAAAAAAAATTACTTATTATATAAGTGAGAAAAAACATATTTTTACTATATATTTAGCTATTTCTCTATAAAGGAAACTTTTTAAAAAATTCCAAAAAGTCCTATATAGTTTATTTATAAGTTAGATAGCTAAAACCTAACTTTTTAGGTTTCTAGCTATTTTAGTATTGTTTTTATTAAGGTTATAATTTTTTAATTTTAGTATATAGTTTAGGTACGGCGCGTACTTAACTGCGGCACTTATATATTAAGTATATTATAAGTTATAATTTATTAATACATATAATAAGTAAGTATAATAAATAAGTAAGTATAATATTAAGATTCTTACCCTATAGTAAGAATTTAAAAGAATTCTTAAATATTTTTATACATATTAATATTAATATAGCTATAAATTAAATATTAAGGTTATTATATTATATAAACTCTTATATAATTTTTTTAGGCTTATATTATTATAAGTCTCTTAAGGGAGTAAAAGACCTAAGTATTACTAAAAGCAATTAGATAAGGGCTAGTTCTAATAGCTAAAAGGTTATAATAAATATAAGTTATAAGTATAAAAAAGGTATATTAAAGATAATCTAAAACTAAGTTAATTTTATCTAAAAGCTATTAAATCTAATTATTATAAAGCTAGATTTATTNATAAAAAAGGTATATTAAAGATAATCTAAAACTAAGTTAATTTTATCTAAAAGCTATTAAATCTAATTATTATAAAGCTAGATTTATTATATAAGAGACCTATATAACTAAGGCATATAATAATTACTAGGGTCCCTAAAAGCTCTATTATCTTAATAGAGTCTAAATCTATGCTCTCCTTATCCTTTCTTTCTTAGATCTAATAATAATTAATCTTAAAATAATATTCTAAGTATTTCCTTAAATTTTATAATTTTATCTATCTATTATCTAAAAACTTCTTATTACTTAACCTTTTTATCTTTTTTCTTAATTCTTTTTAAATATTACTTTTTTTATTTTATTTTATATTAAATAAGTTTTAATCTTAGCTAAGTTTATTATTCTTATATTTATTATAAGTATTACTTAACTTAATAGTTTTATTAATATACTTCTTAGTAGGTTTAATAAGTAATTAATTAAAAGAAAGGCCTTTATAATACCTCTATAAGTGCCTATAGTATTATAAGTAATTAAGTTTAATATAACTAAGGTAGCTTATTTATTAGTTAAATCCTTTATAATTAGGGTTAGCTTTAATTTATAAATAAGAGTAATTAATTACTTAATAATAAATTATTTCTTAACTTTAATAATTATTATCTTTATAATTATAATATTAAGTCTTTTTAATATTTTATTAAATTTATTAATTAATTTCTTTATTTTTTTATAAAAGCTAATTTAAATAGCCTAATTATTAAGTTTTTTATTATAATATTTAATTTCTTTATTAAATATATTAACCTTATTTAGTAACTTCTTTTATATATTATTTATTTAATATATCTTTATAATTATTTAATTATAAAGTTTAATTATATTTACTTTAATATTATTAATTTTATTTATAATAATAATTAAGGTAATAATAATATTAATAATAATTATAAATATATTATTATTAATTTTAACTTATTTATTATTAATTCTAATATTAAGGTATCCCTTAATCTCTATTATTTAGGAATATTATATAATTTAGAGATACCTTATAATAATTATATTAATAATACTATAGGAATTAATATAATATAAGAATATAAGTTTAGCATAATTAAGGAAAAATTTAATATATTACTTCTTACTACCCTAGCTATATTTATATTTACTATAAAGGTAAGCCTTTATAGCGTCTTAGATATAATTCTTAGTCTTATAGATTATATTAAATTTGCCTTTAGTCTTATTATACTTACTTTTAATAAGATTTTTTTTTTAATAAGATAAATTATAAAAGTATTAATATTAGCTATTTATTTATTAAGATTACTATCTTTATTACTAATATAATATTTATAAATTATATATTTAAGGTAAAGATATATCTTATAATCTATATAGTTAGTTTTAACTAAGAGGTAATTAAAATTAGGTTCCTTTCTAGCCTTATATTTTAAGTAAGTTAATTAGAATTTAATATTAAAGCATTAAATTATATCTTATTAAACCTAAGTCTTTTTTATAATAAATCCTTTAATTAGTTNTTACTAATATAATATTTATAAATTATATATTTAAGGTAAAGATATATCTTATAATCTATATAGTTAGTTTTAACTAAGAGGTAATTAAAATTAGGTTCCTTTCTAGCCTTATATTTTAAGTAAGTTAATTAGAATTTAATATTAAAGCATTAAATTATATCTTATTAAACCTAAGTCTTTTTTATAATAAATCCTTTAATTAGTTTATTATATTTATAATTAATATAAGATTTATCTTAAATAAATTTATCTTTCTTAGTATTATTAATAAAGGTATAGTTATTTATTAGCTTATTAATTTTATTTTAATATTAATAATAAAATATACCTCTAATATTATATAAAGGCGCACTAAAGAGTATATATTTATTACTTTTTTTAATAAGGTAAAAAAGCTTAATCTCTTTAAGGTCTAACTTATAACTATAATTAAATTTACTTATAGTAATATTAGGCTCTTCTTAGTTAATATTAGCGCTATTTTTATTAAAAAGGTTATTAAAATTAAGTTTATTTTTAGTTATAATAATAATATTACCTAGGTTAATAGTATCTTATATAATATTATTTTATATAATATTAGCTTTAGCTATAATAATTATAAGGGTTTTAGTTTTATTTATCTTATAAGTAACCTTAGGGTTAAAAATTCAAGTTATTATTATACTTTATATTAGGTTTAGTAGCAACTAGTTAGTTTTATAAGATATAATTATTAATATAATTAGGTTTAGCGGTAAGTATTTAAGTTTATTAATAGCCTATTAGTTTTAACTTTATTTAGGTAACTTAGTAATTATTAAAGTAATATAAAATAAAAAATTAATAAAACTTTTATAGGGCTAAGAAGATTTATATAATTATTTTTTTTAATAAATTTAATTATATTTATTAATAAATTTAAGTTTATTTTTTATTTATTTTTATAGTTAATATTATTTATCTCTTATATTAAGTATTTTAGGTTTATTTTATTTATATAAGTATTAGTTTTTATTTATTTATTTTTAAAAATAAGGTTTAATTTATTTTTATTATCTAAGGTAATAATATTAATTATTACTTTTAGCCTAAATATTAATATATTTAAAAAGGGGGTAATTAATAATAAAAAAAAAAAATAAATAATTAATAATAAAAGAAATTATTTTATTAATAAGTTATAATCTTATGCCTTTTACTTATTATTAGATTTAAAGGTATTTATTTTTTATTTTTTATTTAATTTAAAGAATTTAAATATATTTTTTTTCTTTTTAAATTTAAGCTTTTAATTTACTAGGTTTACTTTTTTTTATACCTTAATTATATTTCTTATAGTATTTTAAAGTTTAAATTTAGCTATCTAATTATTATCTTTTATTATAATACCTATTTATCTAATTAATAGGTCTTAGTAAGGCCTTTTATTCTTTTACTAGATTTATTATTATATAATTTTTTTTCTCTCTTAGTAATTTATAACCTCTTTATTATTAATTATTATAAAAGTTAATAGTAGAATTATATATTAATATAAGTCTTCTCTTTATATTAATTTCTATAAGTATATAATTAATATTACTAAGTAAATTCTTTAATACTCTAAGAAATTAAGCTTAAAAGCCTATAATTTAATTTTATAAATAACCTTATAAGGTCTAGCTCTTATAANCTTTAATACTCTAAGAAATTAAGCTTAAAAGCCTATAATTTAATTTTATAAATAACCTTATAAGGTCTAGCTCTTATAAGTAATTATTTCTTTTTTAATTAGCTAAGGAGATAATATCTCTTATATAGCTATAAGTAAATTATATTACCTTTTTTAATATTAATTTCTTTATACTTTATATTATATTAAATCTTAGCTAGGGATCTTAAGGTATTAATAAGAAATTTTATTTCCTTATAATAAATCTTATATAATGCTTTTAGTACTTAAGTATTAATTTCTTTATCTTTAATTTTAAAATTAGCCGCGAGATTAATAAGTCCTTAGGGATAAAAACTATATATTAAATTATTAAGTACCTTTTTAATTATACTTAATATAATATTATTAAGGTTATATTATAATAATAATAATAAGGTTANAATTTCTTTATCTTTAATTTTAAAATTAGCCGCGAGATTAATAAGTCCTTAGGGATAAAAACTATATATTAAATTATTAAGTACCTTTTTAATTATACTTAATATAATATTATTAAGGTTATATTATAATAATAATAATAAGGTTAACTATAAGGTATTTAAAATTATTACTATATAATATCTAATTATAGTTTTTATTATTTAGTTTTCTTTTTAAAGATTTTATTAATTTATAATTAATATATAACTAATATAAAAAAGTTAACCCTTAAGAAGCTAAATATAGCTTTTTAAATCTAAGATATAAATTTTAAGTCTTTATTATTAATAATTTATATTAAGATACCTTAGTTAAGTATAAATAATATTTAAATAAGTATTATTACTTAATCTTTTAATATATATAATATATACCCTATTAGTAATATTATTCTTTTTAAGAAAATATAATTAATAATTACTAAGTAATTAAATTTATTTTATTTAATAATAAATTATATTATTCCCGCGGTAAATATCTCTAGTAAATTTATAATAAAATTAAGAGCTATTATATAAAATAATTATAATATTATTATAATTAATTATAATTCCCCTTAAGTTAGCTTTTAGCTTATTAAATTCTTATAATATATTAAGTAAAAAGTAATATAACTATAAATTATTTTTAATATCTAATAAAAGTAAATAATATCTAGTTCCTTTTATATAATTAATTCTAAAATAATACTTATTATTATAAATAATCTTAAGGATTAATTTAATAAGTAATTATAAGATATAAAGCCTCTTTTTCCCTTTATATTTAATATAATATAAGAGGTCTTTAATTAATTCTTAAGGTTAAAAAAAAACTATCTTTAATTATTAGTTTTAGTATTCTTAGCCTTAAACATTTATAATATAGTCTTATATATAACTTAGCTTAGAGTTCTTATTATAGTCTTTTATAATTTATTAATAAAATTTAAGAATAATTTTAATTTATATTAATTTTATTTTTATTAAGGCTATTATAAAATTAAGTTTATTAAAGCTATTTTTTTATAGCTTTTCTTACTAAGTAATCTTTAATTAATAATCTTAAGAATATATCTAAAATTATATTAAATATGCTTAATATATAAAAGATTTATAATTTAAATTAAGATAAATAATTAATAGCCTTAATAAGCTTTAAGTTAGCTTTATTAAAATCTATAGTTTTTAATAAGGTATATATAATAATACCCCTAATTATTATATAATTTATAATAATATTTACTAAGTAATAGCTAAATTATATTAATTTCCTTATTTTCTAAATTACTTATATTAAAGTAATAACTTTAATTTCTATTAATTTATATCTAGTTTCTATAATAGAGGTTAAGTAAGAAAAAAAACTAATAGGCTTTAACTTTTTCCTTAAGATATTTTTCTTAGAAATTACTTCTTTATTTTTTTTAATTTTAATTTAAAAAATAAATAAGCTAAATTTATTCTTATAGGCATTAATCTTAAAGAAAAGTAGTTTTATAGTATTATAATACTAAAGTATAAATTACTTTATAAGGAATTATTATATCTTATTAAATATAATTTTTTTCTTTTTTTATACGGGTAAAAATAACTATAAAAGCCTTTAGTCTCTTAATTAGTTTTAATACCTTAATTAATAACTTTAATATAGCCTTAGCTTTATATAATAATTATATTTTTTATTTAAAAAGAGATTATATTTATATATTATATTATAATATCTTTTTTTATAAGTATTTAGCTATTTTAATATAGGTTTTAAAGGTAATAAGGTTAATTAAGTATATTATCTTAATAAAGGCATTAAGTTAATCTTATATTTTATAGAGATTATTATTATTAATTATATATTTTAATAGCTTTATAGTATTATAACTTATAAAAGACTTATTAATAATAATTTTTAGCTAGTTTTTATTAAGTAGCTTTAATATTATTTCTAAGTACTTCAGATATTCTTTAAATATATTAAAGAAAATTACTATATTATTAATATAAACCCTTATAAAGGTATAATACTTTAAGAATATATTATCTATAAAATGCTATTTAAAGGTAAGAAAGTTCTTAAATCTTATTAGGGCTATATTAAAAACTTCTAGGCTATAATTAAATATAACTATTATTCAGTTATAATTAATAGCTAATAAAAGAATTTAGTTTTATTAAATATTAAAAAATACTTTTTATCTTTTATATTTATTATAATATCCTCTTAATTTAATAAGAGATATATATCTAGGATTATAATATTATTTAAAGGGTATAAATTAATAATAACTTTACCTTTTTTCTTATTATTTATAACTCTCTAGATAATAAAAGCTAGGTATATAATAAGAGCTAAGTTATTTAAATAATATATCTTTCTAGTAGTATATAACTTCTTATAAACTTTATCTAAGAATTATTTATTTTTAATTCTTATAAGGTAAGGTTTAATAATCCTCTTTTAGTTTTATTAATTATTTATTAAGTTAATTTTTTTTTTATAGGTATAAAGATAATACTTTTATTCTTATAGATATTATATTTATTAATTAGCCTAAGAAGCTTTATTATTTATTTCTTATTAAGGTTAATTACTTTAATATTAAATGTATTTTTTATTAAGGAAATACCTTTAAGATAATTAATATTATAATTAAGAAATCTAATATTAATATACTTTAAGTTATCTCTAGCTGCCTTTTCTAAGGTCTTAGGTAATTACTTTAATAATATCTTAATTACTAATAGGTTTTTAATTTTTATTCTTAGCTAAAGGTTTTTATTAATTATATTATAAAAATCTATTAATTTAGAGGGGCTAAAAATAAAATTTATAGTTTTATTACCCTTATAATTTCTAGTATAGCTAATATATTATTTTTAATAAATCTAAATATCTTTTATATTAAGGTTATAAGAAATAACTATTTTTAAGGTATTTTTATTAAATATATTATTAAAATTATTATTAAAATTACTATTAAAATTACTATTATGTATATATTTATATAAGCTAAGATATATATATTATATATTTAACTAAATAGGTTTAATTAATTAAACCTATAGACTTCTATCTACCGCTAAGTCTAGCGCCGAGCCCTAGCGCTAATACTTTTTAGGTTTAAACTCCGACGCCGACTCTAGGAACTAATCCCTCTAAAACCTATAATGCTAATAACCTCTATTTCCTAATATAGTTACGCTTATAGCTACGTGGCTAAATCCTAGCTAGCTATAGTAAGACTTCTTTAATCTTTTTATTTAGCGTTATAGAAGGTATTAATACTAATAATAAGAGTTATAAGCTATGCCTTATATAGGTATATATTATTATTATCTCTTAAGCTATTAAGGAAATTAATTTCCTTCTAGGCGAGATACCTATATTTCTTTAGCTTTCTTTTAAGGGCCTTTAATAAAAAAAGCTCTTTTCTAATAAAGTTAAATTAACTATTTATATTACAACTAAGTAAAAAGAGACTAAGTAAAAAAAAAAAAAGGTTATAATTAAAGATTATAAGTTTAATTTAAACCTTTTATTTAATAAGCTATATGCCTACTATAATGCTCTAAATAGCTCTATATAATATTATCTCTTATAGCCTATTATAGGTATTTTTCGCGCCCTTATGAAGCTTATAGACCTCTTTAGTAAGGTTATCCTAGTTATATAAGAAGGCATACTAATAGGTATTAGCCGCATTGCTTTAATCTACTAGTTAAAGGTCTTTGCGGAAAGCTATTATAATTTTATTAATATATTATTAATTAATTAATTAGTCGCAGATTAATTAACTAATTAGTTATAGTTATTATTAGTTATAGTTAAATCTCTTCTTATGAGGATAATAAAAGCAATTTTAACCTCTTTAAGTAATTAAGAATTATAAGGATAATTAGAAGGTTAATATTAGAGGGAAGCTACTACGCGAAGGGGATTTTAACCACTTTAGCTAGTTAAGATATAAGCTATTTATTATAAATAGAGCTAGTTTTAACGCATTATTAAAGCTATTAATAATTATATAGATAAACCTTATTGATTTAAGCCTATTAAGACCTTAGGCTTTAGGTATAGAGCCTTTATTATTAAAATTACTAAGATATTAATTAAGATACTTTAATCCCTATTTTAAGTAGCATAAAGTAATAAAATAATATTATTAAAAACATATATATTTTTCCCTTAGAAATAAAAAGCCTTATTTTCTTTTTTTAATTTATATATTTTTAATAAGTTCTTATAAGTAATTAAGATAAAAGTAGTTTTATTTTTTTTAATAATTATTATATATATACTTTTAATAGCTCTAATAAAAAATAAAACCCTTTTATTAAAGATTTTTCCTTAAATAATTATATTATATATTAATCTAAATAAAATACTTAAGTTAATAAAATTAACTTTTACCTTATACTTATATAAAAACCTAGTTTTTAATAATAAATAAGAAGTAAATTAATTAATAATATTTATTATAATTATAAAATAAGCCTTAATTTTTATTTCTTATATAATTCTAAGAAAATAAAAATTAAAAATAATAAATTTTATAATACTTATAACTTTATTAATTTTACTAAGTATTTTTAATTCTTAATTTTTCTAAATTACTTTTTTATTATATTTCATAAGTTATCTCTTATTAATTATAATAACTAATACTTTAGAATTATAATAAACTTATTAGATTTTAATATTTTTTATTTCTTTAAAAATAAATAAAATCTAAAAGTAAATTAGCGCTTTTTCTTTAAGTTAATTATTAAAATTAGGTCTATTTATAGCCTTAATAATTTAATTATTATTAAAAATAAAATTAACTTAGCTTTTTTTTCTTTACTTTATAACTAAGTAAATATCTTTATTATTACTTATAATCTTAGTATAATAAGCTTTACTTTTATTACTTTTATTTAGCCTTTCCTTACTTTAAAAGTTATTATTTATATAATATACTCTTTTAGGTCTATTTTAATTCTAGTTTTTATAACTCTAATATTATTTATCTTAGCTAATACTTTAAGATTATTAATAACTAAAATTAGGGTTTTTTTTAGCTAAGTCCTCTTTACTCTTAACCCTTTTTTTCCTAAGGTAAAGTCTCTTTTTATTATTTTAATTTTACCTCTAAAGACTTATCTTAATATTTCTTTAAGGGTTCTTAGTTATTTTTCTAAGCTTAATTACTTTATTAATTCTATATTCTTTATTATTAATTTAAGTTATTTAGATATTATAATTAGACCTAATTATTATATATATTATCTTTAATCTCTCGCGGTTTTTAATTATATAATAAGTAATTTTAGTCTTTATAGCCTTAATTCTATAATTAATTATTACCTTATAATATAAAGTCTTCTTAATTAGACTTTTTTTTATTTTTTTCTCTAATAATATAAGTATATTTTCTCTTAAAATAAGGCTTCTTTCCTCTAATTTTACTTTTCTTAAAATATAATATTTTTAGTTTTTTATATAAGGTTCTTTTCTTATTATTTATTATATTAATATATTTTAATCTTTTATTAATCTTATTTAGCGGCCTATAGAGTTAATATAATTTAAGGTAAAGTTTAATATAAAAATAAATAAGTAATTTAAGATTAATAATTCTTTTAGTAACTCTAAATATATTAAATACCCTTATAAAGAAATCTCTTAATAATTAATTACTTTTAATATCTTTAAGGTTAAAATAAGCTTAATTTAGTTATTTTAATACTTCTTAGAGTTTTATATTAAATTTAATTTTTATTATATTAAAAAAAGTATTAATAAAAATAATATAATTTTACCTTTCCTTATTATTAAGTAATCTTTATTATTATACTAATATATTACCTCTTATAAGCCTTTATATATTTTCCCTAATAAATATAACTTATTATAAGTTATTTCTTTTTATATAAGATTAAACTAAGTCTACTTATAAGTAGGTATTAATAAAAATAATAATAATCTTATTATAAAATATTTTAGCTAAGAGGCATTTAAATTTACCTTTTAGTAATATATTTAATTAAAAAAGACTAATATCTATAAGCTTAAATCTAATATTATTCTTTCTCTTACCTTTTTATTATCCTTAGCTTATATATATTATTCCCATAGGGATTAATCCTAATATAAATAAAGCTAATTATTATTATAATAGTTTTATTACTTAAGGCTATTTATCTTAACCTAATTACTATAATTAATACATTTCTTATAATAATTCTTAATAAGGTAATATTAAGGCTATTATTATATATAAGGTATATTATAATTTAAGTAATTATATAGTTTAAAATATTAAATATAATACCTATAAATAAGGCCTATTTTAGCTTTATTATTATTCTTAATTATTAGATTATAGCGGTATTAATAGTAATAAAGCTAAATATTATACTCTCTAGGGAGGTCTTAGTATTTATAATTATAATAATAAATCTTATATTAGCTATAAAAAAGCTAAGTAATATTATATTATAGCTAAGTCTATTTATAAATTAATTAGTTTTATACTTTTAAGCTTAAGTTTATAGCTTTACTTAATTAGTTTAAGTATATAATAAGTTATTAAAAAGCGCTAATAAGTATTTATTTCCCTTTTTATTTTATTTAATATTAAGGTTTACCTAATTAAATTATAAGATCCTTATAATTTTATTTTTATTTAATTTATTACCTTTAACTAAGATTAAGCTATATAGCCCCCTTAGTTTAAATATAGTTAATTTATAATAAATATTATATCTAAAAGAGTTAAATCTAGATTTAATTATAGCCTTTATTAATTATATAATTAATAAATATTAATTTAATTTTATTTTCTTAGTATTAAATTTAATAAGAAATAAAAAGCTAATATATTTTTTATAATAACGAATTTAATATTAAGAATATTAAAGCTATAACTTTATATTAGGTCTAATAATACTAATTAATTTAAGGTCTTTTATTTCCCTAGGGATAAAAGTATTATTAATTCCTTAGATTTTTTTTTTTTTAAAAAAGTATTAAATTTAATAATATTATTATTATTTTTAATAGCTTAAAGGTTATATTTATTATTAAAGCATAGACTAAGAGTTTATTATCTAATAATAAAGCTCTCTTATTTTCTTAATAATCTTTTTAGCCTTTTCTTAGGCTATATTAATAAGATATAAGTTTATAGTATTTTAATAATATAAAGGTAATTTAGTAATTAAGATTATATCCCTATAAAAAGTATTAGATTTATTTATTTTTTAATAAAAAAGCGTTATAAGGTCCTTAAATATTATTAATTTAGTAAAGATTTATCTTTAATATTTAAAAGTTAGGTTTTATAAAAAAAAATACCTATATTTAATATAAGTAACTAAAATTAGCCTTTATAAGCTTTATTTTTATTAAGGCTCTAATAATAGTTTAATATAATATATATTTAAAAAGGTCTTACCTTAATAAGCTTAGAGTTATTATAGAGATTACTAGATTTATTTAGCTTAGCGCAGAGGATAAAAATATAATATATATTAATTTTAAGAAAAAAAGTATTAAGGCTTTCTCTTAGTGCTTTATTTATTTTTAATACTAATTTTATTAAATAAAATATAAGTTAAATTAAAAAAAGCATTAATTACTATTAATTATTATAAGTCTCTTAGGGGAATAAGAGACCTAAGTATTACTAAAAGTAATTAAATAAGGGCTAGTTCTAGTAGCTAAAAGGTTATAATAAATATAAGTTATAAGTATAAAAAAGGTATATTAAAGATAATTTTAAATAAAGTTAATTCTATTTAAAAGCTATTAAATCTAATTATTATAGAGCTAGATTTATTACGTGGGGGACCTATATAACCGGGGCATGTAATAGATATAAGCTAATATATAAGTATAAAAGTCCTATAAAGCCCCTTTCCTTATAAATAAATATATAATATAATTATAATATAAAGTATTATAATAAATAAATTTTTTAATTTATTAACTTAATAAATATATTACTTAGTTTTATTATAATTATTATAATATTTTAAAGATCTTTTAGTTATATAATAGGTTATTAATTTATATCTAAGTCCTTATAATTATATTAAGCTTATATTAAGCTTATAAGGTAATATATAATAACCTACTATAGCTAGCCTTATGGGTTAACCTTTATTTTTAATTATAATAACTAAGTTATATAATTATATAAGTATAACCGCCCGGGGCAAGGCTTATTATTTTCATAAAATAAACCTAGCTAATTATATAAAACTAGTGCTATAAGAAGTAAATCTAAGGTATTAAATTAACTAACTTAGGGCGTGCTATTGAGTTGGGGCTCGGGCGAGCCTGTTAGTCACGTGATCAAGCACGTGACCATTTCATCAAAAGAGGCATCTTCCGCCGCAGCTCTTAGCTAGTTATCCTTTTTATGCTTACCTTCTAATTTGCCTCTTTTTTAACTACTTATTAAGCAGCCCTCGCAGCCCTAAATAGGCGGTGGGTAGTCTATATATTATCTTATTATTCCCCTATAGTTAAACTATTATAAAAAGGGAAGTAATTATAAAAATATAAGCTAATATATAAGTATAAAAGTCCTACTAAGCCCCTTGCTATATAAATAAAGATATAATATAATTAAAGTATAAAAGGCTATAATTAATTAATCTTTATATTTATTAATTAAATTAATATATTACTTACTTTTATTATAATTTTTAATTATATAATTATAAGGTTTTTTAAGATATAATAAAAAGCTTATATAAAAATTTAACTTATAACTCTTTTTTAAATATTTTTTAATTAAATTAAAATATATTAAGTATTTTATTAATCTTAGCTTTTAAAGCTAAGAATTTAAAAAATAATATTATTTAATTACTTTATAAGTTTAATTTCAAGGTTTAAATATTTTTATAATATTATTTTTAGATTTTATTTTATATAAAATAAAGATTAAAGTATTTTAATTAATATCTTAATAATTTTAATATTAAAGCCTTTATACTTAAAGCCTAAGGTCTTAATAGGCTTAAATTAATAATATTTATTTTTATAATTATTAATAGCTTTAATAATATATTAAAACTAATTTTATTTATAATAAATAAGTTATATCTTAATTAATTAAAACGGTTAAAATCTAATATCTTTATATAATAGCCCTCCCCTCTAATATTATTCTTTTAATTATTTTTATAATTCTTAATTACTTAAAGAAATTAAAATCTTAAAGAAATATATTTAGATTATTCTTATTAAAAGAGGTTTAATTATAATTTAAAATAATTAATTAATTAATAATATATTAGTAATAAGATTATAATAACTTTTTATAAATACTTTTAATTAAATAATTAAAATAAGTTAATTAATACTTATTAATATAACTTTTAATATTATTAAAATAATCTTACTAAGGTAATATATAAGCTTTATAAAAATATTAAAAATAATTATAATAAGTTATAAAAAGTAATATTAAATACAACCCTTTAGAGTATTAAATTAACTATAACGCTTAGCTTATTAATATATATTAAATTTATAACTTTTAATTATATTATTTATATTTTTTTTTTTTTTTAGTTTTTTATTTTTTTTATTATAATTTTTAAAAAAGATTTAATTTTATAAAAAAAAAGCTTTTTTTATTAAAGACTTTTAAAAAGAATTAAAAAAAAATCTTATTAATAAAAATATTATATTCCTCGAGGACTTATAAAATAATAACTAATATAAAATATAGCTTATAACTCTTATTATTAATATTAATACCTTTTATAATATTAAATAAAAAGATTAAAGAAGTCTTATAACTAACTAGGATCTAGCTATATAGGTATAGGTATAATATGAAAAAATAAAAGTTATTAATATTTTAATACTTTTTAATTAAAAAAATATTTTAAATATAATAAATAAAATAATTAATATACTTAAATAACTAACTTATAATAATAATTAAAGATATTTAATATTATATTAATAATCTTTATTATTATATTAAATAACTTTTATTTAAATAAATATTAAAGTATAAAAATATATAAAATATAAAATATAATTAAATTTATAATAATTAATATTAATATTAAAACATATATCTAACTAAGGCAATCTTAGTAAGTATAACTATATAAAAATATAAGTAAGCCTTATATACCTAGCTAACTAGGGCTAAAGCAATATATAAAAAATATAATATACTCTTAAAGTAATAATAATCTTAGAGTAATATAATCTTAAAAGCCTTATACTCTAAGGAATTCTTATAAAATATATAAAATACTTTTATTATATTTTCTTATATATTAATTATCTTACCTATTAATATAACTTAGTTATACCTAATACCTTTAAGTATATTATTAGATATACCTTATATTTTTTACCTAAGAATATATAATTTAATCCTCTATTAATATAAACCTAATATAATTAATTTATCCCTTGAGAAATATATAATTATAATAATTAATATATCTTATTTTTAAAGCTTTATTTATTTTAAAACTTTTTTTAAAAACATATTAATTTATTAAATACAAAATAACTAAGTTATAATTTATTTATATAAAAAGTTTCTCTTATAAGAAAAAAAATTAATAACTTAGCTAATATGTTTTATAAATAATAGGGTTTATATAAATTAAATACAACTAGAAATAAACTACGTTTTAAGTCCTAGCTAAATATAACCTTTTTAGAAACAGGCTCTGATTCCAACTAGAAAAATAAGTAGAGTCCTCTGAGTTCTGACTGATCCAAAAGCTGGAATGGGGTCTAGTACTGTCTTGAATACCTGTGTAGAACAGGTGACCGCCTCGAACATCACCAGCAATTTGCACCAGCATGCGATGATCTACATTGCGGCACTTTACGACGACATGAGGCTTAGTCTCAAAACTGATCGAATCATTCGAGTATCACCATCTTCCAGCTCCTCTCCAGACGAAGCCAGTCCTTTTCCTCCATCACAGTAATTCCAACACGGCTCCATATACCAGGCTCAACTTTGCTTTCCTTGATAATCATAATGTTTAGCTTCCCGGTCTCTTCGCCTCGGCAGATGTTGTAGTATCTCGAGATGACAATAAAGTTCATTATATGCTTTGCCAAATCGTTGACTGGCGTCGGCAGAGCAGTGACTCTCGGCGGACTGGGTGGAGTGTTCAGGACGAGAGACAAAACTTCATCTGAGCTGAATCCTGCATCCAGCTCTAGAATTCCATCTCCGGTGTCGACGTAAAGTGTATCTCCCATGCGATCTTTGAGCCATGCAGTGTTCTGGGCATGGCTTGTCCAGAACACTAGGTGGCCAGTATCATACACGGGGTCAAGCTTCAAGTCCGTCTCTGAAATGTGGAGGAATTTGACCTGCGAGACCGGTCCACCATTGTAGTCCGTAATAGGTCCCGTGATAGTGGTAACTCCTTTCCATTTTGGAGCAGAATCCCTGTCCTTGGGGCAATCGTCGGATTGAGCTTCTGGGCAACTCATGTCAACCGGTCGAACGGTGCCATCGCTCATCAATGAGTAGAATATCAGCTCTGACTTTGAATCACCTGTACGGGTTCTGTTGGCCAGTTCTCGATTGTAGATTTTGGCACCGATAAAACCTGTCCAGCCAAGCCACGACCAGCTTGGATACGGGATGTCACGGACCAGGGACCCCTCGACAACTCGATACAACTCCTCACGACGTCCGATACCAAATTCCCATATGAGACTTTGGTCAAACCTTTCTGTTGGCAAACCCCAGTGGATTTTCTCCTTGTTCAAATGTTCGTACCGTCGTATTATCCCCAGAAAGGCGGGAAGCACGTCAGCAGGAAATGTAAACTGTCGTTTACTGTACTGCGCGATGTAGACTGCCAGAGCCTCTTTAGAAAACTTGGCATACCCGTCATCCCACTCGTCATTGCAACCCAAGGCTTGCGGGAGAATCCAGACCGGTGGTTCGGATGGCTCGAGTATGATCTCTTCATCCCACATGGAGCGATCGCAAAGCCAATAGACTTGGGATGCGGTGAATACCAATACGCGCCTGGAGAGCAGCCTTTCCTGGAACGTCCATCCCCGTGAGCTCCACCTCGAGGATGGGAGCGTATCGTTTCGGGACAGAGCTGCCGTGGTTGCAAGACACAAACCCTCTGGGGAAACTCGCACATGACGGTAGAAGATGTCCCGCGGTTTCGCTGCCATCCCGGCAAGGCCAGCTTCAGAGTTCTCACCGCACGCAGCCAGGACTGTTAGAACTGCACCTGAATACACCAGGTCCATCTGTGATGTCTGAACGCTTAAATCGCTCATGTCGTCTTGAAGGATGCACAGAGCATCTACCCAGAGATATCGCTCCTTGAGATCCAAGGTGAGTGACATGGCATCCTGAACTGTCCGTGGGACAGCGATTCTGTCTAGACCATTGACTTTCTGGAGTTGCGCAGAGTTCCGACTAGTCAAGCACCTGTCCAAGCGCGACTCCAAGGCGTGATTATCGTATCCCCAAACATAACTGAGAGCAATGTACCGGCACTTCGGAGGCAAATACACGACCCGACGCTCCTTGACATCGATGACCCGGAGCACCCACGACTCGTCTTGGCCTCCACTGACCCAGGCTGGGCTGGCGCAGCAGTCCCCATGCTCCTCTTCGCACTGGCGCAGCCAGCCTCGAATTGTTGAGGGTTCTATTAGGGGACCGACTCTCCTCCCAGAGCCCAGGGGAGATATCGGCTGGCTGGTGTGCTTGTCCTCCACCCCGGCTTGGCCTTTGTCCCAAACAACCTGTAGCTTTACTGCATCGTCTCCAGAGAAAGTTACCCAGGGTGACGGCGACAACTTCACCCCGAGGCGAGAAACGCGTAGTCTTTTGTCCTGGTTGTGATCACCCTGCGCTTTCATTTTGTCATCTTCGGCATCGACCAGGTTCCTCTGAGAGCACAAGAATGACGGTGTGATATGACACACGATAGGTTCATCCGACCATGTTAATGGAAGTCCGTACTTTTGAACATCGTCAGCCTTCCATGGGTCGGGTGCTTGTCCTGACAGGTATTCGTCGATCCATTCTTCGGTAACTTCGCCGATGGGTAGAGTTTTGAATCCGTAGTAAACATCCGACATGTGGCCTGAAGGAGTCCGCTTATAGCGTTCTCTCAGCGCGTCGAGGATGAGAGCGCATAATTGACACTTATCGGCCCGCTGAATGATGCTTTCGAGGTTTCCGAGTTGGATGTTGATTCGGGGGACGGATCCATCTTCTAGGGTATAGATGAGGGATTTAAAGTCGATAGTTTCGCAAGTGCTGCAGAGCGCGTCAACTGACGGACTCATTTCAGCAGCATACAGATTGAAAGCACAGGAGATTCCTTCTTTTAAAAAGCGTTTTGCTTGATTGATTAGTTCCTCTGCGGTTATAGTTACGTTCTTGGTCCCACCTGTATGCCCAGGTCGCGGGATCTAGGAAAGAGCGGAAGCACCTCGGACTAATACTAATCCGTGGCGCCCCACTTCGCCGATGTTAACAAAAAGCGACAAGGCAAGAATAGTATTACTAGCGAGAATGAAATTTTTAAAAATATAATATAAAACTATATAAAAACCCTTATTAGTAAGGCCTTAGGGAGTTCTTTAAGGTTTTATCTTATAGCTTTACTAATAATTTAATAATAGCTTAAAGGGCAAAGTTATTAAAAATACTATATAAATAAAAATAATTTTAAAAATTTCTAAGAAATAAGTATTTATTAAAAAATTAGACTTATTTGTAAACTTATATATATTACTTATATTATTATTTTTATAAGTATGTTTTTATTTAAGTTATAATATAGCCTTTTTAATTAAGCCTAATATATTAATAATATAAAATTTACTTAATATATATAATAAATATATAATATATCTAAGTATATAATATACTTTTCCCTCTTATACCTAACTTTTTATTTAATTAATTAATTAGTTTTATAACTACTAATTATCTTAGACTTAAATATAGAGACTAAAACCCTTCTTGCCCTTTAGGCTATTTAAAATAACTTAAAGCTAAGCGTTTAAAATGCTATAAAGATCTATAAGGTCTCTAAGCTAAGGCTATATTATTATAAATAAGGCATTTAATTATAATATAATTAAATCTTAAAGTTATACTAATTATCTAATCTAAAGAAATAAATCTTAATTTAATTTATTCTTAACTTAGATTTATAAGAATTTCCTATATAAGTATAATTAATTTAGGCTTATAATTAATATAATTATAAAATATAATATTTAATTAAANAATAAGTAATTAATTAATTATTTCTTTAATAAAATATAATTATAAAAGAAATCCTTATGAATTTAGGTTAAGAATAAACTAAATTAGGATTTATTTCTCTAGATTAAATAATTAGTATAACTTTAGGATTTAATTATAATATAATTAAATCTTAAAGTTATACTAATTATCTAATCTAAAGAAATAAATCTTAATTTAATTTATTCTTAACTTAGATTTATAAGAATTTCCTATATAAGTATAATTAATTTAGGCTTATAATTAATATAATTATAAAATATAATATTTAATTAAATAATATTTAGAATTTTAATAAGATTAGCTTTATAATAAATATAATTTAAAGTAAAATAATTATTATAAGGATAAATAAATATAAAAAGCTAAAATTAATATAGCTTAGAAATTAAAAATAAATTATAATTATTTAAGTAATTAATATAAAAAAGTAATTTCTTAATTAATTAAGTTATTATAATAAGTTAAAATAATTAAATAAATAATAATATTAATCTTAAATAATTAAAGTATTTTAATTAATATATAAGTAATTAATTAATTAGTTTTTATTATTTTTTAATTCTTAATAGCTATAAAAGTTAGTATTTTATTAACTCTAAGAGATATTATAAAAAAAAATTATTATATTTTNAATTTCTTAATTAATTAAGTTATTATAATAAGTTAAAATAATTAAATAAATAATAATATTAATCTTAAATAATTAAAGTATTTTAATTAATATATAAGTAATTAATTAATTAGTTTTTATTATTTTTTAATTCTTAATAGCTATAAAAGTTAGTATTTTATTAACTCTAAGAGATATTATAAAAAAAAATTATTATATTTTATATATTACCTTATTTATTTTATTTAGTTTAGTTATTTTATATTAGGTATTTTAATTTACTTAAATAAGTATATAATTAAGGAATAAAATATTTAATTAAATACTTTTTAACTTATATTTCTAAGACTAAGTTTTTTTTAACCTTTTATATTATATATTAAGTTATTATAATAAAAAGAAATATTATGTTAATCTTTAAAAGAACTAAGCTTATCTCTCTTAACCTAGAAAATATAATCTTAAAGCTTAATATATAGCTATAAACTTTAATACCTACTAAGAAGGTTATTAGTCATATAGCCCCTTAGGTCTTAAAGACCTTAAAGATTATACTTAAGGGTAGATCTTAGTTTAAATATATTAAAAAATAAATTAAGAGATATTATTATAGCTTTATAAAGTTAATTATTATAGCTATAAAGTTTCTTAAGAAAGGGATAAAAGTAATTATTTATAAAGTTACCTTATTAATTATTAAAAACTAAGAGCTTTAATAAATAAATAATATATTAAGCTAATATTAAAGAGTTAAAAGGATTAAATTATAAAAAGGAGGGGTAATAATAATAAATTATATAAGGTAAATAATTAATTAAATAAATATTAATATATAAGTAAATTTAAAATTATTAAAAATTAATAATTAAGAAAGGTTAATTAGACTAAGTATTTAATAATATAATATATATTATTTATTATTAAAATTACTATTAAAATTATTATTATTTATATATTTATATAAGCTAAGATATATATATTATATATTTAATAAGATAGATTTAATTAATTAAATATATAGGCTTTTATATATTACTAAGTTTTAATTTAGTACTAAGCCCTAATATTAATATTATTTAAGTTTAAACTCTAATACTAACTCTAAGAATTAACCCCTTTAAAACCTATAATATTAATAACCTTTATTTCTTAATATAGTTATACTTATAGGTATATAGCTAGATCTTAGTTAGCTATAAGACTTTTTTAATCTTTTTATTTAATATTATAAAAGGTATTAATATTAATACTAAGAGTTATAAGCTATATTATATATAAGTATATATTATTATTATCTCTTAAGCTATTAAGAAAACTAATATCCTTCTAAGTAAGATATTTATATTTCTTTAATTTCTTTTTAAGGGCCTTTAATAAAAAAAGCTCTTTTTTAATAAAATTTAATTAATTATTTATATTATAATTAATATACTTAATAAGTAAGTATCTTATATAAGGAAATATCTTATAAATCCCTTAACCTTTATAATTATTATTTAATTAATTAATTCTTAACTACCTAGTATATTATTATCTAATTATAAAGCTAAAATGCTTTTTACTTTTTATGCCCTTTAAAATAACCCGAGTTTAAGTCTTTAATACGCTATAAATATATATATAGTCTCTTAAAAGACTCTTAGCTACTAGTAAAAAGGCATTTAATCTTAATGCAATATTATTTAGAAATTATATTAGCTATTTAATCTAGAGGAGTAAATCCTTATTTTATTTTATTTTTAGCCTAGATTTATAAGGATTTCTCTTATAGCTATATAATATAAGAGAAATAATTAATTATATATTTATTAATTATAATAAATTATTAATTAATATATATTAAGCTTATAACTTTATTAAGTAATACTTAGACCTTAAAATATATTTCTTTTATAAATATAATTATTAGAGAGCTAAGTATAAAGATTTAATTATTATTTATAATTAATTTTAACTTATAGTAAATATAATTATAAAGTATAATAGTTATTAGAAGTATAAAAAGGTATTTAAAGCTAAAATTAATATAGCCTAGAAACTAAGAATAGATTATAATTATTTAAGGAATTAATATAAAAGGCTAAGTAATCTAGCTATTTATTATTAATATAAGCTAATATTACCTTATAAATTAATACTTTATTAATAAAAAGAATAATAATATAATATATAAACTACCTATAGCTAATTAAGACTATAAGGGCTGCTTAATAAGTAGTTAAAAAGAGGTAAATTAAAAGGTAAAAATAAAAAAAATAACTAGCTAAGAGCTGTGGCAAAAGATGCCTCTAATAATTGGGTAGTTATGTGATTAAGCATGTGACTAATAGGCTCGCCCGAGCCTTAACTTAATACTAAGATAATAACCTCTTAAGTAATTAAGTTATTATAATAACTTAAAATAGCTAGATTAATAATAAAATTAATTTTAAATAGCTAAAGTATTTTAATTAATATATAACTAAGTAATTAAATAATTAATATTATTTTTTAATTCTTAATAATTATAAAATTATTACTTTATTAAATTTAAGAGATATTATAAAAAAAAATTATCTAGCTTTATATATTATTTTATATATTATATTTATTTTAGCCTTTTAATATTAGGTATTTTAATATATTAAAAAAGGCTTATAATTAAAAAATATAATATATAATTAAATACTTAATTACTTATATTTTAAAAATAAAATTCTTTTTAGCTTTTTATATTATATATAAAACTATTATAATAAAAAAAAATATTAAGGGTATATTTAAAAGAGCTTAGCTTATTTCTTTAGACTTAGAAAATATAATCTTAAAGCTTAATAATATACTTAATAAGTAAGCTATATAAATAAGTAAATTATATACTTTTCTTAACTTATAATATTAAAATCACTATAAAAATACTATAAATTATTTAATTAATTTAAATTACTTATTATACTTTTCCCTAGATATTTTAATTACTACTTAATAAGTCCTTATATTATAGCTAGGCTTATTATAAATACTATAATACTAAATACCTAATTATATTAACCTTTCTTAATTATTACTCCTTAATAATTTTGCTATTACCTATATATCTATATCTATTTAATTAATTATTTATCTTTTTTTTTTTATTATTATTACCTCTTTTCTTTATAATCTAGTCTTTTTTGCCCTTTAGCGCTAACTTAATATCTTATTTGCCTCTTAAAGGTCTTTAACCTTAGCCCTTAATAATATAATCTTATATATATTTCCCTTTATTACCTTTATAAGAGACTTTATAGTCTCTATAATTAACTCTAGGGAGCTACTATAATACCTTTTAATTTATCTTTTAAGGTATTTAAACTAAGATCTAGCCTTAAGTATAATCTTTAAGGTCCTTAAGACCTAAGGGGTANTAATACCTTTTAATTTATCTTTTAAGGTATTTAAACTAAGATCTAGCCTTAAGTATAATCTTTAAGGTCCTTAAGACCTAAGGGGTAAAAAGTTTAGCCCCCTCCTTAGTAAGTATTAAAGTCTATAGCTATATATTAAGCTTTAAGACTATAGCTTTTAGGTTAAGAGAAATAAAATTAGCTCTTTTAAAAGCCCTCTTAATATTTCTTTTTATTATAATAGCCTTATATATAGTATAAAAGGCTAAAAAAAACTTAGTCTTTAAAATATAAAGTATAAAATATTTAATTAAATATTATATTTCTTAATTATAAGCCTTTTTTAATAGCCTAAAATACCTAATATTAAATAATTAAAATAAGTAAAAAAAAAAAAATAATATATAAAACTAAATAATTTTCTTTTTCTTATAATATCTCTTAAAATTAATAAATTAGTAATTTTTATAGTTATTAAGGATTAAAAGATAATAAGAATTAATTAATTAATTAATTATATATTAATTAAAGTATTTAAGCTACTTAAGACTAGTCTTATTATTAATTTAGCTATTTTAAGTTATTATAATAACTTAATTACTTAAGAGGTTATTTTCTTAGTATTAATTAATAAAGTAATATTAGCTTATATTAATAATAAATAGCTAGATTACTTAACCTTTTATATTAATTACTTAAATAATTATAATTTATTTTTAGTTTCTAGGCTATATTAATTTTAGCTTTAAATGCCTTTTTATACCTATAATAACTATTTTATTTATAATTATACCTATAAGAAAGCTAATCTTATTAAAGTTATAGATATTATTTAATTAGATATTATATTTTATAATTATATTTACTATAAGTTAAAACTAATTATAAATAATAATTAGATCTTTATACTTAGCTCTTTAGTAATTATATTTATAAAAGAAATATATCTTAAGGTCTAGGTATTACTTTATAAAGTTATAAGCCTAATATATANTATACTTAGCTCTTTAGTAATTATATTTATAAAAGAAATATATCTTAAGGTCTAGGTATTACTTTATAAAGTTATAAGCCTAATATATACTAATTAGTAATATATTATAGTTAATAAGTAATTAATTAGCTATTTCTTTTATATTATATAGCTATAAGGGAAATCCTCGCGAATCTAAGTTAAGAATAAAATAAATAAGGATTTATTTCTCTAAATTAGATAGCTTATATAATTTAGGGATTATATTAGCTTAGGCTTAAATGCTATTATATTAGGCGCAGAGGGTATTATAATTAACTTAATAAATTAATATAGTATATTAGAGACTAAGTTTTAGGTTATTTTAATAGGTATAAAGGGCTAAAAGGAGTCTAGCCTCTCTATTAGACTATAATATACTAGGTTATTAAGAATTAATTAATTAAATAAGGAAGATATAAGTTAAGGGATTTTTATATAGCTTACTTATCTATATAGCTTATTTATTAAGTATATTATATAATTATAAATACTAATATTAATTAAGAAGGTAATTAAATTATTAACCCTTTAGGCTTTAAAGACCTTAAAGATTATATTTAAGGTTAAATCTTAATTTAAATACCTTAAAAGATAAATTAAAAGGTATTAAAATAACTCCCTAGAGTTAATTTTAAAAGCTCTTTAAAATTTTATAAAGGGAATAAAAGCTATTATATATTAGGTTACTNAATCTTAATTTAAATACCTTAAAAGATAAATTAAAAGGTATTAAAATAACTCCCTAGAGTTAATTTTAAAAGCTCTTTAAAATTTTATAAAGGGAATAAAAGCTATTATATATTAGGTTACTTTATTAATTACTAAGAATAAAGACTTTTAAGAGGTAAATAAGATATTAAGCTAATACTAAAGGGTAAAAAGGATTAAATTATAAAAAAGAGAAGTAATAATAATATAAAAAGAAAGAAAAATAATTAATTAAATAAATATAAATATATAAATAGTAATTAAATTATTAAGAAATAATAATTAAGAGAGGTTAATTAAATTAGGTATTTAGCGCTATAATATTTATAATAAGCCTAAGTATTATATAAGGATTTATTAAGTAATAATTATAATATCTAAGGAAAAATCTAATAAGTAATTTTAATTAATTAAATAATTTATAATATTTTTATTATAATTTTTATTTTAAGGATTAAGATTCTTAAGATACTTACTTATATAAGATACTTATTTATTAAGTATATTAAATAAAAAGAAATTAAATAAAAGAAAAAAAAACTATAGCTAAAAATTATATATTTAATTTAAACCTTTTATTTAATAAGTTATATACTAATTATAATATTTTAGATAGCCTTATATAATATTATCTCTTATAGCTTATTATAAGTACTTTTTATATCTTTATAAAGCTTATAAACCTCTTTAATAAAGTTATTTTAATTATATAAAAAGGTATATTAATAAGTATTAACTATATTATTTTAATTTATTAATTAAAAGTCTTTATAGAAAATAGCTATTATAATCTTATTAATATATTATTAATTAATAAGCTAGTTATAAATTAATTACTTAATTAGTTATAGTTATTATTAGTTATATTTAAATCTTTTCTTATAAGGATAATAAAAGTAATTTTAACCTCTTTAAGTAATTAGGGATTATAAAAATATTTAAAAGGTTAATATTAGAGGGGAGCTATTATATAAAAGGGACTTTAATTACTTTACTTAATTAAAATATAAGTTATTTATTATAAATAAAGCTAGTTTTAATATATTATTAAAGCTATTAATAATTATATAAATAAGCCTTATAAATTTAACCTTATTAAGACCTTAGGCTTTAGGTATAGAGCTTTTATAATTAAAATTACTAAGATATTAATTAAAATACTTTAATTCTTATTTTAAGTAGTATAAAGTAATAAAATAATATTAATTCCTAGATATAATTATATATCTATATTTTAAGACTTATAACTAGTTATATTATATTAATTAATTTTTAAAATATTTTAATTAAATATTTAAGATTTATTAAAAGTATATATTATAGCTTAATAAAAGTGCTATATTAAGAAATAATATATATATATATAAGCAAATTATATAATAATACTTATATTAACTAAGCTTAGGTAAAACCTGCTATTAATAATAAATAAATAATAATTAATTATAAAGCTTTTAAGTAAATTTAAAAAATACAAAAAAAATAAAAAAAAATATTATATATAAAAATAAGTTAAGGTTTAAGATAAGACTAATATATATTAATATAATTAAAGAAAAAAAAACCTTTATAATATAAAAAATAAAACTTATAAAAGCTATATTAAAAATTAAATTTAAATTATTTAAGTTATAAGTTAAAAACTTTATTATTTAATTATATAACTTATTTCTATTAATAAGTTAAGCTTATCCTTAAATTTATATATATTACTTATATTATTATTCTTAAGAGAATCTCTTTTTTCTCTTTTAAGCTATAATATAGCCTTTTTAATTAAGCCTATTATCTTAATAATCTAGAGATTACTTAGCCTAATATTAAAGGTATATAATTACCCTTAGAGCTATTATATAAGGCTTAATTTAATAATTTCTCTTAATTAAGTTACTTAGTTTAATATTTATAATAATTAATAAAGTCTTTAAAGTAATATATATAATATATACCTTTTTAAGATAATAATTACCTTTTTAATAATAAAAATAAAAATATATATAAATTATTATATATAAAGTTAAGCTTTATAATAAAAATTAGCTATATATAAGATAGTAAAGAAATAATATATTATAAACCTAATCCTATTTATAAAGGTATAAGAGAGGGTAGGATATTAACTACTAGTATTTAAAAGAGTTAAAAGTAAAAAAAGAGAAAAAAGTTAATTATTAAGATAAGAATTAATAATAATAAAGAGTAATAAGTTAGTAATAGTAGTTATTAACCGCTAATATAACAGTTAGTAATAATAAGTAGTAAAGAGAGTTAGAAGTAGTAATTACTAATTATTAATATTTAGAGTAATATAAAGCGCTATTTAGGTTAAGCGCTATTTATTATAGCCCATGCCGCGATTAAATACATATCGCCATATAGCACGGCTTAATATATTCTACTCACTCGGTGCGAGTGAGCGGGACCTACTTTCTCACTCCGGGCAAGTAAGAATATAATACTATCTCACGATAGGCATCGTGAGATGCTCCCTAGACCCTACCTATAAAAAACCATATAATTAATATCCCTTAGATAGATACTCTCGCTACCTTAGCTTTTAATATAACTTAATTATATAAGAATACTTCTTAACCTTATTAGACGTAATTCGCCACCCTATACTCAGTATACCACGCCCCGTTGCAATTGCTAATATAAACCAAATCAGGTTACGGTTTACTACGTTAGGAACCTTAACCGTCACAACTACCACCAGTATCGAAACGTCTGCTATAGATATAACTGTAACCACAGATATAAGGCTAGAACTTTTACACGGCTACTATGGTGTCCTTAAGTCCCCAGATTCTTAGTTGCCATAGAATCAGATATAACATGTTAAACCAAACGCAGCACCTCTATTATTACGGCCATATATTAATCCACTACTACATACATGCAATCAGCCTCTGATGCTTACTACAGCTACGCGTTAGTCTATGAATGACTAGCCGCCACTACTTGCCCATATGTTATATTTAGTAGCAATGTAGAGACTGCAAAACAATCGTCTATAGCCCGGTTAAACATTCTCCAATGTGATTCCTTATACTACCTCCATCTAGCAGCTATATAAGTACGTGCAACCCCTTGCTTGTCAGCTTCTGGCCACATGCGAGATGATAAAGAAAATAGCTTATACAACCTCGACATGTAATTCAATTGACTTGTCCTGTGCCATTGCGTCGCTCCCGTTCCCTTTATTCAATCTTTCATGCAAGAGAGCTGTACGCTTCGCAAATTCTTTCTCCTCATCCCAAGTGAATGGACTCTTACTAGCAAAGAGATAGTCGACTTCTTCCAATGTACGGCCGGCGGTTTCGGGTAGGAAGCAGTACACCAAGGGAATGTATGCAAACATAGCACTAGTAAAAAGGTCAGCGGCCACTTGCCGTTTCGGGCAGATCAAAGGATACTCACGCTCCGAACACGTAGAAAGTCTGCAAGCCAAGTCAGAAATGAGAAAGTCATAGGTAGTTGAGGCGAGTCCATACCTTTTCGTTAATGCCAGAAAACATAACAGGCACCAAGAGAGAACCTCCGCCGTAGCCGACAGCCCAGCCGGCCACGCCAAATGCATTCCCCTTGGCTCGAAGCCAGGTGGGAAAGATCTCGGTGGGATATATGAAAGGGATCAATAGCCAAGAAGAACTGAAGATTAAGAGGTAGATAAAAACCATGGCTGAAGCTGCTGTGCCGTATTGAACAGCCTTGTCTGGGTTGTCAATGGCTCCCCGAAAGAGGCTGCCGATAATGAACAGGGTGATACTGAGTGCTACGGCACCCCAGTAAAGGGTTCTTCGGCGACCTACCCTGTCGATGGTAAAGGCTGCGATGGCTGTACCCACGATACCAACCAGCATCAGTAACCCGGACAGCCAACCGGACTTGACATTATCAAAGCCGGCTGTACGATAGATGGTTCCAGAACTACAACGCAGTTAGCAAACTATCTTTTTCAAAGAAGCATAACTCACTATATAACCACGGCTGCGATTCCAGTGCCATACTGCATGAGCACCTGGAGCCAGAAGGCAAGCTGGATGCGGCGGCCAAGATGAATGTCTCCGGATCCGATACCGAAAAACATCTTGACGTAGTTGGTTTTGGCGTACTGAGACTCCTCTTCCACTACCGTCACAATCTCTCGATACTCGTTCTGCGCATCAGGGTGTTGAGAGTCACCATCCCCCCGCAGCTTTGCAATAATTTCCAATGCTTCATCAGGTCTCCCGGCCTTGACCAGCCATCGCGGGGACTCCGGGACCAAGAGGCTCAGTACCGCCAGCGAGATTACGGGAATGATTTGAATCGCAAACTCGAACCGCCAGCGAAACTGTCCACCGCCCACCTCAGTAAAGGACGTGCCGAAACCGATCCACGCTGCGAGGGCGATGCCGGAGAAATTGGCCAAGAATGTGAGAGCGATTTGCTTGCCTCTGTGTGATGCAGCAGAAAGCTCGGCCGTCCACATAGGCGCAATGACGAGGATGAAAGCCACACCCATGCCAGCAACAAATCGTGCGCAAAGCATGTGTGTGAGGTTGACAGCAGAGGCTTGCAGGATAACCCCGGCCATACACCAGAAGCATGCCATCCACATGCCCTTGATACGACCGTAGTTGTCAGAGAAGCTGCCAGCCCAAAAGGCTGCGAAGAGAGAGCCACTTAGTCAGATTAGGTATTGTTTCCTTTGAGACTAAGGGGACACATACCAGTAATATACAGCGGCAATACCGCCCTGCAGCATGGGTTTGACGACTTCGTCTTTATCGTTTGTGTATCCCATACGTCGTCCGAACTCGGGTGCAACAGTCACAGCGCCCATAACGCCCTGACTGATGCCTTCGTAGGAGATTGCAACGGCGGAGGCAGTTGTAACAAGCCTGAGCAACTGCTGCCCGGACATGGACTTCCAGCTCTGGCGATTCCACATGATGCCGATGAATTAATGTCGTAAGATTAATACAGTAATATATGTAGTTGTGTCAAGGTATTATTGGTTGTGTTTTGATATGGCCGATGGGAAAGGTCGTCATGGTGTTCAAGTGCCCCCATTATATCTATTTCTTCTCCCCAGAGATTGCGAGCTTAGACTACTCCAACCCCCATGGGGATTTAGCCGCGGCGCCACGCGGAGGATTTGTTACGGAATCTTAGCGAGCTGTGTCCTCGTCTCGAATTACCAACAAAGGTTAGTTTCAAAATTTGCGGCTCCGATTTTCTGACAACATGGTGATAAATTATTAGCCAGTAATGGACTCATAATGGCGCAAACTGGAACAATTTAGCATAGATGCGGGGATGTTGCACTAGTAAAGTCAGCATAAACGGGTAGTTCCACTCCCCCGGAATCCTTCGTCTCAAATCTCTGGTTCTTTCGTCTCGAAATCCTTTCCCTGCTTCTGCAATCAAAGAACAGCCCGGGTAACATGGGTCGGCTGCGATCTCGTAACGGCTGGTAAGTCAGATGAGCCGATGCTCCAGAATGATAGGTGACATGGAATAGCCTTACGTGCCGAGAACGTCGCGTCAAATGTACGCCTCCAGGGATAGAGCGAAATTCGTTATACTGACTTCACAGGTGATGAGACGAGACCGACTTGCGGGCTGGTATGTTAAGCATATCCAATTGCCGAACCGAGAAGATGATGGAGCTAAGTGAAACTAGTGCCTCAAGAGGGACCGACTGTGCCGCTGGGACAATTCATCCCCTCAGCTCAAGATTAAGCGATACCGGCCAAAGCAAATGGAACGTCCGGTTCATGGTCAACATTTCCTACATCCTCCAGAAGGAGATAATCCATCGGCGGAAGGGCCGTCATCACCACTCAACTTTCTACAGCAGCCGGATTCAATTTGGTGCCCCGAGAATCTGACGTCGCCGCCTTCAGCTGCTTCCATCTTCGACCTTAGTCAACATGAACCTCCAAACCAGTACAGAGGTGACTCTCCCGTGAGCGTACCTAGGATAACCCCTGTCCGTCCTGCGCTTCAACGCCAGGAGGCTTTCTATCTACATCACTTTTCCACGCACGTGGCTCGGTGGCTAGACTGCACGGACGCATCACGACAGTTTACTCTTAATGTGACTGTCCTGGCCAAGAGCTCACCCATTCTTCTATATGCTATCATTTCTTATGCCGCTCGCCATTTAGGTGATAACAATACAGCTGATGAATTCCAAGACAAGTGTATAGTGCTTCTCATTCCCTTGCTAAGCACCGAGACCATTGCCCACGACGAGAGTATCCTCTGCGCCATAGTCATATTGCGCGTATGCGAACAGCTGAGTGGTAAGTCCCGTTGCGCAGTAGCTCTGCTCATCTAACCTTACCTCAGTAACTGTGACGGGCGGTGATCAGGAGAGACATCTTGCTGGGTTGAGTGCTCTGCTCAAGGCATCTCAAGGACAACAAGTAGATCCCTCGGCACCTACCCTCTCTCAAGCTGCGTTTTGGGTTTATGTAAGACAATCCTTTTACAACGCCTGCATCAATCAGCAGCCGCCCAATTTGAATTTCGACTTGGTGTTGATGCCACCACCACCCGTCGTCCATGAACAAGCTGTCGATGTCAAGTCGGAGACTGCCTGGGCAAATACCATGACATGGATTTGCGCTACAGTGATGCATTTCTGTTTTAGTGGAAGTGTCTTGTACTCAGAATCATCGACAAGGATGCAAAGATGGTACGAGCTGTCCGAGGCCGTTGAGAACTGGAACAAGACGAAACCGAGTACGTTTGATCCAATATGGTCTGGAGAACCAGAGCTGGGAGCAGATCCCTTTCCAGAGATTTGGTTTACAGCAGATTGGCATGGTAGGCACAAATTCCAGAACAATTCCCCGTTAGTCTATGGAACCTGATGGTTATCAGTTATGGCATTTGGATTCTACCACCTAGCTAGGATGCTTTTAAAGGTCTACCGTCCATCTCCGCGATTTGCTATTCGAAATGTCCGCCGAACCATGCCGGAATCTGATGTGAGTTCATGGTTTATAGAGTAACTTGCCTCAATTGACATCACCTCAGGAGTCTGTCATGGAGCACGCCCGAGCCCTTTGTGGAGCATGCAAAGGCTCGCCGGGAACTGTGCCATCCCTCATCACATTATGCCACTCTACATTTATTTGTAGGTCGTACCATCTTGTTAAAAGTCAGAATTGTCTAACCTATGAAAGGGGGCCCCTTGATGACAGATGAGCGAGAGCAAACAAGACTGGTAAGCATGTTTGAGGATCTCGAGACATCGCATGCCTGGCCAACTGCCTGGATAATCAATGTTTTGCGAGAGGAGTGGTCAAAATGCTAGTAGTACATTATCTGTCTCAGACGCCGTCGCTGAATGATATCACGGCATGTTTCCCATCCCTAACCCATCCCATCCCGGGTGCCTCCCGGTTAAGTCTCTTGACAGCCTCCTCACTTTCTATTCCAACGCAGGTATCGGACTTGTTTGTTCTCAACGCGAGGACCTTGACACCACTTCGTTGCCCTAGTAGACCAAGCGAAGACTTGAAAGTCGTTGTGTGTGGCCAGAGACCGTCTCTGGTCAATTTTCGATAATTCAAGTCTCCTTTCCATATAGTCAAATGGCTGTTCTGAAAGCGCTGAAATAGATCAGGTGCTACAGCGACCATCTCATGAAATGACCAAGCCGTCGTCCAAAACGAATGAACCTCGATACGCATTAAGCCGAGTTCGAGATACCTCTTGATCTGAGTGGCCAAAGAATTCAAGCCTGTGGACCGCAGATGGTCGAGGAGGAAGTCCATATCGCTGGGTAATACATCGCTGACAAACCAGGGAAAACATTTCGCATGGAGAGTGATGCTCGTTCCGAGTCCAGATGCAATGAGGTATGCCGAGTAGAGGACGTCTGCAAATAGCTCAAACCCAGCATTGTCAAGAACGATGTCGATATGTCGATTTTTTTGAGTCAACTGAGTCTTTCGCAGATAATGCCACACATGAGATGTATCATTGTCGACAATGTTCCGCTGGCTCTCCTCGATCGCTGCGCTTCCTTGTAACTTCTGAATTTCCTCCAGACTGAGGTTGGTCAGAAGAGACAGATCTGTTGCGTTTCCCCATAATGCCAGCTCGGTCATTTCAGAAAAGACAAGTCTCGCTGCATCGTCGTCCAAGCTTTGGAGTGGTTGTATCGGGTTTGCGATGACTTGAGTGACCCTGCTCGCCAGCTCCTGGACGGCCTTCTGCGACTTGACAAGGGAAGAATCCTTTTGACGTTTAAACACATCGTACCATTTCCAGGAAGATGACATGGAAAATAACAGCTGCACTCGCCTGCAGAAGTTAGCATCATTTGGCGGCACACAACAACTCCAAGACTGACCTATACAGGTAGCATTCACCATACAACCATGGACAGTTGAGCCAAGTCAACTCGCCCATATTAAGGAGAATCTGATTGTACGACGCAATGTCTGCCGAGCCATCATCTTCGAGGGGACTGAGCTTTGTTTAGTGATATACCGACGAGAGAAGTTCATAAGGAGCACTAACCACAGCTGATCATTACCAGTAATTTCCTCTCTGAGTCTTCTAAGGCTTCTCTCTATCGAATTGATTTCGTCAAGTGCATGGGATGGAGCAAGCTCAGCGCCGGTAACACGGACATCATCGATCATGCCCTGCACAATTTTAGGCCAGCGAGACTTGGCAGTCTCGTGCGCCATGCTGCCATGGTCGGACGTCCACACAGACCGAGGGCTTTCCATTTCTTTATGCATAGTCTTTCGCTGACTGTCTCTTATTGTCAAGTAACAGGATAAGAAATTCACGGTCGTGTTGTGATGAGAATAAATAGGTTTCTATGCCCTTTCTACCGGACTTGCATTTGTCAATTGATTAGATAACTTTCCGACAATTTGATTCTGGTTAGGCTTACTGGCGGAGACAACACGGAAATAATTAAAGGTTTGCGCCTCTAGTTCAGCCTCGAGACGACTTGCCCAAAAAGGCACTTCGACTCGAAAGAGGTTAAACTAGTGTAAATACTAAGAAATTAGAGCTTGTGATCCCTCTGTGGAGTAAGCTAGTCATGAACAGAGGACCATCTCCTCCGGGAAGTTTACTAATTGCTATTGCTCTTCGCTCATCGTCACGAACTTCCAAACAGGGGATTCTCAATGCGATTCGTATCGAGGCGCCATCGAATACCACATTATATTAAATGTGAAGTCATGTCCGTGAACAAATTCCGAGACTATTCAAAGATCTCGAACATACTGAACTTAACATATTATCTCACCATGACACGACCACAACCCCAGCAAAATGGAAGCCGTTCCGTTACCAACGGTCAACCACATGAATCCAATGGCAATTCCTTCAATGTAAATGGCCATGTTCGGTCATCTACCACTGGTGCGCTTGACTTGACCGTCCTGGGAATGAACAGTGGCACTGCCATGGACGGTATCGACTGTGCACTTGTTCGATATCACCAAGAGTCTCCGGATGCCCCTCTACACATGGAGCTCATTAAAGTATGTTTCACTTCGCGGTATCTATCTACTCGTCTGTTGCTGACCATATACTTAGTATGATGAGATCCCCGTACCTCAATGGATCAAGAAACCCGTTCTCACGATGCTTCGGGAGACCAGGACGACTCCCTCAAAAATGTCGCAACTCAATGTGCAACTTGGACAGATGTTTGGTGATGCCGTCAAAGAGTTTTGCGATAAACACGAGATATCGATGAACAGCATTGACCTCATCGGATCACATGGACAGACCATTTGGCTTCTGTCCATGCCGGAAGAGGGGGAGACACGTTCTGCATTTTGTCTTGGGGAGGGCACAGTTATTAGTGCCATCACCGGTATCACAACTGTGACAGACTTCCGAATGGCAGAGCAAGCCGTAGGTAGACAGGGTGCCCCATTGGTTGCTCTGATTGACGGCCTTCTGCTTCATCACCCGACTAAGTGGCGTGTCTGTCAGAATATTGGCGGAATTGCCAATCTTTGTGTCATCCCCCCTGATTCCGAGGGCGGAGTGGACGCAATGGTCGACTGGTGAGAAATTCTCTACATAGCACCCTAATAAAGCGACTAACATCTCTAGGGACTGCGGCCCGGGCAACATGTTCATTGACAACGCCATGAGATATTTCACTAACGGCGAGATGGAATACGACAGAGACGGCGAATGGAGCTCCAAAGGCACCGTGCGCCAGGACATTGTCGATAAGTTTCTGAGTACAAATAAGTACTGCAACCACGTTCCTCCCAAGACTACAGGACGGGAGACATTTGGGGACAACGAAGGCCAAGAACTGATTAACGAGTGTCTTGCTGCTGGGTGCGATAAGTACGACACACTAGCAACCATTACTCGGATAACGGCCCAGAATATCATCAAGCAATACCGCACATTCTTCCCTCGCTTCGGCATCAGCGTGGATGAGATTTCAGAGGTTTATATGTGCGGCGGTGGTGCCCGAAACCCGACCATCATCAAATATCTCAGGGAGCAGCTTCCGGATACAAAGATTCGGCCGCTAGACGAGACCGGAGTCCCATCGGATGCCAAGGAGGCAGTTTCCTTTGCCCAACAAGCCATGGAGGCTATCTTGGGGCGATCAGCCCTGATTCCTATCAATAGTGACAGCCTAGTGCCTAACACTATCTCGGGCAAGATTGCTCCTGGCAGGAGATGGCGTGAGATTATGAGGTCGAGTATTAGATTTGGGGAGGGTCGCTCGGCCTTGCCCACAGCCAAGGAAATGATCGTGGAACGGCCTTACACTGCATGGAAAGCTATGCAAGCTTTTAACTGAGTGATTACAGTGACTTAGACTAGTACAATAGTAAATAGTATTACTTATATCAATAACGATCATTCAGATTCGAGTTACGTGTTAATTTTTCTGAAGTTATTAAATCATATTTGCCAGCAGAAGCAACTCAGTATTTACTTAACACGTACTTGCTTCTTTAAATTGCTCTTCATCGTCGATGCTCTTCCTAAGAATAACCGACAGTACAAGCGGGGTACGTAAGTTACCGTATCGACTCGACAGATTGATAAAGCCTGGTGGGTCTCCATACCCTTGCTAGCCTCTGTTTTCAGGCTCTTGATTTGCTATCCCGCAGGAGAGGCTCTCACTGGCAGCTCGCGGAGCGGCAGCGGCGTTGAACTTATGGAGCCATAACCAACCAATAACTCACGATCAGGGTTTGACCAGGGTGTCAAGACCCACCAAGTTTTATCGATTTGTCAAGTCGATATGGTAGTTCACATCAAGTTCGATGACACCGGGCCCTTAGCGAAAGTGTCCCAAGGTTGCAATGAGTGGCCCGAGCACATGCAACACTGTCATTACGGCTGTTCAAACCTGCGTCTTCCCTCGCAGTAGATGAGTGTATGGCCCGCTTTACAGACAAGTCCGCACGAGACAACAACTGTCAAGGGCAAGCCAATCCCCGTCGGCTTCAAAATCTGGGTTGTTGCACAGCAGGGCTTCTTTATCTGTTGGCTATGGCACATCAAGGGCTCAGAACACGGCGTGTGCGAGCAAGAGGTCAGTAATAGAATCCTCTCTCAGAGATTAGCGGCAGTAAGAAGAGGAAGCGGCCGAGAGTGCGGAAACAGACCGACTTTAGCTGCCGTGTCTGTGTCATAGCGATCTGCCCTAACGAGCATTGTTGGGACTTCTGTCCATTGCCGGCTTCATTCCACTTAGGCAGCTGGTCGTCTAGTCTAACCATGACGAGGTTATACATACCTCGGCGCCATACTGGAACGGCTCATACGCTGTTTGAATACGCAGCTTCACAGCGACCCTGGGCCCGTAGTGCCGTATGCCCCATCAGGCGTGTGCCAGTGCTGGGCGTACCTTCCGATTGGGTCCCCAAGCATCACGAGAGAATCATTAGCATCAGGGCGATGGTCACTCAACGCAGGAGCCTCAGTAGAGTTTAGAGGTATCAACATCTTCGTATGAGTCAGGTAAAGTTAACAACAGGCAAGGCGAGCTACAGCTGAAGGAAACTTGAGTGAGATGGTGGCTTCTTTCATTCTGGATGTTCTTCTCCTATGCTTCGCTTACTGAACAAGCAGACCGACAACATCCCGATATATCTGTTGAGATCCGTTGCTTTGACGGATCAATGGCTATTCCGATCCATTGGTGGCTGGGATGTGGATGTCTTCTTGTCTATAGCTTTCGCTGGTTAGCGCTAGTCTTTCTTCTTCAATCAACACACAACATGCTCATTTCAACAATATCTGAGCGGGCTCGCCGCCTCAGCACCTCCAGTTTTAACGATACCGTTGACTTTCCCTCCTTTGACTACTCTAGACTGTTCACGGAAGCTATCCTAGCATATCTCTTGACGACTAACGCCTTTGGGGTATCTGTGGTCAACCAAGTCTCTTTGGCGGCAACTGGCCTTGCAGGATCCGGCATGATGAGGACCATCACGAACCTCGCAGGTTATGATAGCTCCTTTTCACAAAAGGCTCTATAATATTCAGAGCTACCAGGCTAGAGCCTAGAGATTCTAAGAACACAGAGCGCTGAGAACTCTGGGTCGAGCTTCAGGGCGGGAATGGTAGAAACCCCTAAAATAGTTCTTGCTGTTGAATATGTGGGGTGTCACGTGTGGGTCAAGGATCTTAAGATTAACAGGAGACCGGTCCCTGTGGGCCCGCCAATGCCTTTCGGGGAGGGGGAAAAAACTTTTCACAACAGCGAGAACAAATTTTTGAAACAACAGCCTCAAAACAGAACTCATACGCCTTTCTAACGGGTCAATTGAATAGCCTGAAGTCTAGCGCATCGCCCAGTGCGTTTTTAGACCATCATGGCGACCTCGTGGCCCCAAGAGGTGNGTCAATTGAATAGCCTGAAGTCTAGCGCATCGCCCAGTGCGTTTTTAGACCATCATGGCGACCTCGTGGCCCCAAGAGGTGGCCTGGCCCGCCGAATTCCGCGAGCACGCCACGCAACTTGGCCATACATGGGCAAACCGTTTAAACGGTCGAATATTTCCTCAAACGTTTGAACGGTTCAAAAATATTACAAACAGTTAAACAAACAAATAAACGATTTAAACGAATAAATAAACGATTTATAACGGTAAGAAATATCTACCGCGCCAACTCTAATACTAGTCGAAATAATACCTACTATCATCGTCAACGTCCTAAGAGTCACCCTCCGGCCGTAGGATTCCGATTAGACCCATCCCATTCTCATGCAGAGGCTATATAAGTCCTTAACGCAACTAATTGCCCATACATTTAATCATCTCGATAGTTTTACATATAATTCATAGTCTATCCCATAAATATATTCTTCTAACCCCAGAAAATATCCTCTCTAGCTCTAATAACTCTACTAAGATAAAAAAAATACAAATAGCTATGCGGCTAAGTTTCAGATATTACTTTCTCTACTATAGTTAATACCACCACTCTAGAGGCATATAATCTAGAGGAATATCTATTACATTAGCATTAATAAAGCTAGTAAAATCATCCCTAACACTCGCGTTAATAGTTCTAACCTCTAGCTTCTTTAATAGTATCGCGAGTTAATTTAGCTTCTTTGCCAGCGGTAGCGGCATCGACGTAGGGGTAGAGGGATAATCGCTAAGTTACTCGTAATTAAATTCCTTTTGCTAAAATACCATAGCCAAGGCAATAGTATCTTTATGCCATTCCTTTGGCCAGTTCTGCTTAATATATGCGATGCATTTATATAGATCAAAGAGAAGAGCGGCAGCGTATACAGGAACCTCATCAGTTAGGCGGTAGTATTTAGAGAGGATAAACTATCCCATATTAATAGCTCATACCATCCGTTCATCAGAGTATTCATCCGACTAATATATATTCTAATAATAATATTAGTAATTAGCTTAATATAGATAAACTAAAGGGTACCTATTATTCTTCGTAATAGAATAATAACATATCTATTAGCATTAACGATTATAAGATAGACGAGTTATCTCCTTCTATATATAATATTACTAAAGTAAATAACTAAAGAAACATATATACTTTGCCTAGTAACTCCTAATCTCTAACTAATAGCCAGTTATCTCCGATAGCCTCTTCGTAATTAGATATAAAGGGCTAGATTTTATCCTTCTTTCTAATCGCACGATTAATAACCTAATACCAAGACGACTAGCAGGTATAATTATCTATCCCTAAATATAGCCCCACTGCCTTATCCCATACATTCTAGTAGAGGCTTAATAAACTTAGCCACATAGCTAATCCATAAAGCTTATATAATATAGGGACATTCTTAACGCCGCTAAAGTCATTAGCTAATATCACAGACGCATTACTAGCCATACTACCCTTACGCTTATGCTTTCTAGCCGGCTCTCTATTCTTTCTCTTTACTATATCTCATTCGGCGGCAGCCTTCTTTCAATAAGAGGCTAAGACCTTAGAAAACTAGGAGAGAAGCTCCTCTCTAATAACACCGGATACTAACTTAAGTACTACGACTAGAGCCTCTTTAGAAGATATAAGAAGGAAGGCTTAAAGGGATAGATTAATAATATACGCGACATAATATATATAACATCCTTTTGCGTTAAATTTAATCTACTTAATATCAGCCTATAGCCTAAACTATATAATTAACTAACCTTATGCCTACTTATTAGCTTACATTATATAGACTTAAGATATATATTATTTAATAGCGCGTTATTACCTATATGCTAACCAAGTTTTAATTATATCCCGTACTTCTCTAAAGTATTAATAGAAGCCTCTGCTTAAGCTTCTCTAGAATAACTCTCTATATATTCTAATACAGATAATAATACCTTATAAAGCTTATAGTCTTTATCTACCTATTATGCATATATAGCAAGTAGAGAATATCTATGCGGTAATATCTAGAGGTCTATTAAGATATGAATTAGACTTAACGCGGTGGTGAGACAGTCCTTAATCTCGCTACTATAAAAATCATAGTTTACTATAATATATCAGACCATTATACGCCGTAAGGTAATAAGGGAGTCTTTAATATATAGGTTATACGCGAGAGCTAGTTATTTAAACTCGTCTTATTTAATAACCGAAAAGGGCACTCTTTAATACTTTAGAATACTAATTAATGCTTCCTAGTATGCTTGCGGGTTAAAGGCATTTTGAAGTGCGTCCTCGCTTGCTATAGGGCGAAAATATACGGAGATTAAGCGCTATGTGCCCGATATAGACCTGGTGGATCTAGATGCGACGGGATGGTTATTTCTGACGTGATTGGCAGCATTTGCCTTATGGTCGTATCGTTTTGTTAGAGATCACAAGTGTGAGGCGACCAAGTCGGTGGCAAGGTGTGGAAGAAGGAGGAACATTCTACAAGAAATCATGCCTATACATAAATAGTGGTTCCCCTACTGCACTTTGGGACAGAATTAAGCAATTAGCATCTTCTCATTTCAACAGGTTACTAAGAGGCAATTAAGCACGCTGCTATAGTCGCTGCCGTCAGGGAGCAAAATTTCATGACCTATAGCGGCTATAAGAAGCTTAGGCATATCTCAGATGCCTACTAGTTATTCTATCTAGAGCTTAAGAAACGCCTAAGGCCCAGATCAGGGACAGGGTTCTAACTAATCCCGGTTATCAGGAAAGACATCCTATCGCATAAAATTAGCGCAGCCACCGTCTTATACCCAAAACCCCGTCATGTTCATAGCTATTCCTCAACCGGCGATGGCTCTAACCGCCCTGCCCCACGTGCCAGAGGGTCATAGTGAAGTTATCACGGCTGTGATCTTAAGGAGGTAAACATATCGCATTTAAAGCTTAATTTCAACGCTTTAAGACGCAATTTTCGAGAAGAAGAGTATTATTCCTGCGATTCCCATAGAAAATATACCTAAATCAAAGAGATGCCGCTCTCACGAGCCCGCCGGTAGTCCCGACGAGGCCCTTAATCGCTGCCGGCTACACAAGAGGAATCAGAGATGCCGCCTACTTACCCTCGCGATCTAAGCACGTAGCCGGCCAAGTCATAGCTTCATAATAGTCGGGGCTAGCATTAGACTAACGAGTAGACGTTATACTTCCTTTAGAAGCTCCTAGAGGCTCATCGAGACGGCGAATTAAATATAAATAAAGTTATACTATATCGATATATATTAGAGAGCTTTATTCTTAGCTTCTAAGAGAGATAGGGGTCTAATATATGGGGATATAAGACATTAAAGAATAAGCTAAGGAATCTAAAGGGATTCTAGCATATTTTTTGTAATGCTATTAACCTCTTAGGCACGGAGTATAACAAAGAGACTAGGCGGCTTTATATAAGTCGAGCTAACGCTAAGAAGGTCAGGGATAAGAATCCTTATTATGGGAATAAAGTCATTAGCGATAAACTTCTTATTAGTCCTTATATCTCCTTTGATTCATAGGGGGAGATCTTCTTAGATAACCCGCCGGCTAGTCGTCTTATCACCGCAGCGATAGACGACTAGGCATAGGGAGGGCACGCAGGAAATATAATAAAAGCTTAAGATTTAGATGCCCTGATAGCCGATGACGATAAAGAAGAAGAAGAGAAGGAAGAGGATAAAATTAAAGTTAATATTAAAGAGGAAGTAAGGAATAAACTAAATAGTCTACCGTAGAGTTAGCTATAGAGTTAACTTCTTAATTCCTTATAACTTCTTAACTCTTTGCTTAAAGGAAGGGATTTATAGCTAATTCCTATATCGCCTCGCATATCTTATACGCCGGCAATAGGGTTAACTCCTTCTTCTATATGCCTACGAGAGCGGTAATATACTGCTATCTCTAAGTATTATATATAGACTTTATTATCATTAAGGAAGAAATCAAAGGGCTAGGGCATAATTATAGTAGAGGAGTTAAAGGAGCTTCTTTATAAGGATTCTACGAGGCGCCTTTCTGTTATATTACGGGCAGCCGGGTTAGAGGATCTAGAGAGGGCTATTAGTAACTACTTAGAGGTTATTAGAGAAGCATATAGTATACCTTATGCCGTGAGGGCGATTATAATATTTAAAGAAGTAAGGAATATAGTAATATAAAATGCACTTAGTTTAGTAGAGGTAAAGAAGGCCTAGGTTAAGAGCTAAATTAGCCTAGTAGAATAAGGCTATAAATAAGGCTATATAATTACTATAATTTAAAGATAAAGCTATATAGCGTTATACCTACTAAGGGGGCTTTTCTTATATAAATTAACCTTAATTTAAGTGCCTTATTACTAACTTTAATAGAGCTATTATAGACCTGATTTTATAGCTTTAAATTACCCCTCACCGCCTTCAGCCTCGCTATAGCCCCTCTCTCTATTTACTTTCCTCACCTCCTTTACTTCCCTCGCTCTCGCCGCTACCGCGTATCTTAATAGCTTCCTTGCCTCTATTACCTCTATGCCGACGATAATTTCTGGCTTCCTTTTCTCTTTCTTCTCTTTTTATTCTTAATACTTTATTATATCTCTGCTAAGTTACTCTCGCGATCGCCATATATAATCTACGGGATATCTAAGCCGGTATAAAGTCATCCGCGCGCCTCTTAGCTGCCTCTATTGCTACCTAAGCGTAAGGGAAGTTATTTAGGTATATCTATAGATTAAGATCACGCTTATTAGGCTCAAGGCTATCTCCTAAGATAAAATTCTATAGACCGGTAACCGCAAGGATAATACGCTATTAATCTTAAATATTATATTCTATGGCGCTATGCCTTATGATCTTAAACTTCCTTTTTACTTAACTAAAGATCTACTCTATAATGACTTAAAGCTAGGCGTAATAAAGGTTATATATCTCCTTTTTATTCTATAGCTGTTAATTAATAGCTTCCTAGTCTTTAAGATAATATTTAGTCCCCGGGAAGGGAATTAAGATGCCTTAATTAGAGCTAAACCTAGTATTAGCTATAAAGAAGTATACTAAGGGGATTTATAGGTTAATAGTCTTTATAATCTAGATTAATAAGGAGTTATTAATAAAACCCTTAGCGCCTATAAGTATATATATAAAGAATCCCTTAAAGTTAATTACTATAAGGATATTCTATAATATATTATTTTTCCTAGACTAATATTTCTTTTAATACTTCTAGGGTATATAAATAGGTATATAATAATTATTTATAACTCTAACGGCGCTATTAAATATAGTTATTTTTAGGGATAACTCTATAAAAGCTAATAAATTAAGAAGATAACTTATTAGCTATATAATAAAGTATATATATAATTAGTAAAGAGGTTTAAGGAGTTTATAAAAGATATTCGAGATAATTCCTTAGCTAATATAGAAATAAAAAATAATATTCCTCTATAGCTCCCTATACGTAAAGATCTATAATAAGATTATTAACTTTTACTTAAGGGATATCTACCTATTATTACGAGTAGAAGTATTAATTCTTAATTACTAGCAGAGGTCTCGAAATAAGGCTTATAGCATACGAAATAGGTACTTAAATATATTATTATCTCCCTTAAGTAACTACGAGGCATAGTCTCTTATAAGATAATAATTAAAACAGGGGCGGCAGCATCAGCGGCCTTACTAGCTTAATATCTCTTCTCTAATAGCTCTAAAGAAGCATAATAAGATAAGAACCCTATAGCGGTTAGCGATAATTTTATCTTCTTCTATAAAGTAGCGCAGAAGGTCCTTATTCTCGAGGAGGCTATCGCTATCGATTAGGTTTATAATTTCCTTATTTTCCTCGTCTTTAACTAATATTATTAATAGTTATTAAGAGTTATAAATCGCCTCGTTTTACCCCCTTACGAGTATATTAATTTAAGTCACGAAAATCAATATAATCTATATCCCCGTTGCCATCACGGGTAACCTAAAGCTCCCGGCTAGCTTAGTACATAAAGGTAGCGGTATTTATGTATAGCTATGCAATTAAGATAGTCAATTCTTATATCCCCCGCTAGAATTAGTGCTAAATTAAGTAAAGCGCGTCCCCTTATTTATTTACACCGAAAACCTAATGACAGGGATCTCCCAGATTGCTGACCCTGATCAGGGCCTAAATGATAAGCGATTCAGGAGAAAGCAGCGCTAAGATCATCTAAGAACTAACAACCGAGCCAGAAATATGGACCAGGACGAAGTTATAAATACTCTCGCTATCCATGCGGAACCCGTCATATAGCTAATAGCATACTAGGGCCAAAGGGTAAGCGATTTACTTAAGCAAATACATATGCTAGATAGCAGAGCTTCGATATATACCTTTTGCAAAAGGGAAAACTTTAGTACCCTTTACCCCTAGAACAGCGGATAAATAGTTAGAATCAGCGAAACATAAATCACTCCTCAGGGTCTAGGAAATTATATCCTATGGCTAAAAGGACTTAATGGTCCGCGATACCTGGCGCTCAATAACTCAGTATACTCCCTAGAAGGACGTATTAACCTTATTTTAATATCTGCCTTAACAAAGAAGGGCGCAAAAATCTCTTTCGACAATAACCAAGCTAGGGTAATATATAATAATTAAGTAATCCTAATAGCCACTGCGCGATCAGGGATCTATGTTGTGGACCAACTAGACGAAGCGATCAACGCTGCCTTAGCGCCGCTTATTATTAGCGACCCTGAACTTCAAATATAGCACGAAAGACTTAGACATCTAAGCGAGAGCGGAATTAAGGTACTAAGGGGGATAGCACACGGTATTCACCCTACTCTACGCGGACAAAATTACGAACCTTGCATAGCTAGAAAACAAAAAGAGAGACCACACCAAAAGTCAATCCGGAAAGGGACATATCCGCTAGAATGCGTCCATGCAGACATTATAAGACCATTTCTAGACACAGCATATAACGGCTCGCGATATTAAGTTATCTTCGTGGACGATTTTACCCGCATAGGCTGGGCATATATAGTCAAGGAAAAGTCTAAGTTCATAAGGCATTTCAAACATCTCCTCGATACATATGAGAGACCAGAACGTCGATGCTATTACCTCTACGTCGACCAGGGTGGCAAAAACCACAGTAATTAGCTATGGACCCTCTGCGATAACAAGGGCATCATAATTTATTACACCGCGACCGATCAGCATGACTAGAATAGGGTTGCGGAGGCCTTCAACCAAGTGCTTTAAGAAAAGGTTACATTTACACTTAAACGATCAAACCTGCCGCGAAAACTCTAGCCATATATCCTCTACGCGGCTATGTATGTACGGAATAGGAGTCTTAGCAAGGCCTTAAATAAGACGCCATATAAGGCGTGGTTCGGAGATAAGCTAGACCTCTCCCACCTCCGTGTTATTGGTGCGAATAGATGGGCAATATTATCATCGGTCAAGAGACAAAAGCTGCGTATAAAGACGATTTAATGCCGACTTCTTAGATATTAAGACTCTAGTAACTACATTATTATGGATAATAATAACCGAGTCGTCATCACTAATAATATTATCTTCGATAAATCTAGCTTCCATAAGGTACTAGGAATACCTATTAAAACAAAGAGAACAAAAAACAAAGGACCTACCTTATACCCAGAGTTAGAACTTCCACGCAAAAAGGCAACTTTGCCACCACATGATACTAACCCATAGGCTAAGGAGATTATATCAGAGAATAAAATAGATACTATTCATATATGAACATCCGAGCCTCGCTATAACTCAACCGGGGTAATAGACTAGGACAAAGAGCTCCAAGTCTCATAGAGATTAACCAAAGCAAAACTTCCTTCGAGGTACCTACTCCTAGGAACTAATACTCTTACTAACCTTATATGCGCCCATATTAATCTTATGGCTTCCATGGAAGACAAGGCGGAGCCCCAAATGGTAAAAGAAGCCTAAGATTTTCTTTAGTGGGAGAACTAATTTAAGGGAATAACTACCGAGATAGACTCCATTAAGGAGAACGGAGTCTATACCTTAGCGAATCTACTACTAGACCGAAAGGCACTAAGGGGCAAGTAGGTGTTCAAACTCAAAAGGGGAGCTAATAGAGAAATCCTGCGGTTCAAAGCACGCTATATGGTCTAAGGCTTTAAGTAATAAGAAGGAATCGACTATAACGAGACGTTTGCCTCAGTCATCAAGCCTATAACCTATAAGGCAATCTTCGCTATAGCCACAGCGCTTGACCTCGAGCTCGAACAAATGGATGTCAAAACCGCCTTTCTCTATGGGAAAATTAATAAAGAGATTTACGTGGGGTAACTAGAGGGCTTCAATAATAGAACCGGAAGAGTCTAGAAACTGCGAAAAGCCTGAAACGGGCTAAAGTAATCACCTAGAATATAGTACTAGACTCTCTCTTCTTTCCTCTAAGATCAGGGATTCTAGCCTCTCGTCTCCGACATAGGTGTCTTCGTTAAGAGCCAAACCTACATTGCCGTTTACGTGGATGACCTGCTCATCGCAGGACCATCAAAAGGGAACATCGAGATGATAAAACAAAGCCTCAACCGGCTGTGCTGCTGCCTCGACTGCTTCGAATGCACTAGGCTCTCGTCTTGTGCTTGTAATCGGTTGGCTGGGGGGCGCCGTTGGCTGCGAGTAGGAAGGCGGCGGATATACTACTTGCGGTAGACTTTGCTGTTGGGTGGGATGTTGTGATGCCATTGCTTGTGTAAGCACGATCTCTCGAAGGCCTGATATTTGGCGTTGAAGCATTGCTAAAGAGGCCCGGTTACCCGACCTTCTTTGAGTACTTCTACCTCGGCTGCTTGAACTCTGGCCCGCTGACTGCTGGTCTATCTCCCAGGCAGATAGTAGCCGGCCTGTGGATGACTGCTGTGATAGCATCGTTGGCGTTGTGCTTTCTGAGGTTGCCGATGATGGCGGTGATGGTGGTGGCATTAGGGATAAGGCGTAGTTTCTTGCAATCCGGCGAGAGGGTACTATGCTTGGGTCAGGCTCCCGGACCCTGTTAAGAATGTCTTCTTATTCCGGCGTATATGCCTTTAGCCACCAGTGTGAGTCAAGGTCAAAGAGGTTTATCGGGATCTCGTTCTGGATCATCCCCACCAACTTATGGCGGCACGGTAGACCCCATTGGTATTAAAGTCGCCGCGTACAAGGCTTTAGTGGTTCTTTGCCCTGAAGTTCATCGACTGCTAAGACAACCTAGGCGTAGATCATTTCCAATGCCTGCCAACTAACCTTGGCGATAATTTCCCAGAGAACAGGATAGCGATCCCATGTAACCCGCCGGCGACTCATCTCATAATAGAACTTTGCGTGGTAAGCCTACCGCCTATTCCATAGCATTTCCTTAATATAGGTTTAGAGTTAATGGAGGTCTGCAAAGCTATTCCGTAGATGTGACTTCAACTCGTAGTGGGAGCTCTCGACCCGGGAGGTAACCTTGATGCCATAGTTGCGATAATTGCAGAGACGGCATACTCCATAAATTGCTCGCGAAAAGGGATATATGTGGCATTCAGGTAGTCGATGATGGCTCGTTGGTCAGGAAATTCATCTTCCATCCGCTTCTAAGTCTGCTTAAAGTCGTCCTTGGTCCGGGCCCTTGTAATCTTAACCAAAGCATCACGAATGCTATCACCGGTGCTGTCAAACTTCCTCCCCGAGGCTTGACACTTAAAGCTAGGGGCATGCGGTATGTCGGCCGGTCTAAGTGACAATGCCACAGCCTGGTTAACGGTGGAGTCAGGGACGAGGGATACCTCTTCGACATTGCCATTATCACTATCGACGGCTGCGGCATTGGCGAGGTCCAGTGTTGCGTAGTTATCCTCTCTGGCTCGGCCCATGATCTCACACCCGTCAAGGGATCCGTTCCACTTCCGCTTGATGTTGAGAATGACGTTCTTCATGATATGCCAAAGGCACATCTGTTGCTGTGTTTCTGGAAAGGCAGCAGTAATGCCATTTTTTGGTGCTTTGTCGAAGTCGGTAATGATAACCTTTGGCGCGGGGATATTGGCTTTTGTCCTGCCTCTCGGAGTTGTTGAGCCATCCAGGTGAAGGCATCCGCATCTTCCCGATCGCAAAGGCCAAAGCCAGCGCTGAAATTGGTGTGCAAAGGTATTACGTAAGCCCGCGCCCTCTGATTGGTCGCGCACAGGCCAGCTTGTGGTCCGCGCGGTGATATTTATAACCGGCTTTATGCCGCTTCCCGTTATAGAATTAAGGCTCTTTATTATCCTCTTTTATATACTTAGTTGGTATAATAATAGCTATTAATTATAGTGATAAGCCCAGGTGGGAGTAATCCTAGTAACTTCTATTACTTATTTTATCTTTAAAATTATTATTACTCTTAATAAATATTATTATTATTATCCTTAATCTAATTAATTGCCTTAAGTATATAAATCGCGTATATATATATAACCCCTTTTTTACTACTTAGCCTAGTAATTATAATACTTATACTTACTTTAAACCTATTAATAGCTATTAGGCTAGATACTTAATAAGATTAGTCCCTATAAATTATATTACTAGAGGTTAAAGCCTAAGTATATTATTTATAAGAGTAAATTAACCCCGCGAAGCTTAATACTATTAGTAATCTTAACCTTATGCTAAAGCTAAAACCCTATAAGGTTTATTTTAATAAGAGGTTAAAAGAATACTATAAGCGAGAATTAATTAATACTTTATATAGAGTAAAGGGAGGGCTTATAGCTACTTAGGTTTTAATTACTTAAGCTACCTTAATATAAGATAAAATAGCTAAGGACTATTAGTTAGAAATTATAAGCTACTTAGAGCTCTATAAAAGTTATAAAGAAATTAGCACTAAGTATAATATATTTATATTATTTATTATTAAATTAATAAACCTAGCTATCTTAAGCTTAATAATAAAAGAGCTTATAAATTTAGTCCCTAAGGGCTATTTTATGCGCTAATTAATTAGAGCCTTATAAATATAGCTTATACTAAGTAACTTAATTACTTATTAAGAAGCTATTAAAAGGTATAAATAAGTCTTAAAAGAAGCTAATAAGGCTTATTAAGACTTATATGCCTAGATTAAGGACTAGAATTAAGCTTTTATAATTACCTATATATATAATATACCTAAGATAATGAGTATTTTAGGTAAATAATACTTCTAATAGGCTATTAAGGCGAAATTAGCTCTTAAGTAAATAAGATAAAAGTAATAATAACTTATTAAAGAGTTAAAAAAGAAATAAATACTTCTTAAGCTAATTAATATCCTAAGTATAATAATTACTTAAAATAACTCTTTAGTACTTAATAGTATATATATTATATTATTAATAGCTATAAGATTAATATAATAAGGGAAGAACTTTATTAATAAAAATATAAATAAAAATTACCCTTATAAGTACTTAAAGTATTTATAAAAGCTTAAGTAATATACTTATATAAAAAAGGCATTTATTAGCTATACCTCTTATATAATTAACTTTATAAAAGATAATATTATTACTATTAATACTAAGTTAAATAAGCCTTATTAGGCTTAATTAAAAGAAAAATTAGTTAAAAAAGGCTAGTTTATAGTAGCCCTAAGTAAGAGAGGCCTTATTAGCTACTTAGATTATTTATATATCTCTATAATTATTATGCCTAAGATCCTCTATAAAGAGAAATACTTAGTTATAATATATATTATATATAAAATACCCCTTTATTTACTTATTAAAAGTACCTTTTTAAATAATTATAAAGTAATATATTTAATAAATAGCCTAAATTACTTAGAGCTAAGATCTTTTATGCCTTTAGAGGGATATATTAAAGTAAGTACCTTAAAGTTTAGGATTATTAGAAAAGGTACTTATATATTATATTAAGTATTAAATAGGCTAATTAAAGAGTAAGATTAGTTTTTAATATTAATAAATATTATAATAATAAAGGGCTTTTATATTAATATTATCTTTAAAGGCCTTTTTTATAAATAAACTAAGATTTAGTATTTTAGCTTTAATTACTTATTATAATAAGGATTACTTAAATAAAATATAATAATAGCCTAGTTATAATATTATTATAACTTTACCTTTTTTTAATATAAGCCTTTTTTTTTTATTTTTTTAAACTTAATTTAATATATAAAAATATTCTTCTAAGTAATAATAAGGCTATCTTTATTATTATAAGTAATATATAGCGCTTTAGGCGCTTTAGATTATTAAAAGATCCCTCTTACCTTAGGCTAGACTCTAAGAACCTATAGTACCTTTATATAAGGTACTTAAGGAAGGCTATTACTAAGTAACTTATATATAAAGCTAGGAATATTTAAATTAAGGGTATTATTAGGCCTAAGTATAAGAGCTATATATAAACCTATATATAATAAGTAATAAATAAAAGACCCTTAAAGTATTACTTATTAAGGCCTTTTTAGTGAGTATTATAAGATCTTTAAGACTATAACTAAGGTTATAATAAAGCGAGATAGCTTCTTATAATTAAGGATAAATATAATAACTAATTAAAAGCTATATCTCTTTAAACTAAAGAGGGCTTAGCTATAATTAATATTTTATTTTACCTTAATTACTAAGTAAAATAGTAATTTAGCCTATATATCTATATATTTAAGTATAATAATAAGTATATTATAATATATTAATTAAAAAATATTAACTTTTAATACTTATCTTATAAGAAAAGAATTAAAATAAAAATATCTCTTATTAATACTTATAAGTTAAATAATAAAATTAAGATAATAAAGAAAATAATAATTAATAAGTCTAATATAATACTTAATAATATAAGCTTATTATATAAATTATAACCTAAAAGTATATAAGCTATTATTTATTTACTTAATATAAGTCTAAGCTAAAAATATAATTAATTATTATTATAAGAAATACTTAATTAATAATTTTAAATTACTACTTTTTTATTAATAAAAGAATATATAATAGGCTTTTTTTTTAATTAAAGTAATATTTATATATATAGTTATTATATATATCCCCTAGATAAAAATAAGGAGGTAAATAAATATAAAAGAGGCTTTAAAATAAGCCCTAGAGGATATATAAGATACTTAGTAAGTTATAAAATATATAATTTATATTAGATATAGGTTTCTTAACTTAAGAAGGTTATATTTATATAAAATATTTACTTTAATAAATATATTTTTTATAAACTAAAAGAGAAAAATATAATTAAGTAAATAAACTAAGAGTTAAATAAGTAAATTTTTATTTATAATAAAAATAATAATAATAAAAATAAAATTATATACTTAACCCCTTAAGAAATTATATTATTAAGTTTAAACTTAGGGGTAATAGCGCTAGACTTATTATAAAGTAATAAATTTACCTTTATAAGTATAAAAAAGTAGTTTAAACCTAAGTATATATTAGTTTAAGTATTAATAAGACTTTAAATACTAAGATAAATATTAAAGCCCTTTATTAGGCCTTAATAAAGTTAAAGTAATACTTAATTAAGTATATTAATAATAAAGCTATAAGAAATTATTTCTATATAACTAGGTATATTAATTCCTAGTAATATAAATATAAATATATTAGAAATAGCTATAAATAACTTAATAGATACTTACTAAGTATAATAAGATAGATTAAGTAATTAAATATTAATAAAGGTAATAATTAAGCTTATTAAGGATATTAGTATATAATAGTAATAATAATTATATTAATTTATGCCCTTATAAGTATATAGAGGTAAGTATTAATATAAAAGAGCTTATTAAATAATTAAATTTATATATAAAAATATAAAATAAAATAATAAATAAGCTTAAGGCCTAGAAATAAAGTTTAATTTATAAACTTATATTTTATTAAGAAACTTATTTTATAATTTACTTTTAATTAATTATTATAAAGAAAATAGAAAATAATATAATTATTAAAGTATATAAATAATATATAAAGTCTTCTTAATAGCTATTAATAAAAAGTCCCTAATAAAAATAATACTATTAAATTAAACCTTATATAATAGCTTAGAGGGTAGTTATATACTTTTAATATTAAGCTAAGTAATCTTTAGATTATTAATATATTAGGCCTAATTAAGAAAGCTATATTATAGCCTAAAAAAAAAAAAAAAATTCTCTTAAGAATAATAATAAAAATAATATATATAAGTTTAAAAATAAGCCTAATTTATTAATAATTAAGAGTCTTATATATAAATTAATAATTATTAATTAAAATATTAAATAAAAGAGTATTTATTAATTATTCCTTAAATAATAATAATAAATATAAATATAAAATTAACCTCTAATAATAATTAAGTTACTTAATTTAATATCCTTAAGATAAAAATAAAAAACTAAGATTTATAAGTCTATATTAATTTATTAGCTAAGAATAAGCTTAGTCTTATATTAAATCCTCTTATAAAGCTAAATATATAAAATATAAAAAAAAAAGGCCTAAGGATTAAAGTAATAATTACTAAGAGAACCCCCTTAATATAAGGCTTAAATATTACTCTCTAAAAAAAAAATCCTTTTCTTAGGGCTAATATAAATAATAACTAAAAAGCTTAGAAAGTATATAAAAATTACTTAATAAAGCCTTATTAAAGCTATTTAACCTCTTATTAAGCTTTTAATAAATAAATTATAAGGTAATATAATATAATTAATAAGGTAAGAGATATAAACTTTTAAGAAGCTAAAGAAGTAAATTAATAATTCTTAGACTTTCTTAAAGTATTTTACTTATTACTCCTTAAGTTATAAATCCTTGCCTATAATATAATAAAAAGAAATAATATAAGAAAAAATAAACTTATAATAGCCCTTATAGTTATAAATATAAGGTAGGCCCTTAGTAACCTTAGAGAATCCTTAAAGAGAGAGAAGGTAATATATAATGCCTTTATAGTAGTTAATAGAAATAACTTAGAGAAGGCTCTTAAACCTAGATAATAAAAGAGCTACCTTAGGGGAACTCTAAGAAAATAAAAAAAAGCCTAAGAGACTAAAGATAAAAGTATATAACTAATATGCCTAATATATAATTACTTATACTTCTTAGTTAATTATTATAATATATTCCTTAAGAAATAATATAAAAAATATAAATTAAATATACTTTAAGAAAAGGTAATAAAAAAAAAATCTTTCTTAATATTAATAACTTAATTAATTAAATATAAAAGATTAAATTAAAAAGATTAACTTAATTATAACTTATTAGCTCTTATAATTAAGAGGTAGCCTTATTAGTTATTAGGTATTACCCTTTTAGAAATAATATATTATTTAACTCTAAGGCTATATTATATATCTTTAAAGATACCTTAAGGCTTAAAAACCTATAAGTTACCTTAATAAGAGATTTCTTTTAATTAAAAATAAATTAAATATTAATAAATATTTATAAAGATATAATTATTACCTTAAGAAAGACTAATAACTTAATAAAAAGATTAAAGCTTTAAGATATTACTTTATATATTAACCTTATTATAAATCTTATCTCTTTTATTAAGCTAAGAAAATAAGGCTTTTAGTAAAATATAAAACTAAATAAGAATTACCTAAGAAAAATAAATAATAGCCCTTTTAAAGAAATAAAAAAAATTTATAAATAATAAGTCTTAGAGTATTAAGAGGTAATTTAATAAAATTAGCCTAATTAAGCTATATTTATAATTAATAAGATAATAACCTTCTCTCTTAAGGCAAGATATAAATATATAACTTATATAATATAAAGATTACTTAAGGGAAACTCTTTTATATAATATTAGCGCCTAGGGCACCTAGGATTAGATATTTTTTAATATCTTATAATTACCTTAAGGGGTATTAAATTAAGGCTAAATAACCCCTAGGGCCTAAAAAAGATTATTATAATTAATTATAATATATATAATATAATTAAGGCTTAATAAATAATCTAAAAAGCCCTTAGAGAATTAATAAAAAAAGTAAAACTAAGGGAATATATTATTATAGACTTTTATTTAATAACTTAAGGCTATAATAATTATACCTCTATTTAGATCTTTATAGATAAAGCCTTAAGTTATTTATAAGACTATTATATTATTAATTATTATATAAATATTATTTTCTTAATAATAAAAAAGTATTTAAAGCTCTTAGAAATATAATATTCCTTAGTAATAAAAGTCTTTAAATATAATAATAAGATTATAGAAATTTACCCCTAAGTAATTATTTATCTCTAAGAGAGAGAAATATATTATAAGCCCTTTATATTAAATACTAAAGTATAAAATAATAAAATTAAAAAAATTAAAGTAATAATTATTTAAAAAAATAAAATAATAAAAATAAGAGCTAAGCTCTTAGAGTATTTTTAGCTAGAGGTAATAAAAGTAATAATATACTTATATAATTATATACTTTTAATTTAAAAAAAAAATTATCTTATAAAATCCTTTACTTTTAATAATACTTTAAGAATATATTAAAATTAAACCTTTTATATTTATAAGTATTTAGCTATAAGGTATATACTCTTATAGCTAATATTTAGCTATAATAAAACTACTTATAAAAATAAGCTCCCTAGGAATAAATAAGATTTCTTATTAGTTATACCTTAAGTAATTTATTATATATATAAAATTTACTCTATAGGGAAATAATTATAACTTAAGATATTATATTTAATAAAAAATAATTCTTTAATAACTAAATTAAGTCTTTAAGAGATAATCTCCTTAGAGAAAACCTTAAGGTAATTTAAAGGTAAATCTAAAAGCTTATAATAAAATAAAAGGTATTAAGCTAATAAGCTATATAAGCCTTAAATAAAAAACTAAATAAGGTTAATAAGTTAAAATATAATAAAAAGAGAAAAATACCTTAAAACCTCTTTTTAAAATTAATAAAAAAACTATATAAAGAAAGACTTTTTAAACTAAGAGAGTATATATTAGCTAAATTTAAAATCTTTTTTATATTACTTAATTCCTTATTAATAATATTTATTTATACCTAGGCTATTAGCTTAGATATAAAAAAATATAATAAAAAGGATATATATAAGAAGGGTAAAAATATTCTTAGCGAAGTATATATAAATCTCTCCTTTAATATTATATTCCTCTTAAGGACTCTCTAGTCCTTAAAGTATTATAAAAATACCTATTAGAGAATACTTAAAGGCCTAGCTAGTCTTAATTTATTATTATTAAGAAGAAATATAATTTACCCTTTAAATATAAGTATATAAAAAGCCCCTAAGAATAATATAAAAAGCCTTATATCTAATAATAAAAAATAGCTTAATATTAATATATATTAAAAGCTATTAAAATAACTTCTTAGCTTATATATAAATATAAAGAATTATTTATATTAAAATATAATTTATAAGGCTAAGAAGGTATACCTTTAAAGCTATAAATAATTAAACTTATAAATAAAAGTCTTAAGGCTAATAATAAGAGGCTATAAGGTCTTAAGGTATTATTAAGTATATATTTATAAATTAAATATATATAATAAATTCCTTAAGGTTAAGATATACCTTATAGTTTATAGAGACTAATAAATAAGAAATAACTAAGATATATATATAGCTATACTTATAGGTATATTATTTAAAACCTTAGTAATTATTATTAATTACTTTAATTATAAGATATTATAATATAATATAATTAATATCTTTATATATACCCTATTTAACAAAAATATTTTTATAAAGATATTAAGAGGGTATTAAAAGCTAAGTAAAATATTAAAGCTTTAAAAAGCCTTATATAAATTAAAAAAATCCCTCTTATTATAATAATATTACTTTAAGAAAGGTTTCTTAAATAATAATATAAAGAAAATATAAAATAAGAATTATTATTAAATAATTAATAATATTATTTTATTTTTTTATATAAATAATTATATTTTTTATTTTTTAAAATATAAATAAAAAAAATAATAATATTAATAAAAAATCTATAAAAATTATATTACTTTAAGAAAAGAAAACCCTTTTATTAATTCTTAGGGATAAAAGTTATATAAGACTAAGAGAGCTATTAATTATAACTCTTTTAAGCTATTTATATTAATAAGATATATTACTTTCTTTTTAATACTTTATCTTAGTTTAAGATAATTATCTTAATAATATAAAAAGAATTCCTTTCTTATAATAAATTAATATTCCTAGGAAATATTAACTTATACCTAAGAAAAATAAGCATAATTATATATATTATAGTAATAATTTAGCTAGATATTACTTTTACTATAAGTAAGCTTATAAGATTTAATTAAAACCTAGGCCCTTAATATTATTAGGTTATTAATTAACGTACATGATAAGCATGCGTCGCATGCAAGTATGCGTCGCACTTTTCCCTCCTACACCTAACTTTTCATTTGATCAATTGATTCTTCAACCATTAAATA
>WESN01000131.1:0-85051 GCA_011033385.1 Fusarium cf. solani
CTCACATATACGGAAAATCATTGAAGTCGAAGGAGGAAATGATTATAAAGAAGGCAGGGATATTCCTCATATAAAATAGGTATAGATTTGCTTTTTCCGCTTTGTGGCGCTTTTAGCGCAGGACAAAACTTTTGAGCCCTTCCTCCGTAGAGTGTTCATCAGATGTGGGTTCGTCAACTGGTCGAGTGAGCTAGCTGCCATGCCCGATGCTGACTTGATCAGGGCTGATCGTCGCAGATCACCAGGCTGCTCCACCCATCGTGCAGCCCAACGTCGACGACAAGCTGGTTCCTTGTCGGGACTCCAAGTGAGATCCCTTTGAGCCAGACGCTCTTGACTCATGAAACGAAACGAGATTGCCCTGGACGGACTAAATATGGGCGGTTAACCACGCGACAGAATCTATAGGTCTCGTCTCGAGTCGTTCATCGCAAGACATTGTGTAAGCGCCTACCCACCAAGACACGCCTCTGCGCAACACTCGTGCTACGCATCACAGATTCTAGTTCATCCTCCTTCATATCCAAAGGCCAAGTGGTTAAAAACTCCGTGCGGGTTTCACCGTGATACGGCATAACTCTGCTTTCCTGAAACCCCGCCTCAAAGTTGAGCGCTCAGCACGGGAGCCAGCCATGCCCTCGGGTTTGAACTGAAGAGTGGTTTCTATTTTCGTTTCCTTGTAAGTGACATGAGATGGATGCCAGGGCGCCTGTAGCAAACACCTGCGGGTACGCTCTCTATCCCGATTCTCCTGACGCCTCCGCCAAAGCGGAATAATGCCCCCAAACTCGCCATCTATCTAACGTATACCAAGACTTTTCATACAGATGACAGGGAGTATCTATCATAATCATACAGCGGGAAATCCTTCCCTCCGACGGGGCAATGATCAACAAGGCAATCAGCCCTCAAACACTTCATGCTGGAGCTCGATGCCAAAGTCCTGAGCAACATCCTTCATACGCTTCTCCATCTCGTCCTCCATGCCGCCTCCGAGACCCAGCCACTGCCGCACCTTGAAAATATAAAAGGCCACACCCGACGCGGTCATAACCACCTTGAAGATGACGTGCCGCCAGCGGTTTTGGAGGCGCTGGCCCAATGGCAGTCGAGGATCCTCAAAGAGACTGCGGCTCGCCCACTCACCCATCATCTTGATGCGGTTGACAGGCGAGCCCAGGTACTGGTTGTTGCCTTGGACGATACGCATGTTGCGGCCGATGAAGATGAGCTCCTTTGGCCACTTCTCCTCGTCTGTCAAGATCTCACGGATGCCCTGCTTCATCCGCTGCTGCATCGCATAGTGTCGCTCACCCGGCGTCTTGCCCTCCAGCTCCTTCATGATCCCCTTGTGCGTTCGCATGTCACCGCCCTCGTACGGCCGCATCAGAGTCGCACTTGCAAACAAATCTGCCGCCTTGATACCCCATTCCTCCGTCACTTGTCCAATCGTCTTGTTGTCGAACGTCATGAGCGCCTTCCAGAAGGTGCCATACTCGTGTCGGAACTTTTGAGACATGTACACATACAGGCCGTGGTCAATGAGAACCAGCTCAGCCCGGCCGTTGGGGAGCCGTCTGATAAAGATGTTTCCCGGGTGCGGGTCGCAGTGGACGACTCCCCACTTAAAGATCTGCGCGGAGAAGAGATCTACCATGGTCGTCATGACTTCTCGCGTGGAGAGACCCAGTCCGCCTCGGCCACGGCGGCCCCGCCACTCTTGACGCTCCGGCTTGAGATTCTCCCTGTACGGCCGTGTCCGGAGCTCCCGGCGGGCGGCGGCCATATCGACCTCGGGCAAGGGGCTTCCGGCGCCCGGTGAACCCCTGCCGTAGCCTCCGAGCCATCTCGACGTCATAGACTTCTTATCCCAGAGCCTCACACCCTCGATCCATTCTGTTACGAGAATTCGCTTTGTCGTGAACTCGGGGTACACTGTTGGGATGTAGACTCGCCCCTTGAGGCGGCTTTCTGCATTCACCAGTTCGCGCATCTTCGCAGAGTTCTTGGCCTCGTTGACGAAATCGGTCTCCAGCTCGAGTCGTTCAGTGATGAAAGGCACCAGCGTGTACAGTGGCAGGTCGAACCACTTAGAGTAGATCCAGGTCACGGTTCTGTCTGTGTCAGAAAGCATACGAGGCTTCAGTGCAGGGCGGTAACTTACTTGAATGCCCACAGATCCCAGGAGATCTGCTTGGCAATCTCTCGCTTCTGGATCTTGACAGCCACCTCTCGTCCGTCGGCGAGCTTTGCCCAATGGACCTGAGCAACACTCGCACTCGCCCGGGCCTTGCGCTCCATCAAACCCATACCCTCCTTACCCGTGAAGCTGACACCAAAGACCTCCTCAACGCTCTTGCCAAAGTCTTCGCGTATCACCTTCTCGATATCCTTCCAATCGTCCTGCGGCGCATCGTCAAACATGCGACCAAACATCTTTTGAAACTCCGGGGGTAGAACGGCGCTCTGCATGGCAATGGCCTGCCCAATCTTGAGGTACAGACCTCCATTGGCGCGAAGCAGGTTGAACAACCGCTCCGCGTTGCGGTTGTGTAGGTCCTGCACCGTGCCCCCGGTGAGCGGCTGAGGGCGAAAGTTGACCTTGTAGTCGAGGGCGACAAGGAGTCCTGTCCCAAAGGTGCGCATTGATCGTCCGAACCCGGATGCGTAGATCTGGCTGTCCCCAAGGTATATGACGCCTCCAACGGCGGATATGATCAAGAGCCGCCGAGCCCACCGCCGCCCCCTTCGGTATTCTTTTGCCTTCTTTGGGGCACCGAGCTCGGCCGGCGACGGTGGTCGCATAGCCTGGAACGGGCCTCCGGATTGTAATCTTCGGTACGGACCGGTGACGGTGGGCCGGGGACGCAGGGCGGCTCGCGCCGAGGAGCCAAGCATGCTGGAGCGCAACATGCTGGCGATTGAGGGGTTGTATCTGGCTAAAGGCGACGCAGCATGGGGTGTAACGAGCAGTCGTACCGGGGACGGGAAGAGACAATCAATCGCAGAGACAATTGTGTGGTGTAGAGTATAGAGAGACAAACCAAGAGAGGAAGAAGCGGGATGATGGACTTTGCGCAATGTCCGGAGGAATGACGTCCTTGATAGAAAAAAAAAGACCGGGGCAGGAAGCTTATCGCCGGCGTGCTTCGGAGAATTGGCTGGGGCACGCGACCTGTTGTCCGCGCGGGGGCCGGAGATACCGATCCAGTTTGCTTGTCTCGGAGGCTATCGTGAGCTGCGCGGAACAACTTCAGCCCGCGCCTTTGTGTAAAATGTCTTTGTTATCCTGGTTACATATGGATGTAGACTAGGTAGTTTTGCGACAGCTGTAACCCGTTTGAAAGAGGGTTCGGCGTGTTCCGTTTCTCGTCAAGGAAGAGAAACACATAGGTATCCCGGTAGGTAGTGATCGATCTGCACTCCAAGCCACCGTCCCCGTGTCTCTCAACTGTCGCCAAGACGTAATCACCTGCCATAGGTTCTTCCCAGTGCATCACCGAACCTGTCAGCACCGAAAGACGCCAGTCTGGACCCTCGACTGCTGTACCGAGGTATGGGTGGAGGTTGTCTACCTAAATGCCTGTAACTCAGTATGTGATGATACTCTATCGTGAGCCTCCATACCGGTCAAACCGACCGCCGGCGTGTTTCTACCGCAATATACGAAGTCACCGAACAGGGACAACTTCTCACATTCGATTATTTAAGCTTGTTTCCCGAGTGATCTTCTCCCACAGCATAGCAATCGCTGGGAAGCGTTATCAACGTTATGTCACCCATAGGTAGGTACTAGTAGCTGTACGTTAGCTACCTACCCTACAGTCCAGTCTGGACTACGGACCACGGATGGTGTGGATGGGCAATCAAAGAGATGACCATATGGAAATGCTTCCTGTTTACGGGAGTCTTGCGGCAGTGCCGTCTTGGTGCTGGCTGAGTTGTCTTGTAGTTTTCCGGGACCTTTTCATGTTACTTCCGTGTCACGTCTCAACTGGGTGGCACGGATGCCGTGTATGGCAACACTGCTGAATGAAGAACATGCAATTGAACCATGTTAAGAGAGTGAAGATTGCCATCACAAAAAAAATAGCGAAGGGCTGGAAGAGTTATCATATCGGGTAGGGCAAGCTCCAGGATAGCACTGTTCTCGAACAATGGCTATATTTGGTGGCCACCTCTTTAGAGCCTCAAGACGAAGGAGAACCACACAGCAAGGATCCGACACCAAATAAACGCCCTGCCATCTATTTCGAGATCTGCGGACCAGTCAAGCAGCATGATGGCACTGCGGTGCTCGTATTGGGTTGATCTGAAACTCGAAAAAAATCTGTTACAGCCCGCCAACAGGTATCGAAACGTGGAGCCTTATGCAGCTTGTCTCGTCTCAGCGGGCGGGACGGAGCACATCGAGATGCTAAAGATGGGCACTGTGAGATTCTGTGCGCGAGGCGGATGCGCGTATGCGCGTATGTGCGCTGCGTGCGTGGAAGATCCTGGCGGATGGACGAGGCCCACATAGGAACATCGGGCCGTCACAGGCTGATTCACACTACGTAGCCGGTACAGTAGAGCGTCTGTGGGAGAGTCTGAGTCTGAGAGAGCATGAATGTTTGGCGCGACTTGTCACTCCCGGAGATTGGAGCCGCGTGCCTGGGACTTTGAGAGTTGCACATTGATTCGTCGGTGGAGCGCACAATTGACTTTGATGGCTTCTCGGCCGTGTGTCGGATGGGGAGACCAAACCCCGGGGTGACGCCAGAATGAAGCTCTATCACGCCTGGGAAGAGACGAGCCTGGACGCGTAGGTCATTGCGAAAGCGAGGTCGATAAAGGTAACAGCTCAATTTCCCAGATGGGACTCTGGACGTTAGGTAGCCTGACATCGTGGGTAGGGTTCTGAATCAAGTCCATCCATACCTGGACCACATAGCATCGCAGATTATCCATAATTGGCTGGCTTGTTGGTCCCATCGACGTCTCAGACAAGGTCAAGGCCGTGAGGGGATGCTGTCATCTGCATTCGCAGAGGAGGAAACGATCCGGCTAGATGCTATAAAGCCTCGACCTGTGGTAGGCTTGAAATTGTCCCAACACGATAGCTCGATAGCGGCATCGATCGAATCGAGCCAGGTTGGACTGGCCCAAGACGAGGAAATTAGATCAAAGACGAACAAAGGCGCGTGAGAGGCAGTTCGTACGACAGCACCCAGAAATGACGGTTGCGGCGCGGGCGATTGGTGGGCTTCTATGAACGGGGAAGCTCCACGGGCGGCGGACCCGGTTGGACAGGGACTAGCCCTGCGAAGTTGGATGGAGTGATAACGTGCCTGAGCGGGGAATGGATGGCCTTTTCGATGGATGGTACGCAGGATGGTAGGATGGATGGATGGGGGACGAGGGAGGAAGGGCATTGACTTGAGCCAAATTAGACTCGTAGCTTGTCTCGCTTATGCATGTGCAGAACCTTAGAGATTCTTGCACAGGGAAAACAGAACAACAGTGAGCATCTTGTTGTGTTCAAGCATCAGTTAGGTATTGCAATCTACTACTGAAGCTGTCGCTCGATGAATCGCAAAAGATAGGCAGCTCGCATCTCGAGGCGTTCGTCAACGGTCTAGGTCCCGATAGCGGACAAGGCCACTCTACATAGCACAAATCGTGCCCCTGGGACCTGGGCCAACGCACCCACTCTCCCAAGTTCCACCATCCATCCCTGGACTAGCGCCCACAATCACCCCCGGCGCCAAGCTAAGCCACACAGAGCCAAGTTGGAAGGAGCACTCGATTACACCTCAGAATCCCAGGTAGCCAGGTCATATCCCCTCCTCGCTGCTCGCCAGACATTGGTACCTACCAACCCATTCTTGATCCTAAACGTCGTTCCATTCTCTGGAGCAACGTCGTTGACGTCGACGACGATCTTTAACGGCCACCGAGGCCATCACGTCTGAAAGAACGCGTGCGCATTGTTTACGCGCCGCTGAACTCACGACTGGCCGTTCGATAACATTTTGAAGCTCTATTCACCTCAGCTATTGCGACTGCGCCCCATCCTACAACCCTAGCCGAGCCTTATCGTTGAGCCCAACCTTGGAAGACGACAATAGACCACCATAGAAGGAAGGATACTGGGAAAGCAGACTCGATTGCAGGAAAAGAGGACGATTTATCTTCAAATCGACAACCCACCAGCTACGCGAAGCTCTTTTTCGCTACCATCACGCCCGTTTCTCCAACGACCATTATTCTTGACCCATGACGTCCACCGAAGCTGCCACCGACAACACCATCGAAATAGTGCAGCACTGAATCATCGCGTTTGCCCTGTCCCCGCGTCTTGACGACGTCGGCCGCTCGCTTCCTTGTTGTTTCCCTTGCTTCAACCAAGCGCCTAGCGCATCGCCATCATGTTGCGGCCAGCCACTCCGCTGTCGATCCTGCTGTTTGCGGCCTTTGCGCTGCTTCTGCTCGCCGTTCTTTCTACTCCCGTAATTGAGGTCATCCCGCTGAGCGACTTCGATGGTATCAAATACGGTGTATTTGGCTACTGCGAGAGTGGCAAGGGATGCAGCAACATTGGAATTGGATATGACACTGGTGAGTTTCTAACCAAACTGAAAGACAGTCATGGCTGGAAAAAACTGACATTGGTATAGGAAAACTAGTTGGGGACAACACGCAAGCCTTTGACTTGCCTTCTGGCGTTCGCAACACGCTCTCAGCTATCCTCGTCGTTCACCCAGTTGCTGCACTCATCACACTTATCTTGTTTATCATGGCAGCTGTGTCTCACCTTCATTCTCCGTCTCATTCCACGAGATTCCTACTCATACTGTTCATCTTTCTATTCCTTGACTTCTTGGTCTGCCTTTTGGCGTTCTTGATTGATGTACTCCTATTTGTTCCGCACCTGGCATGGGGCTCATATCTGGTTCTCGCTGCCACCATCTTGGTGGCCATGAGCGGCCTGGTAACCTGCGCGATGCGCCGCACTCTGATCAGCAGGAAAGACCGGCAGAGGCGCATCGCAGAGAATGCCGAGATGAGCGGCGAAAATTACTACAACAGAGCTGCTCAGAACAAACCGGCCGAGGAGGTGGGCGTTACTAGACAGCCGACTTTGCCAACGGTGAGTGGTGGCAATGGTGTTCACGACAATCTCCCCGCTTTCGCGAGCTTTGAGCAGCAGGCGAAGAACGACCAGACCAGCGAAGAAAACATCCCACTCACTCGCCGAACCACATCGAATCGATCTCCAGTGCCAATAAATGAGGCCGCGAGCGTGGGAGAGGTTGCTGCCTTCAACAGAAGCCCACAGAGGCAACCCTCGCGTGATCAGTTTGGAAACCCCATTAACGATGTTCCTGACCCGTACGCGAGTCGGAGAGGACCTTCGCCCAACATGAGTACCCGTGGAAGAGGAGGTGGCGGAAGCTATCGTGGTGGACGAGGAGGTTATGGACGTGGTGGATACGACAACTACGGGGCCCCAATGCGTGGCCGTGGAGGCTATGGATCTGTTGGACGGGGTGGATATGGTCCTAGGGGAGGCCGAGGAGGATATGGACCACCGCCCAGGGGGGCCTATGGCAGCATGAGGGGAGGTCGCACGCCACCTCCTGGATACAACGGGCAGTACGAGCGGGGACCATCTCCTGCCCAAGCCTATGGTGTTTATGACAACCAGCCATCGGATCTTTCCAATGGATACAACTCAACGAACCCTTCGATGCCCAGCGTCAACACGGTCTCATACACGGCATACACCCCTGACTCAGCTTTGCCGCGCGCCGAATCTCCCCCTCCTTTGCCGGGAACTCAGCCTGCCACGATAGGCGGCCAAGCAATTGAGATGGATGCGGCTCCGACGGCTCAACGCGAAGGAGAAAACGGACAGTTGAGAGATAGTGATGCGGATGTGGCTGGAATGGTTGGCCTCCAACAGGGGCGAATCCCGCAGCGACATGATACCTACATGAGCGACGGAAGCAAGTACAGCACCGATGAGTATGCTACATGTTTCCCTGGTCCGCTTGGAGATACTAACTTCGGACATAGGCAATATGCTCCTCCCCGAGCGGCATGGAACCAAGGCGACGGCCGCAGTTCGCCACGCGCCCCATCCCCTCTGGTGACAGGCCCTTCAGCGGCTGAGCTTCCTGGCAGAAACACACCTCCAGTTACGCAGCAGGCCATGACGGGTGGAAACAGTAACTATTATGAAGACGTCGATCCTCGCTTTGCGTCCAACACGCCTCCTGGCACATCCTCCAACAACCTTCAACCCCCTCCCATCGAGCCCATTTACGAAGATATTCATGCAAACAACCCAGGCGCTCGAAGCCCTGCCGAGTCTGAACGGTCCAACTTCACCTCTATTTCTCAACGCGGCATCAACCCTCGCTGGAACCCGAACCCACCACCCCCGATGCCGTACCAACAGGTACCACAGAGACGACCAGTAAACCAGCAGCAGCAACGCCAAGACATGATCCTGGACAACCCGGACTTTCAGCTGCCCAACGCACGAAGTGGGCGAGGCCCTGGAATGGTGCCAGGAAGTGCATATCCGCCAGGCGGCTTCTAGTAAATCTGCTGAGCGTGAACCTCCTTGCTTAGCATTTGCTTTCAGGTCATCGTGTTGACTGCCTATATCTGCGCCTCTGTTTCAGCTTGGTCGTTCAGGCGTTTTTGGGTTTGATAGCTTTAAAGACCCCCTTTTCTTTCCGGGGCACATTTTCTTGGATACCTACTCGCCTTCTTTTCGCACGATCCTTTCATCAACATTTAGAATAATGAGGGGGTTTGACCAGCTGGTCAATCTTGTGGGATGCATCGATTTGCACCATATATGTGGCTAAGCTAAGCACCTCGGTCCCCTAACCCTATATCCTTCGAACAGATATGGGGGTTTCAAGTATACACAAAACTTTTCTTTCTTGGTTGAATTCGACTCATACCGACGGGGAGTCTCGGGCTATCTTCGGTGCCCGGGAAATTCACTTCATCGATGACAAGGCTGGCCCTGGTGGAAATGCCGTTAATGGAAATGTGGTCACGAGCACGAGCGTCTCTGCATGCATAGACTATCGCAGAAACAAGACGCTTGTTGGGGGAATGATGACGGACAGGGAAGACAGGGGTAACATGTGTCGGTGTATGGTTGCCATGGATGTATGTGAATAGGTTCCAAATGGCCAGGGAGCCTTTGTATGTAAGAGTGTTTGATGGAGAGAATCAACAAAGAATCATTGCATCAAGGTGCTTTCTTTTCTTGACATTACTATTGGATCATCACTCACGTGTTTGCCGCACTTGTGTCCCGAGTCTGGCCAATTACTGCCTCTGTCCGTGCTTGATAACTGTCGGCCAGCTGATGGCATCACCACCACACACGTGTGGATGTGATTCACCGTCCATACACAAAGTTTTTTTTTCCACGGCGGCCAACATGGCCAAGTTATAAGGGTGCCATCGTAGACCCCCATTTGGCTTCGCCGTTTTTGACTCAGGTCAAGGTTGGTACTTGTTGGCTTTGCTTCGGCGGTTCTTCTCGATATAATTTTGTCCAGGGGCGAGTCCGCTGCAGATTGGTGCCAGGGCCTCAACTCGCGGGTAAGAGGACACTCGAGGTGAGGGGAACAGAAACGACAGAGGTAGAGGCCAGACGGGTTTGGAATATTTCCCTTTTTGGACAGTTCCTCACTTTCCTCTCACTTGCTCCTCAGATTCCACCTCAGATCTTGTTCTGCACCTCGAGGCCCCGGTCCGCCTGCTCTCTGACCCTCGGGGTGTATAACTTCTCCTTCCTCAACCGAACCCTCTCTCCCCCTTCCTCTCAAAATCTTCGCACATTCACAGAAGCACGGCAATCTTCAACTTCAGCACTTCGCATCCTCTCAAGTTGGAACGCATCGTTCTTCTGCCTCTCGTAAGTCGATACCCCTTCTTCCTTCCTTACACTCTCTCAGGGCTGCACCTTCCGAAAGCATCAGCTGCTCCATCTCCTTCTTTCCTCGACAGAGAAACACCGAGATACGAGCCTCTGGCAGGTGCTAAGGAAGGTGCAACTGCCTGTGAGAACCCAACCGCTCCTTCTCCCGAATTCACCTTCACACCACCTTCTCCCCGCCTTGCACCGCACATATCCTCTTTCTTCTTCCTCAGACACAAAATTCCTCTCCTCTCTTTCTCTTCTCCCCAACATCAATCTCTCGTCGCCGGTCGAAACCTCTTTGCCCAGCAATGACGAAGGCTTGATAGCCCCCTCCCTCCTTGCATTCTCTTTCGGAGCATTGTATGCTACCATCCATTCTACCCCTCCACTCCTTCCTTGGCTTGGAAACGCAGTGTCATCTTCCTATCATTTTTTCTCTCGTTCAAGGCGTCCGGCTCTCCTTGCGTGTGCCAGTATCCATCTAACAAGAACCTTCCTTAGTTCGCACTGCACACCAGCTGCCCTTCCCGTCTCCGGAAAGCTGTACTGCAACCCAGTCCATCATGGATAGCGCATCTTCTCCCGGTAGCATCGACTCTACCTCGACCGCGCCCACTTCGGCTTCCAAGGTCACCTACACCACTGCTGGCACCCCATACAACCCCAGCACTGCCCAGCCGCTCCAGCCGCCTGCTCGTCGAGGCCGCTCGCTGAAGTGGTCGGCTGGCCTTCACACTGCCGGCCTTTCCTTGTTCCCCAAGTCCGCTCTGGCATCTCTGCCTGTCAAGTTCGTCAACCACTCGTCGTCGAGCCAGGAGCACAGCCCTATGCAGACTACCCTCGACCGGGCCATCAGCCCCATTCACGACACTGAGCACACTTGCGCCAACATGTCCGCTCAGGTCCCGCGCCTTGTGGCCTCGACCACCCCTTCGCCTCTCACATCTCTCTTCTCCGAGGTCGTGCACGACGCTCTCAGCGACGCCGAGGCCAGTGACGATGACGAGAATGAGTACGAGCTGGGCATGGACCCGCTGCTGAACATGACAGTCAAGTCTCTTCAGAACCTGGCCTCCTACCCCAACCCGAACCAGAAGAGGGCTCAGAAGGCGCTTTCTCGCGGAACCAAGGCGGCCCTGGAAGGCTACAAGGCGGTTACACGCAGCGAGGAACCCTCTACCCCCCTCAACCGACGAACCAGTCCCCAAGAGCCGCTCCAAATCCATCTCGATTCTCCCAGCATGCTGCGACATGCCCAGGCAGAGACCATTGGCTACGGCCGAGCTCAAGACGATGGGTTCTGGAACCCCCCCGACAAGTCGTGTGCCATCCAGCCCGACACTGTCAAGCCTTTCGATGCCGCAGTCGGCGGCCGCATTTCTGACAAGTTCGGTTCTGCAACCCTCGCCTCCGGCCCCGGAGCTCCTCGACCTTTGAGCGCAGGCCCTCCTGGCCAGCGCCAGTATCGACCTTCGACATTCAAGTCCACCTTCAAGGCCCTCAAGCCCCAAGCTTCTGGCCAGGATCTCGACCAGGAGGATGACGATGATGTCCTCATGATTACACGACAGACCCTTCAGCAGGCGGGCATCGATGAGAAGAGACATGAGCCCAAGTCTCCTCTGTTCAAGCAGACAGCTTCTCTGAGCACCGCACCCATCTCAGTCACTCCTCAGAAGACCATGTCATCTACCAAGGCTTTCCTTGCGAAGCTCAACGAGGAACGAGATGCGAACCCATGTGGTTTGGCCAACGACAAGCCGGCTTGTCCATTTGAAACCCTTCTTGTCCAACAGCCACCCTATCCTACTTGCTGGAACCCGACTCCAGTCACCTCGACCGGTCGATACGCACCCAACGACGATGTCTGGGCGGCCAACAAGCTCCAGAAGCGACGCGAGATGGTGGACCGCGCCTGGTACGCCGGCGCCAACTTCATGAGGGCCACAACCGAGGAACTCGCATGGGATGTTCAGTTCCCCAAGCCCAAGTGCAAGTTTGGAGCGGTGGGAGACGGTCGCCCAATCAAGAAGGGTGGTGAGCAACGATCGGTGGAAACCGAGAAGATCGAGCACCTCTCAGTGGCAGAGCTTGCTGGGCCTCTGCTCAACATGGCCTTTGTCAAGATTCAGCAGTTCCAGGAGGATGAGTCGCAGAAGAAGTACGCCCAGGAGTTTTCGGCAGTTTAGGCTGATGAGGGATAGGGTGATGGATGATTGGAAAGGGGGATGTGCTCGGACGAGTATGAACTATTCCACATGTCGATGATGGTATCAAGGAATAGTTTCTGGGAATAAGTACGAAAAGGAAGGTTGGATGGATGACTTCTGCCAAAAACGAAAATGGAGTAGGAAGGGATTGGTGCTATTGACATGAAGGTGGACGTGGACATGGAAGTCTGGGTCCAGATGTCGGCCTTGGAGGATGGATACGAGGGTCAAGGGAATGCAACTCGGCTGATTCGTTTACTGATAGTTTACGGTAGACATTAGCCGACATGACTGAATGAAGCAAAACACTGAAATCACAGTGTACAGACGATGATGGACGTGATGGGCCGGCCAGCGTGAGCAGCATGTTGGACGTGACAAAGTTGGACTGTCTTGATGTCACGACGTGCCTCTGGCTGAGGACGAGTGGGAATATTGGGGATAGAGTTTGTAGAGGAGAGGGTGATTGGATAATGCAACAAGAAGAGATCAAGAGATACTGCACAGTAGATTCAAGTTGGGGTCATGAGATGGATGGCAGGGGGAGCACATGGCCAGGTGTAACTGGGCTGCAGACATGGATGTGTGATGTATGATGGCACATGGACGAGAGGTACAGAGTTGACGCCGAAGTCCAACGATCAAGGTCGAGCGAAGTTGACTCGAGGTGTGAGTGGGCCCTCCCATGACGTTTTGCCAGGGGCCCCCCTACCTAGAGCCCGCCATCAAAAGCCGGGACCTTATCGATTGTCCGTTAATTTCGCATTGAAATGCGTTAGAGGAGGAGGGGAGGGGAGGGAAGGATGGTGTGAGTGAGTGAGCTTGTGTGTGGGTTGTGGCTGCTGTTGCCAAATTTCCCGTTTTCGAGCCCTTTCTAGACATGGCAGGTACAGTACAAGTACAGTACGGTGGTGGTGTCGTGTGAAAGGGGAGGAAGGAGCGCATGATTGCGGAGGGCATTCATTTATTAGTTTGTGCCGATCCACTTTTGCTCGTGCTGGCATCTTTTTTTTCCCTGTGAGCCATCCATTCTTTGCTCTCTTTCTCGCGGCAACCAGGTCCTCTCCGACCCTCTCGTATTCTTTTAATAAGCATACTCTTGCTCAAACACTTGTCGCAAGCTGAAACCGAGCGCGGGTGGTACCTTCCAGCGACACGGATTCAAGAGAAAATCGTCTGCTACGGTCTCAGTCGACGCGCGTGGATCTGGATCAAGCGAGCAAGCCAACGCATACAAGAGCTGCAGAGCGGGATCGGACGAGAAACCGCCTTTACCCACTTGCTCGAGGGAGAGAAAAAAAGAGGACACGATAACGACCGACCTACCGACAGACCGGCCGACCGCTCCTCCGATCGACCCGAAACCTCGCATCCGACAAGCAAGCGCAAGCACAAGCACACTCGAACAAGCAATCATTATTCGAACTTGACCTGTGTGTGAAGCTATCGCCAACTATGGTCTACGTACGGCAACGCGAGCTCCCCGCGCTCCGCGAGTACAAGTACTCGGGTGTTGATCGGTCGCTGCTCTCCAAATATGTCTTGAAGCCCTTCTACACAAACTTCGTCATCAAGTGCTTCCCCATGAGCATGGCCCCGAACCTCATCACGCTCACTGGTTTCTCCTTCGTCGTCGCAAACTTCCTCACCCTGCTCTGGTACAATCCCACACTCGACCAGGACTGCCCCTCGTGGGTGTACTACTCGTGGGCCCTGGGCTTGTTCCTGTACCAGACGTTTGACGCTGTGGACGGAACTCAGGCGTAAGTTGCTACCGAGACGAGGATTTGAGAATAGATGGATTGCGACAGCTACTAACTCGGGTAATAGACGACGAACCCGACAGTCCGGACCTCTCGGCGAACTTTTCGATCATGGAGTCGATGCTTGCAACACTTCCCTCGAGGTCCTCATCTTCGCTGCCTCTCAGAACATGGGCCAGAGCTGGCAGACCGTGGCCACTCTGTTTGCATGTAAGACGATGTGATCAGCAACTGCTTTTCAACATGCTAACTCTCCCTAGCTCTTCTCACCTTCTACGTCCAGACCTGGGAGACCTACCATACCAAGACCCTCACCCTCGGCATTGTCAATGGCCCCGTTGAAGGCGTCCTAGCTATCGTCTGCGTCTTCATCTTCACTGGCCTCGTCGGCGGTGCCCACTTCTGGCAGCAGAGCATGCTCCAGACCGTCGGCGTGCCCTCGACACTTGGCATTCCGTCCTTCGTCTACAACTTGACCTTCACTGAGTGGTACCTCGTTCAGGGCGGCATTGTGCTCGTCTTCAACACGGTCGAGTCCTCCCTCAACGTCATCCGTGCCCGTCGCTCGCGCGGCGACCGTTCCCGCGGTGCTCTCCTTGGCCTCGTCCCCTTCTTCAGCATCTGGTCTCTGATCATCGCCTACCTCTATCTTCAGCCCAAGATCCGCGAGTGCCACCTTATCCCCTTTGCGCTCTTCGCCGGCCTCGTCAACGCCTATAGCGTCGGCCAGATGATTACCGCCCACCTCGTCCACCTGCGCTTCCCTTACTGGAACGTCCTCGGTCTGCCCATTGCTTTTGGCGTCATCGACTCCATGGGCCCCATCTTCCAGCGCTATTTTGGATATGGCTGGCCCAGTGCCCTCGGTGATAACGTCTACCAGGTGGCCTTCATGTTCATGATGCTCGGTACCGCTGTCGGCGTTTACGGCAGCTTTGTCGTTGACGTCATCGTCACCATCTGCGACTACCTCGACATCTGGTGCTTGACTATCAAGTACCCTTACGTCGAGAACGAGGTCCAGACCAACGGCATGAAGAAGGATTAAATGTCTAGATTGGACATTTGCCGACGACTGTCTCGGACTATGAGTTGCTGGCATATCACTTGTGAGCTGTGATCATGTCAAATCACCGATTGATCAAAGTCGACGGATAAGACGTGCCAAAAGAGATATACTGGCATGTCCTCGGGCATGGTATATTGATGAGAGTGGGCGAGGGTTATTATAAAAAGAGGCGGTTTGGCGGACGGACGGGTGGAAATAGAAAGGGATACGGGTATCTAGAGGGTTCCTGCTTGCTACTCGCTTCTCGCATAGATTCAAGACGTGAGAAGACGTTAATTCAAAGAGGTGGACGAGGAGAAGAAGAAAAAAAGGGACTTTCTTTGTTGTTGCTTGTTATATGACGGACGGTACTGCATCACGAGGAGGATAAGGATATGATTCTCATCTTGTTTTGGTTGGAGTTTTTGGCGCAGCGTTGTCTGTCTTGTCGTTCCTTGTTGGAGATGGATGGTACATGTACAACCCCGTGTACGATTAAAATGCGCCCAAGGTATCGCTTCTTGGGCACCAGAATCATTGATTTGCTCGTCAATCTCACTAGAACCTCTAGTAGACAATTGGTATATGCATCAAGTGTTCATGTTCGAGACTCGTTACTATCATGACTGTTGAACCGCTTTTTTTCCTATGTTCACTTAAATATCACTAGATATAAACCCAAGCACAAAAAATCAAAGACAAGAACCCCCTCGGCCTGGTCGTCCGTACGATCCACGTCTATCCCCCCTAGTAACTCCTTGTACCCGCTGTGCTCGTCGTATATCATCAGGCTATGCACGTCCTCAACCGGAGTCCTTGATCACCCCCAAAGGAGTTTCAACAGTCGACTTCCTGGACCAAACGAGAATCACAAGCATAAAACGCCACGCCATAAAGCCCCGGCGGGCGGGGTATCCAATCCACTAGACCAGCCTCCTTCGCCGTGATACACATCAATCATCCAAGGTCCGTATACGCCGCGTATCCTCCCTTTGCTCACTCCTCCTCTTTCGTCACCATCCATTTACAGAAGGTCATCCGTGCCACTGGCGACACTCTGCTCAATGGCGCTCTTGATGGCACGCTCCGAGAAGACAGGTCCCTGACCGTCGCATCGTGCGCAGTGCTTGAGGCGCTCGCTCACATCACCAATATCGACAAGACCCTTCTTGAAGAGTTCGTGAGAGATGATAAAGTCCCATGCCGCGCCAGCGGCAAGAAGCCGTTCGCCATCATCTGCGGTGACGATGCGGTGCGAGGGGGATTTGTTGGTGTGGTTCTGGAGGACGTTGGAGTAAAATTCGGTAGGGTTAAAGCGCATCGGGCCGGTGGCAGGCTCCGGAGAGATGGAGCCATGGCCGACGTGAGAGGTGGCACGCAGAATCTCGTTCTCAGTCGACATCTTCTGGAGGTCTCGCTTCAGACGTTCGTTCTCGAGAGACGCTTGTTGCTGTGCCGCCTCAAGACCCGCGAGTTTAGCCTCAAGGTCCTTGACATGCTTCTCTTTCCGCTCACGGAAAGCACGTTGTCTGGGAGAAAGAAGTGTTAGCTCAGGGGTTTATTTGTCTCGTGCCAAGGAAACGGTCAGGCCACTCCACAGTGCCTGATGTACCACTGCGGATGCGGACTCCTGGGTCACGATCTGAGAAGGAGAGCAAGAGGGACGGAACGTACGCAGCACGGTTCTGGGCCTTCCTGCGGGACTGGGCTGGTGTCAGGTTATCATCCTCCTCGCTACCACCACGAACGGCATTCTGGTCCTCGGGGGAGTCGATCTTGGCGGGACCGTGTTGCTGCTGGTGATGAACAGACTGGACCTGGGCGGCAAAGACGTTCTGGCCAGGAGGAGTAGGCGGCCCTGGAAAAGCAGTAGGCGGCTGGTGAGGGTTGCCGTTGAAGCCCTGGGAGGCGTAGTCGAAAGCCTGGAACTGATCGTTGTGGTTTGTGGGCAAGTTGTCATAGTTTTCCTAGACGAGGGGAAGGAGGAGCGTCAGCAGAGGAACACAGGGGACGTCGGGTTTATAGGGACTCGATGCAGGCATGCCGTTGGTGAAAACGGCGGGCAAAACGTTGGGCTTGAGGCTCAAAGATTGATAGAGTAATGCTCAGGTAAGGAGCGCTAAGGCAGGGCTGCACCTGGGGGAGTGGGGGAAATCGCGGAGAAGGGGAGCAACTGACAGGCGGGGATGCATTAAAATCGTCGGAGCCGGCAGAATGCGAGTGCGATGGTGTCAGAGGAGGAATCGGCATAAACTGGTGGTAGGGCTGAGTGCCGGGGAAGTTGTATTGCCCGGTGAAGTCCATGGTGAAGCGATCGGAGGCGGCGGAGGTTGGTTTTGGCGATACTGTAGGTAGGGAAGTGGAGAAGGAGGAGAGAGTGGCCGCGCAATTGCGAAAGAAGATGGGCTCTGTTTTGAGATGACTAAACAGCCCGTATAGAAGAGTCAAAGCTCGAGGCCGTCTGGATGGATGAAAAGGGGGAGAAGAAGTGGTCAACTGAAGTTGTTCAGGCTAGGTTGGACGGGGATTGGATTAATACGAGGTGGTTGATGAGCGAGCGAGAGAGGAAGGAGAGACAGGAGGAGGGATGAAAGGTAGGAGCAGGAGCGATGGAGCAAAGATGATGCTTGATCACTGCAGCGGGCAGGGAAGACAGGTACCAGGAGGTGGGTGTCAGGTAAGGTTAGCAGCAGAGAGACAGGTACTCGGTGGGCGCTGTGCAGTGTAAAAGGTACCTCGACGACAGCAGCGACAACAACGTGGACCTCGTCACACACGAACTTGGCCAGCCACGGGAGGACGGGAAAGGAGGGGCCCTTTAAAGGAAAGGCCTTGAAGGTGCCGTGGGTGGTGATGTATCTGCAAGCTAGGCGATATACAGTAAAGGCCTGGTGTTTTCTTGGGTCGACGGTATCTTCCTTCAACTTGCATACCTAGGGAATGCTGCTTGCATCCCTATCCCTATCCCATGCTCGCCTTTTCTTCTTTGCCCCAGCCAGCGGGAAAACAAGGGCTCGGCCAATGTCGATGACAAAAGGTCGACGAGAGGAGATTCCGCCTTTAGTTCGCCGTCGGACGGGAGAAAGGCCCCGGAGATGGATGCAATGCACCAAGAAGTTTACCGAATTGCTGGATGACAAAGGTTCCACCCACGCCCACGCCCACGCCCACGCCCAAGAGCGAGGCTGAAGCTAACGAGATGGGAGCTGCAGCAAGGCGGCCGACGTTACTGGATAGCTTATTCGTCGTCGCTTGATTTCACCAGGATCTCTGCCCACCTTTTTCTTAGGTTCTCTCACCCCGTTTTACCCGCTATCCCGGGATTTCCAGTCGCGATCCAATGTGAGATGGCGGCACAGCCGTTGAACGGCGGCACGTCCCATCCGCCATTGGGTCCAGTGTCTCTCTGCCTCGATGTCATTGCAGCTGCCTCTCTCAGAAGGAAAGCCATAGGTGGCGTTATCAGGCGCTCATGTTGATTTCCAGTTGGCCAAGAGCTGCACTCCATGTACCGCTGCACCGGTCCGTACCGAAAGGAGCAGATATACAGACGCTCACTCTCTCTGTATGCCACCTCTATATCGTACATCTCGAGAACCATAACCCCCCCCCGAACTCCAACGTTCGTATAGAGCCCCAGAGGAAACTGGAAGCGCAAGGTCAAGGTGACATGGACAGAATTGGGTAGCTACAGTACAGGGAGCTCCTCTTCACCGGTCTCGGATAGGTAATGCCAAGACACCACGATGTGGGCGTCATTCCCCTCGAGCTTCAAAGACTGACTCGGTTGCGCGTCAATCTCCCCCAGGATGGGGAACAGACAATCAGACTTTCAACGGTCCCTCCCTCTTTCATCATGCGCCATTCGACAATCTGGTCTAGATCCTCGCTTGTCTCTGTCTGTCTGTTTGTTGCTGCCCGCCTTTTGGTGCTGGGACTGGCTGTTAGTGGGCCGCTTGATCCTGGCCTTTAGTACGTTGCGTTAGGCTGGGCGGGCTGTGATCCATCACATGGGGTTGTCGATGCGGGATCTTCGCTTCGCATGGGTTTCTGCGGCTTTAAGGGAAATTTGTTTGTATGACATGGGATTTTTTTCTTCTTTATTTTTGTTATTTGCTTTTACCTGTCAATCTCTTCCGAGACGATTCTCCAACATTACCCTTTTGGCTCTGCCGCACTTGGTATTCTTATTGTATGACATTGACTGTGTACACGCCCATTGCCATCGTAGACTTTCCTTCATATCATCATCTATCTGCTGCCTTGTGCTCTATTCCCTGTTACGGGATCGACACTCGATGAATCTATTCCAAATTCAACCTCAACTTCAACACCATCGTCACTTTCCTCGTATTTCACCAACATCCTCCTCTTCCTCTCGCTCCCGTCATACTCCTACTCCCCCCAGCAGCCCTACAGGAACCCTGCATGCTTGTTCGGCCCTATTCCCCATCGTCAACCCCGCCCTAGGTCCTAGTTTGTTCAGCCAGCTCATCAAATACAGGCAGGAAAAAAACAAACCCGATGGACGCCTCAACCCCCTCAGGACACAGCTCCAATCGCGCCTTCTTCTCAGTCGGCCGCCCGCCCGCCTAGGCGCCCGCACAAACCAGAGGGGCCCTGTAATGTACTGTGCTGTAATGCAAAGGGACCCCCCCAGTTGAGGTGCGTTGCGTACGACAACTTCGAAACAGCCAGCAGCATGGGCTAGGCCGCTCTCGGCTTGGCTGAGCCTTCCTTGGTGCCTTAGCCGTGCTCGTGTTCCTTTTTCCATTCTCCCCCCATCTGCTCTGCTCTGCTCTGCTCTGCGCCTTGCTTTTCGCTCTGCAAGAACGACGTGACCCGAAAACCCATTGTAAAACCGCAGCTTGGGAACCGCAGAGATTGCCATGAGGTGATGTTGGAGATGCCGTCTCGGATGACTGATCGGAGACTAAACTAGATGTAGATCCTGGAGCTGAGACCCCAAGGTCAGGGAGCTAAGTGGCCCTCTTACCCCATTCCATGTAAGTCTGTGTCTATCATTGAGTTCAGTTCTGCAGTGTCACCGGTAAGCTTCCCGCAATTCCCTGACTATCTACGCAGTAACGTCTACTACCGACTTTAGCATGTGTCTGTCCATCTGTAGCCCAAGACCCAAACTCATCCTTGTGCGTCCCCGCTGAAACGACCCTGTCTCTGGCGTCTGTCCCAGCCTGAGACCCCTCCCCGACCTTTGGACAAGTCGCTGTGAACTCAGAACCCTATGCACATGCGTGTGTGTATGCAGCCGAGGAGATTGGTAGAAAGAGAGAGAGAGAGAACGTCTGGATGCCCAACCTAACCAACCCGTGGACCGGGGAGGCGGCATTTCTCCTCCGAGACACGCACGCCCTCAGCGGCTGATCTGATATGATAGTCCAGGGTCTTTTAGAGCTGCATCTCTGCTGTATGTACGTGGTGGTTAAGTTACCAAGGTAGGTAGGTAAAAGGTAGACAGGCAGTAGTTTTTCCTTGACGCTAGGTACGGATATCCATTCTGCCATTCCAAATATCGGCATCCCACCGCGGCCCCACCCAAATCGACATCCCACCCGCCCTCCGGCTCGATTAAGCAACTGGTAACCCCACTCTTCGCTCTCCAATTCAACGTCCGCACCTGCCACTCGGAAAAGGTGGCACCCGCCCGTCTTGCCGAGTACGGGATGGATGCAAAGATACGTACCACCCCCAACTACCGTCGGTACGTGGTAAGTAGCCTACACCCCTTGGAAGGTGCCCAGGGCAGGGCAGGTACATCACTGTAACAGTGTAACGGCTGCCCCACACTCGCTTCACAGCCCGCCCCGTGTCCCATCTCCCCTCCCCTGTAACCCTCCACTGTCAACGCCGTCATCCATGGACCGAGTCCCTGAAAAAGTACTTGAGGCTCAACGCCATCGCTTCAGCTGTATCCATCCCTCCATCTAACCCTCGCATCGCACTCCCTCTCTAATGCCGCAGCGCAGCACACTACAGTAGTCGTCATCTCTTCATGTACGCCCAAAATGCACCACTTACGTAGAGGGCCCACGGTGCCATGGGGACACAGCTGCTGCTAGCAAGGTGAGATGGGTCATGATTCATGTCATATGTCTGTCTAACCTACTCCAATTGGCTTGATCCCTTCCATCTCAGCTTGCTACCTACATATCCATCTCTCATTGGATCCCAGATAATCTTTCTTTTTACAAGCACCCGTCTGGCCGTCTCTCTTCTGTCTCTGTCTACTGTAGTCTGTAGCCCCAGTCCCTGCAGCTCCATTCGGCTTCTGAAGCCGACCTTTACCAGCCTCGCTCCTGCAATTCTCTTCTTACGGCAGCAGTCTCTTGGGCGTGCGAGGGTAGTAGCTCGCCAGGTGCACACTTGGCAGGTTGAGATACCATGCCACCACCCGATCCAAGCCGATACCACCACCGCCATGCGGGGGCACTCCAGCGCTGCGGAAGATGTCGACATACTCCTTGATGCCCTGGCTGGTTGGGTCAATACCCTTCTTGCGGATCCGCGCCTCCAGTGTCTCGGGCACGTGGACACGCTGTCCGCCAGAGAGGATCTCCTGGCCTCGCATGAAAAAGTCGTATGCGTTGGTCACCTTGGGGTTTTCAGGGTCCTCCAGCGCATAGAAGGGTCGCGCACCCTCGGGGAACTTGTCAAGCACGTAAAAGTCGGTGTTGTACTTCTCCTTGATCAGCGCGCCAAGCGCCTTCTCCTGAGGAGTCGACATATCCTCATCATCCGACACGTTGCGGTACTCCTCAGGGCCCTCTGCACGGAGGAGGGCCTGACCCTCAGCAAAAGTAAGACGAACCTCCTTGCCGGGCTCAGGAAGAAGGAAGTCCTCTGAGGGATACACGGTTCGGACGAGGGCGATCTGCTCGGCGCATCGCTCCTTGAGACCTCGGAAAATGTATAGAAGGACGCCCTCCAGCATCTCGCGGACCTCGTGGTAGTGATCCTCAATCTCCATCTCCAGATCGAGACCGGTGAACTAGAGCAGTCGATCAGCATCTGCATTCAATCTCAAGCTCGGATCTCGGTATCAACTTACCTCGGTCATGTGTCTGGGAGTGTTGGAATTCTCAGCTCGGAACACGGGGCCAATGCAGAAGACCCGCTTTCGACCACCAGCAATCTCATATTGCTTGTAGAACTGGGGCGATTGGGCCAGGAAAGCCTGCTTATCGAAGTAGGGCATGCCAAATACGTTGGATCCTCCCTCAGAAGCGGCTCCGATCAGGCAAGGGGGCTCGAACTGAACAAAGTCTCTCGCCTCGAGGTACTCGGAAAACAGCTTGCGCACAGTCATACGCACATCGGCAATGGCCTGCTGGACGGGAGCTCGCTTGTGCATGACGGGGTTGTTGAGATGGGTAGCCATGCTAGCACCAGGGACGTTCTCGAGGCTTAGGTTGTCGACGCCCTCCTTGACTTCCTCGACAGGACCGCCGGCATCCTCATCGTCGAAGTTGGTGACGGGCCTGTTGGCAACGGCAAGACCCATACCCAGGACCTGGGGACCGGGGCTGATGACATAGCACTTGGTGAGGTGCAGCTCGTAGTTGGAAACCTTGACACTCTTGACTGGCTCAAGGGGCTTCTCCACCTTGGCCTCGACAAGAACATAGCCCTCAAGGTTCAGACTACCAATCCACTTGACCATCTGCTTGGAGACAGGTGTGCCCTCGGGGCTGGCGGCGACAACACCCTGAATGGCCCAGTCACGCTCCTCACGGAGTTCGACAAAGGCCATCTTTGCGCCCTGCATACGGGCATTTTGGATCCAGGCACGGAGCTTGATGGTCTTGCCTAGGTGCTCATCACCAAGGTTTCGCAGCTTGATTCGCTCGGCGTCGATCTTGGTGAGGTGGGTGGAATCGCCATAGTTGTCCTTGGCGAGATCCTCAGTGTTGCCAGCGGCGGCCTTTGCGGCGGCCTGTCTGGCCTCGTGCTCAGCAGCTCGGCGGGCCTTCTCGGCCTCCTTCTTGGCCTTGGCCTCAGCCTTCTTCAGCGCCTTCTTGGAGGGACCGGCCTCACCACCCTCACCACCCTCGGCGGCGGGGGCCTTCTCCTCAGCGGGAGGAGGAGCGGTAGGCTGCTCGGTAGGGGCGTCAGCCATGATGAAGTTGTTGCTTCGAAAGAGAATAGATTTTTTGGCGGGGTATCTCTGCTCGAGGCGCGGAACGATCGCTGGTGGGGGGAGGTCGAGGAAGAAATAGGGTCGGTAACGAGTCAAGATGAGTCGAATTGACCAAGGCTCGGGGACGCAGGAGACGACACCGGAGCGAAAATCAGGTGATGAAAGCGACAATGACTGTGTCGGTGTCGATGTCGGAGAAAGTGAGGTGACGCATAAAAAAGTGTGAAGTGGTGGTGGAATGGTGGTTGCCCAAATAAGATCCAGGCAACGGAATGGCGGGGTCCCTGGGTTGTGGCCGCACCTGCCCCGCCAAACCAGACGATTCGCCCTCGACCACGGCGTCATGGTGGGGTTACCCATCGGTTTGGAAGGCGCTGGCGCCCGATGGCAATGCGCCTTCCCTTCCGGAGATGCCCTTCATCTCCGTCATGGGAATGAAGCTCGATCGAAGACATGGATATCTTCTTGTCCGTGATCACGGCGAATTGGACTTGGGCTATCTGTACCTTCGACATCTTCAACCTGAGCTTGAATTTGCCTATTGCCTAATCATTAATCTTCTAACGCCATCAATCAACTCGGCAATGCGCATTAAGAATATCGTACACCTCTCCTGAATCGCCTCCCCCGTCTAACTCATCACTCCGTTGCGAGGCCACCGCCCCGGACAAACATGTCCGTCAATTAGTAGAACCGCTGTCAACACGCAGCCTCCCCTCGCCTCGCTTACCTTGCCCCTGAACGCCCGTATTAGAAACGAAACCCCGGATGATATGATATGATATGCAGCCTATGCAGAGCACGAATTACCGCCCGTCTGGACCCTCGCCACGCCTTTTGCGTGGCCGTCTCTCCAGCCTCCTTCTCCTCCATCTGGGTATCAAACTGTGTTCACCATGTCCTCCTCCCCTCAGCGCATTAAGAGAGGCCTAACCGGCGGGCCCAAGGTCGCTAGCCCAGGGACAGCGGCTCAGACTTCTCGCAGGTGAACAGGTTGATGTGGTGGTCGCCCTTAGCGGCGCACCCCAGGATGGGTCGGTGGGGGTGGAATGCCGTCGCCGAGATGGGCGAGCTTCGGCTCTGCTGCAGGAAGCTTGAGTATGGCTCAACGTTGGAGAGCTCATGGCCGTCGAGGTTGAAGACCTTGACCGCGTGGGCTGACGTTCCCCTGCCGAGACTGGTTAGCCATGATCCCTGTAAACCCAACCTCCCGGCACCTGATTCCATCTGGGTAGGTACTTACACAGCAAAGACCGGCAGGTGTTCATGCGTGGTCGCGGTCCGAAGAGTATCTCGTGTTGTCTGGAAGGAATGCAGAGGCTTGTCCATGCGGATATCCCACACCTTGACTTTGCCGTTTCGGCTCGCGCTCAGGAGCTCCCGCTGCCCTCCGCGCTGCATATGGACGCTCTTAATCCATTGCCGATCTGACTCATCCTTCCACTTGCGCACCATAGACTCTTGAGGTCGATTTCTGGTATCAAACACTCGTACAGCTCCGTCTCCGAAGCCGGCAACAAACATGTGTCCCGTCATCTGATCCGAAGTCAATGATGTTACGCACGATCCGGACCGCGCTGGGATGTCCATGATACAGGTCTCGTACGCCGCATACCAGACTCGAATCACTCGGACATCACCAGCGACAAGGACTCGGCCCGTCACCTGCTGCCAGTCAAACACCATGCCCGAATTGACGTTGCTGGGAACCATGTGTGTCAGGGCGCGCCACGACGACGCAAGCTCAATCTCTCTGTCGGACTCGTAGTTGCGGTATACCCGGATCACACCGTCCGATGAGCCGGTCAGAAGCATCGCCTGGTCGTCTTCGTTGATGAACTTCATGTCGCTTATCCTGGACCCTTCCGGGTTTCCGTTACTGAATCGACTCAAGCGGCCCTGTTTCTTCCAGTCCCACACATAGACAGTATTACCTTCGTCGGCTACAGCAAGGTGGTCCTCAAACTGGTGGAAGGTCATCTTGGCGGGCTGAGCACCGTTGTTGACGATCCCGAGTTGGTTGTTCCACTTGTGACTTCCGGCTTGTTGTTTCAATGGCTGAGTTTCTCGGAAGATTGCCTCGTTGCGAGCTCTTCGCCAGAGACGCTCGTTGTACTCGGTGCTTCCGGGCTCGTCCGCCTCACTTGGCTTCATTTGTGGCTCACGGAAGTACTCGATCGACCATTCCAAGAACCTGCTCTTGAGCGGAAGGGTTGGGGGCTTTGCCAAGTTTCGGCTCTGGTAAGCACCGGAGTAGGGTTCAGGAGCGAGATGATATTGTGCAAATGACGATGATTGATCATTCTGTTCAGGTGGCATGGGGTTATGCGAGAGCTTCAGCGAGGGTGATCGAGGAAGCGGTGGAGTTGGTGTTGTCGGTGTCGATGGTCTTGACCTGTCCTCGGCGTTCATCAACGAAGGGAATAGGAGACTGGCAGTCCTACGGAGCAGTCCAGGGGAAGGCAGTGGTTGCGTAACTTGAGGGCCCGCAGCACTGGTCCGTTGACTGGCGCTGGGCGTGTGACGGTGTGCCAACCTCGAAGCACGCTTCTGGATCTCAGCCATGACTAGTTGTGCTGGGGCGCCAACGCTCGAGTTGAGGAGGGCGTGGTGGATGAAGTCGACCACGATGGTCGCCTCTCGTTGCACTTCCGGGTGAGGATCCACGCTGAGGACCAGCGCCAGTTTCCATAGCGCCATGTAGACAGTGTTGTGAGACAAGCCCTGCGATGTCGACTTTATCGTTCCATCCTGGTTACGGTGGTCTGGCCTGGCGTAATGGAGGCCCATCTTGTGCTCCTGGCCATCATCCCGAGGAGGGAACATGAGATACTCCTTCTCCTCTACCAGTTGCTCATAGGCTGCAACCAGGAACTTGCTCTCAAATCGGACAGCGAAATGCGAGAGGAAGACGACGAACTCCTTCCGGACCATCGGGCTTCCGTCGTTGCCCATGTCGAGGATCGTCCACGCAATAGACTCCTCGATGCGAGCCACTTCGTCCGTGAGGTCAGGGATGCCCAGGAAAGTAGTCATGGCGTGAACCATAGCAGCTCGAACCTCACAGCAGGGGTCCTTTGTGAGATAGGCCAACTTGACGTAGGCGTTCTCCCTGATTCCACGCCATTTAGCCTCGGGGAGATCCTGCCACAGCTGGCTTATGCACAGGCATGCCCATTGTCTCAGAAGCGGGTTCTCCTCGTTCTGCAGATGTGTCAAGCAGTAGGTCATGATGTCTGTCTGGTTGCAAACCATCTGGCCGTTCTTGTAGTCCTTGCAGAGCATGGCCAGGATGAAGGCGCACATGGCCTTGTGCTCGTCGCTATCGACAACTGGCAGGCCCTCAGAGGGCTTGAGAATCTGGGCAAAGTAGCTGTACCCGCTATCCTTAATCAGGTCTTGCTGGCATGATATATCTACTGCGATGAGTCGCGCCCAGATGAAGACCATCACTGGCTTGAGCTCGGCAGCCGCAGACTGCAAAAGCTTCAGGACATAGGGGAAGATGCCGATACTCAGAGCGAGCTGTACCGACCAGGGGCCCAGATCAAGGAACCGGCCAAGTAGAATGAGTGCGCGAACTCGATGCTGCTGGCTAAGCAGTACTTGGAGAACGACGGGTAGCTGGTCAGGCGACTTCTGGGCCATAGCATCGCCTCTCGTTAGGTAGACATCAAAAGCAGTGAGCTGCTCTGTGAAAAATGTCGAATTCTGGTACTCGTAATCGAGACCCTCGCTCTCCTTCTTCTCTAGCATGGGGAGCTGAGCCAGAGCCATGTCGACAGCCAGATCCCAGGTCTCCCAGAGCGGGTGCTGATGAGTGTCCGGGAGCTGAGGGTAAGACTGCGGGTGACAGCCGTACACAGTCATAACGCGCTGAGCGAGCAAGAAGTTGCGGAATAGAGCTGCCACCATCAGATCCTGGCGGAAGAACTTGCGGAAGAGGTCGCGAGGAAGGGTTGTCCACGCGATGCTGTCAGTAATGGCCGTGAAGATCCAGTTCAGCTCGCCCAATGGTGTACGTCGTTCCTGTAGGCGGCCAGGGAGCTTCTTGGCTCGGTCTGGGCTGAGGTTGGTCTTGAGTGGGTTCTGAAGGACAAAGAACCAGAGTGCCATCTCAATGGGTGTGGTGAGGCAAGCCGTGAAGAGGTCAGCCGGCAAGAGAGGATTCGTCGGAAGGTTTTCCTTGACAGCACATGCGGCCAGATGGATGTATGGCCGGAAGTTGGTCTTTGTGTAGTTGGGGTCACGCTCGGCAGCTTCTTCCTCCTCCTCCTCGTGCTTTTCGACGAATCTATGGTAGTTGTTGAGGATGTTGCCGGCCTCGGAGCAGTCCCAGACGAAGATGGTGGGGGCTTGCAGCCAGTGTTGCAAATCGTACAACGAGACGGGGATGTACTGGGTGTAGTTCTTGTTGAACACCCAAATCTCGCCTGATGCGGTCGGCTTGGGCACGCCGTGGCCGTTGTAGTGAAGCAAAACACGTTCATCCTTGGCGTTTCTACGCAAGGAGATGCAGAACTTTTTCGTTTCTTCAACCGAAGGATCCAGATACTGCTTGTAGCGGGCTCTAATCGCCAAGGTCTCATACTGCGCCTGTAATGCTTTGCCGATGTTCTCGAGAGCTTTCTGGATGGGCGGGATCGTCGGGTCCGTCCAGGCTTCGAGCTTCGCGCCTGGATTCGTCTTGAGCTGGTCGGGTGGTTCGACTCCGATGTTCAAACACACTGCGAGGGCCGCAGAGACTGTCTTTAGTCTGTCTCTCTGTCGCCAGTCTTGAAGTTCATACTGAAGCGGCTTGGGTTTGCCTGTCGTCTCGTGTCGTTTATCGGTGAAGTACATGTACCAATTCTATAAGTCATGGTTAGCTTCGTGGGTTCATCCAGGCTCCAAATCGCGCAGATGCATGTGCCGGTTTTTAAGCTTAAGAGCTTGTGAACCGGACCAGGAGCTTTGATCGCCCAATGACAGCGACAGAACGACGACAGCTGAACAGAAGGTGCGAGGTCCTCGCGCAGAGAAGGCTCCGTGGTGGATATCTCTCCATCTTGGAGGGTTCATGCACCCCAGTCGTCGATATCAAGAATATCCAACCTCAGGTGGATCCGCGCAGGCCGTCCAGCAGATGAGGACGGAATGGGAGGCACAACTTACATTAGCCAGGTCTGATATTATGTCCTCGGACTGGTAGTGATCCTCGAAGCCGTGTCTAGCCCCCCATTCGGGTATATCGTCCTTCACGATCTCTGGCTCGTCCATGGGCCGCGCGTAGTCGCTCTTTGACCGGAGCAGCAATGGCTTCACAGACCGCTTCTGCTGGTGATGCTCAATGTCATCTCGTGTTTCGAGAACCGCGTTTCCGTTGCGTCGACCGGGCGCGCTTGAGGGTCGTTGGTCATCATCATCGTCATCAGATCTTGGAAGTTGGTTGGGAGCTGGGCGACCATTCAGCACCGGTTGCGCTCTGGAAGCGACTCCATTGGAGTCGGCTGTGGGCGCAGAGGTGCCGTTAAATTCGGATCTCAGCGCCATCGCGGGCGGAGGGTCACGGAGCGTTGCTGTCGCTGTCGCTGCCGGCGCAGGTAGATTATCGTGGCGGGAAAGCGCGTGGTTGTCGTGGTGGACGTGGGTCGGCGATGGCCTGGCGTTGGCGGAGGAGCTCGCGGCGGCGAAGCGGGTGCGGGTATGGCTGGGGAGCAGATGCGGAGCGGGTGACGTCTGTTGGAGCGACACAGCGGTCATGACTTTCGGACTCTACAGTAGTAAAGCTCAGGCTGGCATGATGAATAGTCGCTCGGAGTGCCCGAATTGCTTGGCGGTGGAGGGCATAAAATATAGTTGAGCCCACGACCGAGGTTTCTGCAGTGTAGAAGATGAGGTCAAGAGTTGTGGTGTCGGCGTGCGGCGGCTGACCAGGTCCACGGCAGAAATTAGGAATCCCTAACACCGGATGGGCCACTGACTCAAGCGCCCTCTAACGCGGGCATGATTTGTTAGGAGCTGGTGCCTGAGGCCTCGGGTCATGTGTGTATTTTGGAATATTCCTAACTATTTTGGCTTGTACCTTCTCAACGTTGACAATTGATGCCTTTATTGTTCCGTCTATGACTGATCGTCGGCATTCTATGATCGAGTCCCCGGCAATTCAGCTCAAGTCTCCCACTGACCACTGGCCGGCCCATTATGGTCTCCATGGATGTCACGTTGATGCGCTCTCTACGCTACACTACCCCAACCCCCAGTCGACCAACAGTCGCACTGCCACATGCCTTGGCATCGGTCGAGCCACAAGCGCTAACTCTGGCATGGTTAAGAGGGGACCTGCGCGTGACCTTGCACGTGGCTTTCGTCTCTTCTCTGGATGAAGCGACCGAATAGCCCGACAGGCAGCTCCAAATCTATAGTTGTCAGTACACAGCATGGCTGTGAAAGGATGCACGACCCGTGGTTACACGACGGATAGATTTGAAGCCCACCAGCAAGACTGACATGCGCCAACCTAGCTCCAGCTTCCACGAATTATGCGCTTTCATGCATCCCCTTTCACAAGACTCGGCGCGGGAGCAAGCTTGGCAGATCGGCGGGCTACGGCATGCCGTACCTCATTTGCTCAGCCATTTTCCTCATTCAGGCACTTCATGCCTGGGACTCGTCAGCTTTGAAGTCGTAGCCGCTGTTGTCTGCTGGTTGTCTTGTTGCCGCCCAATCGATAACAGCTTATCCAAAGCCCCGATGCTGGGGTGTCTGGGCGCCTACGATCACTGTCCCTATCTGGTAACCAGCAGCATGGATCATCGTATTGTTCAGCTTCTCGAAAACGGGGAGAGTCTAGGCTAATGCTGGCACCTCGAAAGCGGATCCTGGCGGAAACACATTTGATAGCCGGGTCGACAAACGCGCAGACCGACAGCTTCTTGATTATACATATGGACAATATCTGATCTTGCGAGGTTGAATTGACGCCTTAGCGGCGGCTTATCTCCGTAAGACGGGCGGCCACACCCGCGGGCCGGTGCCACTTGCGAAAGGAGATCTTCCTTGAGCGCGAAGAGTTCTAAAGTTGTGAGCGGGAATGACTGCTTGCTCGGCCGAGCTCGCCATCCAATACCCTCTTCTCAGCATGAACCACAGTACGAAAACACTGTACGGGCTTCCACAAATCGAGAAGGAGACCTTTCTGTTTAAGGAATCTCGGGCTGATGGTTGAGGTTTATCCAAAGACCAGGTTTCCCCTTTTTCCAACAAGCACAACCAGAACGGTGGAAGGTTGAAGGGTGGGGCGAAAAAAAGAATGGAAGCTTGGCCTGTGCTCTAGCCCGCTCCGTCCGGCGTCATTAGCGGGAAACATGAAACGAGCCTTGACATGGGGCGTTGACGTTGGTAAGTTGGAAGACGACGTTTTAATGTCCGGGCGGAGGGCCTCGCTCAACAACAACCCTGCCTGCAACGTGCTTTGGGGAATGCTGAGTAGCTGCGCAGGATGAAATTTCGAGGCCGAGAACCGGTCACGAGCATCTGATTATGATAATCACCATTGGATCCTTCTGCCGACTGAAACGGAGTCCTTTGGGTGTGCTGTCAGCAACACATCTCGGCTGGGTTGCGGGATCCATAATATCGAAGCCAATGACGTGCATCCCCAGTCGCCAAGAGGTCCCATTTAATGGAATGCTCACTTGAGTGCAGACATCGAAGAAACACGTCCTCTTTACGCCGACGCCTATCGGAAATGTAGAGTTAAAGCAACTAGCCCGGAGCTTTACCAGGGCAGGGCTTGCAGTCGTGTTTGCCTTATTACCCTCTTACAAGAGCCGGGTGCGACCCGACGGTGAGATGACAGACCGAGACTCGTCCTGGGTGCACACGAAACATATCCAGGTTCTCTAACGACACCGGAGCTACGCACATGTTTGACCGTTGGGCTCGCCTATCCCTTGGCTACTGGTAGTCTGTGCTTCATGTCGATGGAACTCTAAGAATATCCAATATGGCTGGCCACTTTTCTCAAGAGAGCAAGTGTTTGCAGAAGATCTAGGACTAAATCGGCAGCCACCATCAACAACGAGGGTTTCTAAATGTGAAAGGGGTGACATCCATTAGGGGCCAGGCCATTTGGTGTCGGGTCCCCAGCCGCCAGGAGAATCCACATTTGGGATGCAAGGAAGATCTGGAGAGAATGGAAGAACGGGAGGAACCCTAGCCAAGCGGCACACCTGCGTAATTCTCAAGATTAATTAAAAGGGTTCAAGGGTCAACGAGATGGTATCGAGAGTGGCAGGCCGGCCATCTTTTCTTTTTGTGCCTTTCCGACGTAAAACTGAGGTCGTTAAGAAATGTGACAACGTTGGGTTACTCCCAGCCCCTGGATCCAAGACCCATCGAGGGATATGGGATGGCGTTGAACCCCTGCAGGGTACTAAGCGGTACCTTTTATCAGGCGCTATCCCGCACTGTGACGAAGTACCTCTCTTGTACCAGTCTCATCGCGCTCACCCCCACAAAAGCCCACCATCCGCTGCAGTGCGGCACTGTACAAGTCGCCTTGCAACCCCTAATATGTCGTCTAAGCTGGAGCCGGGCTATGGCCGGGGCGGTGCAAGACCCGCGATTGGTCAGGAGCTCCAGGGTTTACAGGTGAAAGGCGCTGGCTTTTGAACAAAGGACAGCGGGCAACAGGAGGTGCCAAAGCCCTGAGGTCGCTGTGAGGACCCGGCACATGGAGAGCACCCCCTAAAGGCAGGACCCAGTGCGTGTAGTGCACCACACGCACACCCACCCAGCCCAGGCGACCTCAACGAGGCGAAGGCAAGGATGCACCAAGTCCCATCCAACCATCCATCGTGTCGCTGCTGCTGGCTGGTGCTGCTCGCTCCCGTTGCAGCTGTCGCCGCCTTTGGCTCCAGGCTGGCTGCTCATTTCCAACTCCTCCGTACCTGACCATCACCACCTCCCATCTTTCACCTTCTCCCACGCCAACCCAACGGGGGCTTCTCCATTCGCCGCATCGTCGCTCATTCACCCTCCCCTCGAGCGTCTGGACATCGGCTTTCTGCTCAAACGACACTCTCACTGCCTGGACGCAGGTCGATTTTAGAAGGCAAAAAAGGTCCCGCGCTCCTCGAAGGCGTGCGGCAACCCAGCGCAATCCATCCGCCTCGAAACCAACCCCCTCTCGTCGACTCTCACCCCCAAAATTCGGGAGGTTGACCACCACTGAAAATTTCCAGTGACGATCCGCAATCCTGTCGACGCCGTCGCCGATGCTGGCCCAGCCATCCCGAATCTCGAATTCCGACTCCTCTCGTTCCTGCATCTGCGGCTAGGTCTGTCCCTCCTGTCGGGCCATCCGCTTCGTCTCCCCGTGATCCTCTCTTACACGCGACGGCTACCCCGACATACTATCCATCATAGTTGCCTACCCATCGCATCATCACTACGAAAGCCACCCAGTGCTGTTCCCGAATCAATCTTTCGCCGCTTAGCGGCTGCTTCCTGATCAACCATGGCTTTTCTCTTCAAATCCAAGAAGCACCCGGAGAAGGCGCCTGCTAGTCGCGAGGCCGGCTCTGGCTCACAAGGATCGATCCAAAGCGCCAGCGCCCGCGTCGCCGAAAAGAATGCCGTCCAGCACCGCGCAACTCCCACCGGGAGCTTACACTCTCTCGAAAATGAAGGCAGCAATGGAAGCCCAGATCATGGGCCTGGGCATGGACATGGACGCCGTGGCGGAAGCGCTGATCAGCCCGTACAAACCGGAGAAGTGCCAGTAAGTTGCCCGCGCATAGTTGCCCGCCCATTCAATCACTTGGGCGTATCAACAGCTGCTAATCTGACCTGCAACAGCGCAACGGCCCTCCAGCAAACGGTCCTAACGCGTCCCTGTATCCCTGGTCGCAACGGCGATTGACCTACACCTCAACACATCCTCCCCCATTCCCTCGATATGGTGCTGCCGTGAACTCAGTATCTTCCAAGGAAGGCGACGTCTATATGATGGGCGGTTTGATTAACGGATCAACTGTTAAGGGAGACCTCTGGATGATTGAGGCCGGAGGCAACATGGCCTGTTACCCCCTGCCAACGACGGCAGAGGGACCCGGGCCTAGAGTCGGCCATTCGAGTCTGCTTGTTGGCAATGCTTTCATTGTTTATGGTGGTGACACCAAGATCGACGAGTCTGATGTTCTTGACGAAACTCTCTACCTTCTCAATACCTGTACGCTCTAATCCCCCATCCAGTGCGTTCTCTCAGCTAACAGATGTTCAGCAACGAGACAATGGTCCCGCGCTCTGCCGGCTGGGCAACGACCATCGGGTCGATATGGACACTCACTTAATATACTAGGCTCCAAGATTTTCATCTTTGGTGGCCAAGTCGAGGGCTTCTTCATGAATGACCTTTCTGCATTCGATCTTAACCAGCTCCAGATGTCAAATAACCGCTGGGAGATTTTGGTCAAGGGAGAGACAAGCCCCAAAATGCCTGCCGCGCGAACCAACCACACCATGATTACGTTTAACGACAAGATGTACCTGTAAGCATTCCTTATTCGATGCCCTTTGATCATCGTTCTGGCTGACACGTTGGTAGATTTGGCGGCACCAATGGTTTCCAGTGGTTCAACGACGTATGGTGTTACGACCCAGCCGTGAACAAATGGTCTCAACTCGACTGCATCGGTTATATCCCAGCACCTCGCGAAGGCCATGCTGCTGCTCTCGTGGACGACGTTATGTATGTCTTCGGTGGACGAACGGAGGAAGGAACAGATCTCGGCGATCTCGCGGCGTTCAGGATCTCGTCAAGACGGTGGTACACGTTCCAGAACATGGGTCCATCCCCTTCACCTCGCTCAGGACATAGCATGACGACTGTGGGCAAGTCGATAGTGGTTCTCGGCGGAGAGCCAAGCTCAGCAACTACGTCCGTGAGCGACTTGGGCCTGCTATACGTCCTCGACACATCAAAGATTAGGTATCCAAACGATGCACAGCAGGCCGCGCAACAGGGCGCGCAGCAGCGAGTTCACGGAGCACGACGACCAAGTGCTGGCGAGGGAAATCGCCCGCATGGCTCACGAGATGGGTCAAATGGACCCGATTCGAGAAAGATGATTGTGGGAGGGCCATCTGCTCCCCCCAACGGTCATCGATCGCCCCCTAATGCCGCCGACGGCCATGGACCTCAAGGGGGTCCTGTGAACTCCAAACTGCCCAGAGCTTCAGCTGTCCCTCCATCAGGACCTCCTCCTCAGGGTCCTATGCCCGCTCGACCCACGGTAGACACATCTGCGGTTGCCCGGGTTCGGGGACAGTCTGCTGAACGAGGTGGCATGTCCGGCTCTCCTCGAATGGGTCACACCGGATCGCCGATTACACGTGAAGTCATCAGCGAGACCGATAGCCCTGCCTCCAATGGTCGACGGACACCTACGCAACAGGCCGCTCGTGCTGGCTCAAGGCAGGATCATGTGAACGGAGATGTGCCCAGGGCCAAACCGCCTTCTCAGCCAAGCCGATTTGCAGGCTCAGGAGATGGTTCATCAGAGCCATCGGCCAAGCCAACAGTAACACCCCGTCCAGCTTCACCACCAGTTCCTACTCGACAACCAAGCAACCCGCTATCCAGGCGATCTTCTGGGAGGAACTCTCAGACTGTTGTCCTCCTCAAGGAATTGGACTCGGCGCGAAACCGCAACGCTTGGTATGCTTCAGAACTGGAACTCGCTCGTAAGGCTGGCTACGCTCCCAACACATCCTACAGCCCTCTACTCGAGAACAAGGCGACCGAGACCTTTGACGACGAGGATCGACCCTTGATAGAGGCTCTGCTGGCCATGAAATCAGAGCTCGCAAACGTGCAAAGCGCAGTGGACAAGCAAGCGGTCATTGCTGCAAAGCAGATTGCTGAAGCAGAGAAGCAGCGTGATGCAGCTATTCAGGAGGCTGTTTATTCTAAGGCCAAGCTTGCAGCACACCTGGGTGGAAGCAACGCCAGTACACCTCAACTTGACGGACCCAGAGATGATTCTGAGGCTAGGTCGAGCGAGCTGAGCAGAAAGCTCGCCTCTGCTCTGTATCTTCACAAGGAACTTCAGTCTAGGCTCGAGTCAACAAAGAGCGACCTTGATTCGGAGAAGAGAGCTCGTCAGCTGGCAGATGACACCACAAACGCTGCACAGAAGCGTATGGCCGAGCTCGAAAGCTACAAGCAGCAGACCTCCACTGAAGTCGAACGGCTGAAGGCTGAGCTGCATCTCGCTCAGCACGAGGCGCGTGAACAATCCGTCACATGCGCCGAGGCTGTTGCTGTTGCGGAGCTCCTTCGAATCGAGAAGAACGATCTAGAAAGCAAGTATGAGGAGGTCGTTGGCAGCTCCAAGGATCAAAACGATGCCTTTGATTCTCTGCGAGCCGCCATCGCAGCTTCGGAAGATTCAAAGGCTCTCGTAGAGTCACAACTCACTGAGGAGCGCAGCCAGCGAGAGAAACTGGAGGCACAGCTCAACAAGCTCAAGTTTGAGCACGAAGCTCGAACAGCTGAACTCGTGGCTACGACTCAGCGGCTGCGCGATGCCGAGGAGCTTTCTGAGAAGCATGCTGCTGAGGCTCGAACCCATCGCCAAGCTGTTCTGGCAGGACTGGACAAGATCTCAGCACGTGACGCTCCCGCGGCCAGCAACGCTGATGCTGAGCGCATTGCGGCGCTTCAGGCGCAGGTTACTGCTTCCAACGAGTTGGTCAAGAAGTACCAGCAGGAGGCTGATGCTGCAGCTGATAGACTGCGTGGCGCCGAGGAGCGCATTGCCGGCCTTGAGCAATACCAGGAGCAGTCAAGCCGAGAAGGAGTCGGTATCAGGAGGCAGCTACAGTCTGCTTTAAGAGAAACGCAAAGCCTCCAGGCAGCGAACTCGGATCTAAAGAATCAACTGGCTGCTCAGCAGCTCGAGACGAACGCCATGACAGTCCAGCACAATGCTCTCAAGGACATCCTTAGCGAGCGAGGCATCAGCCCTACTGCCTCTATCCGTGCCCGAGGTCTTGCTAGCCCACGAACCAACTCTCCTGATCTGACCCGTGTGCGAGATCTCGAGGCTCAACTGGCGAATACCGCTGCCGCCCATGAGGAGACGAAGCAAACCTTTGCAATTCAAGTCCAGGAGTCTGAAGCAGCCTGGCGCGAGAAGCTCTCACAGCTCGAGAGTGACTACCAGTCAGCTGTACACTACGTTAAGGGCACAGAGAAGATGCTCAAGCAGCTCAAGGAATCGCTGTCTCGCTACAAGACCGAGAATGGCCGTCTCAAGACAGAGATTGAGGAGCTGGAGGATCGTCTTCAGGCTGGAGGCTCCGGTTCTTCCCCCGAGTGGGAGAACGAGAAGGCAGCACTCGAGAACAAGATCCGTCATCTGGAGGCTGAACTACAAGAGGCGGGAGCTGAAATAGAGAAGCGCCTCGCCAGCCTTCAAGGAGAGCTTCGGGATAGCAACCAGCAGCGAGATGCAGCGGTAAAGAGCAACGCAGAGGCTACTCAGAAGCTCAACAGCCACCGTAAGGATTTGGAGCAGCTGCAGTCGGAAAACTCTCTCCTTGAGCAGCGCGCAAACGATGCCGAGCAGAAGGTGGCCCTCCTCCTCGACCAGGTTGAACACTCGGTCGACAACTATCGCCGACGTAGCCGACAAGTACCCAGCATGAACTCGGAGATGGCAGCCAGCCCCAACGGCATCGGTATGGGCCACTCCAGACAGGAGAGTTCAGAGGGCGAAAGCATCTACGGAGGCACTGGCGGGAACGGCCTGGAAGCTAGAAACAGTGCAGCCCTGGACAGCCTCGCCAACGAGCTCGAGACGCTCCGAAGCCAGTGGGAGGCGACCAACAAAAACTATCGACTAAGCACCAACTTTGATTTCGAGTCGGCGACGAGTGCCAAGAAGGATGACGACGGTACGACAGGCATTGGCCTCAGCGAGAGCCTGGCCGACTGGCGAAAGAGGCTCGACACGGAAGAACACCACAGTGACGGAGAAAAGTCCCGTCACCCCTAATCCGAAGCGATTCAGGATTCCGATACGCATTCACGACGCACTTATACCCGCCGTCTTCGTTGCTGATTTACCTACCTGATGGGCAATGGTTCAACGTCTGTACATGCTGTTGCTGTTGCTGTTGCTGTTGCTGCCGCTGAGCTTGGTAGAGGCGAATGGAGTTTTGGTCGTCCAGTGGCGGACGCCATTGTTGTCGTCCTTTTTCGTTATTGCAGCCAGCATTCTTTATACCTTTCTGATTCTACCCGCTCTTTGTTTGTTTCAGTTCACGTCGAATGCGTCGACCATGCCTTGCCCCCTTGGTAGCTTGCTCGGCACAAGCAACCAGGGGGTTCATATACTTGTTGTTTTTTCTCATCTTCTTCGCCCTTGTCTTTCGAGAAATACGTGTACAATATGGGGCACTTTCTGTCTGTTCCTCGGCTTAACGGGAAAAAAACTAAAGGAGGACGGGAATAGTCAGAGTCAGTCTGCGACGATGGGCCAGGTTTCTTGATTTTCCCAGGGGAGAGGAGCTGGGCTGGGAGATGGTGTTTCCAAAGAGAGCAAAAATCATTTCAAACTAGGGAGACTGTACGGTCAGGAGCAGGAACTAAATGAATACATGAAGTTGTGATTGGCTTGATACTCGATTTGTACTGTTCCCCTTGGTTCATGTCTGTTGACGAGGTTGTGTATGCATAATGTTATCATGAGACGTCGCGGAACGAAACAATGCAGCAAGTAACTTGACGCTAAGACATTATCTGGTATCATCTTGATCTAATCCCTTTGGTGGTATCCCCTTTTCGCCAGACGCATCCCAATCCCGTAACCCTTCCCATCCGTTGGTACATTCAACTAGATTTACAAAAAAAGGACAGCCAAAGCCCATCCCTTCAAGCAGCAGCAGCCATCAAGTTTTTCTGGATCTTCAAGCACCGCTTAAAGTCGAGCTTGCGGCCCTCGCGGGGCATGTGCTCACCGCTGGCGATACAGAGGACGCGCATCTTGGGATCGTAGCGTAGGCCTGTTAAAAGCTTGGGGGTGATGAGGAAGTACTGGCTCGAGTGCTCGCGGCAGGCAATCTCGACCATGCGCTCGTGTACCATGCGCTCGTTGCGGGGGTCCATGCCCTGGTTGATCTCGTCGACGACGCGGAAGGGAGACTGGGCCATGGACTGGAGAGCCATGAGGAAGAAGATTGTCGAGACGGCGCGTTCGCCGCCCGACTGACGATGGGCCGTCAACTGCTGAAGAGTTTCGTTCTCACTAAAGAAGATGTTAGCCAGGGGTCAGTTAAGAGGCACAATTGGTACATACCGGAAGCGGACCATGATATCTAGGGCCCAGGCGTCAAAGTCCTCGGCCTTGTGAACGCGGACCTCACCGGCACAGCTGATCTGCTCGAAGTTGTAGGCAAAGGCATCGTTGATCCTCGACACCAGCTGGTCGAGCCTTGGCTCCCACTTGGCCATGAGCTCTTCAACGCTCTCAGTCAAACTCTGAAGCTTTTCGCTCGAGTTGGCCATCTTGCGGGTCAGCCGGGCAATCTCCTGCGCACGCTTCTCAAATTCGCGGACGACGTTGGGGTTGGCGGCGTGGATGCATTCCAGCTTGGCTTCTTCAGCCGATATCTCATTCGCCACGTCCTCGGGGCTCTTGTTTTCACAGAGCTGCCCGAAGAGCTCGTGCTTGTCAGGCTCGGCGGCGAGGATCTGCTCAACAGCCTCAGAGAGCTGCCTGCCTTCTTGCCGGTTTTCGGCGAGCTTTTCCAATAACTTCCNCTTCAGCCGATATCTCATTCGCCACGTCCTCGGGGCTCTTGTTTTCACAGAGCTGCCCGAAGAGCTCGTGCTTGTCAGGCTCGGCGGCGAGGATCTGCTCAACAGCCTCAGAGAGCTGCCTGCCTTCTTGCCGGGCTCGGTCAGCCTCCTCAGCGGCCACTTGCAGAGCTTGCCGCTCGGTCTCGAGCTTCTCCATAATGTCAGCGTTTCGTGCCTTCAACCCGACAATATCGGAGTAGGCCTCGATCCGCCGGATTTGTGCTTCCAGAACACCATGATGAGCCCTGCGAATCTTCTCGATTGCCTCCTTGTGGCGGAGGACAAGCTCTGCTCGGTTTACGACGGCCTCATCCCACTCGTAACGAATCTCAATCATCCTCTTACGGATTTCGCGCAGAGCCTGTTCATGAGCCGCCTTGGAGCGTTCCTCGGATTCTAGCGGCGTGTTAGAAAGAAACGAGGGCCAGTTCATGGACGTGGGCATACTGACCAATCTTCTCTGGCAGAGACTGCCACTTTTGATACTCTTTTTGCAAGGTATTCTTCTCGGCCTTTAGGCGAGCCTGGTTCTGGTTAGAGTAGCCCAACAGAATCGCCATGCATGTTTTCACTCACAATAGTGTCCTCAATGGTGGCTTTTTGGTCATCAATGGCCTGGAGCTTGCCTTGCTGATCTCGGAACTCGGCTTTCAGAACGTCTCGCTCACCATTGAGCTCCACAAGTCGCTTGTTCAACTCCTGCTTCTCCTGCGAGTCGACAGGTTGCGAGGTCCAGAACTTGCCTTGCTGAATGGGTCTGGTGATGGCTGTCATTGCCTGAGGGCCGTACTCTCTGCGTCGTCGTACCGTAAACGACTGGCTTCCCGCGGCCCAGGAATTAACTTTGCCACTCTTGACTAGACGATCGTACTGGGCATCGCTGTGGTCTTTTAGAGACACGCCAGACTGGTGGAGTCTCTTCTCGGCGCATAGCATCGCCAGTACGGGCTCGGGGCCCTCCAAGAAGTCGATGGCAAACCCATCGAGCCCCATATCTGCTGCCTCATCCGCACTGACAGGTCGCTGAAACGCACTGAACGGCTGGGCGCATGTGCGGATGACGACTGACAAACTCTGAACGCGATAAAGCTGGTCGGTCAGCTTCCGGTAGTCGTTCTTTGTCTGGGCTGTGAAGCACGTAAAGTCATCGCCCTGGAGAAGGGACTGGACTTGGTCAGAGTATCGTTCATCCTTAATGGAGCAGCTAATCATAGGAGGCCCAAAGACCTCCTTTTCAAACTCGTCCTTATGCTGCTGAATCCAATCCCAGCCAGTTGCAAGCTCAGGGAAGTGCCTCTTCATGAAGTTGAGTTGTTGGCCTTGCTGGGTTTCGAACGACTCGACGTTTTGCTCAACCTCTTTGATCTGAACGTTCAGGGCGCGTCCTCTCGCTTTGACCTCTGCATGTTGGGTAGATAACTCGCGCCTCTCGCCGTCTAGTTCTCGAAGCGTATGTTCTTCTCCACGCTACATAGCCAGCCAGTTAGTGAGTCTGTGTTGTTGGTGGCCTGATGGCACTTACAATCTTTTGGTTGAACTCTGATGGGTTGAACTCTTCCGGTCGGTTCCTCAAGTCAGCCTGCAGGGACGTAATCTTGGACTTGGACTGAGCGAGCTCTTTCTTCTTGCCATCGAAAGCCTTGTGCTCGGACTCGAGTCTGCTCTCAAACAACTTGAGGTTCTCGGTAGCAGAACTAACATCGCGCGCCAGCTTCTTTGCAGCGTCCTCGGCACTCTTCATAGCAGCCTTTCTTCCAGAAATCGCGGTGTCGATCCGTTGTGCGTAGACCTGCTTCTCGTTGACTGCCTCAAGGGATGGACCGCTCTCCCGCTCGAGGCGCCTCAACGAGTTCTCGGCGCTCTTTTTCCGCTCCCTGGCATCTTGGTACTTTGCGCGGGCCTCGTTGTACTTGGAGAGGACCAAAGCCGACTGGAGGTTTTTGATCTGCTCCTGGATCTCCTCACGCTCTCGGATCCTGTCCACGTCCGCCTGGAGACCCTGTTGTCGGTTCTCGAGATTCTTCAGTGTTTCCGTGTCGGTGCTAACAGCTTCGGCCAGTTCCTTCTTGTCCTTGTGGAGGTCTTGCAGCTGTTTCTGCCAGTCAAGCATCTCTTCAGGCGCAGCTGCGCGGAGGGTCTCGTGCAGAAGGTCCACAGGGGTGCAGGCAGCAAACTCTACAACCCTGTCCTGTGGTAGAAATTGGCACAGGTTGTCGACCTGGATCTTGAGCTTCCGCATCAATGTCTGGACTGTCTTGTGGTTGGTTTCCTTCCCGTTCATCCACCATTTTTGCGTATTTTGTTCTCGTCGGATCTGGACCTTGACGATATAGTTCCTCCGATCCTTTGGTCGCTTCTGAAGTTCAATCTCGATAGTCGCAGTGTCCTTTCCATGCTTGACAAACTCCTTGACTGAGCCGGCCCGTCCAAGGTGTTTTGGACTGTAGCCTAAGCCGAGGCAGATGGCGCAAACCAGAGAACTCTTTCCGGTACCATTGGGGCCGACCACCATGTTCAGATGCGGTCCTGGCAAGAATTCGGCCTTTTCGTAGGTGACAAAGTTTTCGACGCTGACCCTCACGATGGCGCCGGGTTGGAAACCGTTGTCGGCATCGGCGCTGCCTGAAGTACCGTTTACTCCTGGCGCATGAGACTCATCATCGATCGCACCGTCAGTTGAATCGGGGTCAAGTCGTTGTCGCTTGGGGGAATCGATAGCGGTCGCTTGCGATCGGTTTGGGTAACGGTCTTCATCGTCGTCGCCATCGTCGGTATCAGAGCGCCTGCGACGGCGTGAAGCGGGGGCCATGTCGCCCTAGAGAAGGAAGGGAGTCGCCTTGCAATGCGCGCAAGAATAAAAGGCGGTGATTGTTCTCGAGAATGAGGGGCTCTGTCTTGGAGGTGCAAGATGTTGCAGAGACAAAGGGAAGAGGTGGATGGAATTGGATAGGTTCCGTTGGTGGAACGCGTCCAATCGCGTCAGTGCGCGCCTTGCAAATGTGGCGTTGACAGGAGTTAAAGTGGTGGGGTTTGGGGGATGGAAGGCGGGCAGTCCCTGTAAGTGCCGTAGGGGTCTGTGTAAGCTGTGTGAGGCAAGCTGGGGGTTGCAAGAAAAGTACAGAGATAGTAGATGAGCAGGTACTTGCCAAGTGCAGTCATCCGGGTACATTATCGAGTATCTTGCTATCCGCACATATCTACAGTTGCGAGTGTGAATGGCTGTCATGAGCTTCAGCCGTGTTAGAAGAGCCACAACAGCCCACAACCTCAGGAACGTGAATTACAAGGCATTCTGATACTCTTCAAAATGAGATGTGACCTGGATGTCCCCTTCAGCCACAATCAGATGCCTTCTTCACCACACCAGGCTCTTCGGTTCAACTTGGTCAAGCAATACATCCACAGTCCATCCCTCAAAGCTCTTCATCTAACCACAAACACAAGCCCACCATCGCAAACTTTATGCCAAATCTCAGCTGTGGCAGGATGAAACGAGGCACATAAGTGTATTTTGGGTTTCAAGACACTTCGAGACAATGTTTGATCGGCATTTGCTGGATCACCTCCTGTAGTGGCTTTCTCCCAGCTTAGTCATTTGCCAGCTCCGCCAAGTTGAACCCCTTCAAAAGGGGTCAGACAACTTCATCCCTTAAGATTCCAGTTCCTGTCGGATGACTTCATTGTCCGAATGCTTAGTACTTCCGAGAAAACATTTTCCTGGGTGGCAACCCTTGACACGGAAGACTCTCTTTGTTTCCGGATGGATGTTTGAGAAAGACTGCACGAAGAGTTTCGCACAGTATCTCCCTCCACCATCCGGTTACTTGTCAGCTCACTCGCGCTCCATATTCACGGATGCTCATAGAAGTCTTGAGCAGAGAGAATGGCATTTTCCTTCATCTACCTAGTGGGTCCGGTGAGAATGTTCTTGTTCGTTTGATGGCCAGATCCTTGTTTGTCTTCCCTTGTCAAGACCCAGTGGTGATCATGATGAATCTGGACCGTTACATCTTTTCAGCTCTTGTGCAGCCATCTTCAACCTCAAGCCCAGGCCGGTCACTCACAGTGATGATTCAGATGCGGATATCGAGTCGAGGCTCTGGCAGACATGGCGCATCTATTGAGTCCTCGACGATGCACCGTCTCCCTGCCTACCGAAGGCCTACAGCGGCATTCAATGAATCTCTCCATTGGCCATGACCCTCGAAACTGGAATGCATCACGATGCCTCGATGCAACAAGGACCCCTCCTTGTCGGTTCTCGCCAGGTATCGTCATCCAATCTTTCTCCACCGGCAGCTCGGGTCGAGCACTGTCAAACTGGCAGGTGCAGCTGCACGCCAGTGGCATATGCAAGTCAAATGCCAGCAACGTCGCCTCCCTTCAATCTGCACCTTGTACCCAGCCTCACCAAACACTGTAAACATTGCATCCATTGCATTCCTTGTCCGACAAGCTCGATCCCATCGGCCGGCCCTCACTCAGTCTTTCGCCCCGTTCGTTTCACACGCTCATTCACTCACCAACTCACTCACGCTCGTTTCTCCCGTGGCCGCGTGGGCTCTCGGTTCTTCAGCCACTCGTTCTCACCTGCCCAATACATTCGTTTCGTTTCTCGTCTTCTCTTCTGTCTCCCTCTCTTAATCGCCCCTCTCCTACCTAATCCTCCTCCTCGTCGCATCTGTTGTTTGTTGTTTGTCTTTTCTGCACCGACCGATATTCGGCCTGCTCCAACCTCGGCCTCGTTCCTAGTTCCCTAGACAAACTCACGCTTCCTCTCTGTTCCTCTTCACGCACTTGAACAAGCCTTGATCTTCTCTGGGCTTTGGCAATATTATGTTCTGATCTACACTCAGCAGCCACGGCGATCATCATGGCCGAGACGATGGTTTCTACCGTTCGATCGCCTCTCTCTGAGGCCTCAAACCGCATCAACTCTTCCTACCACGCCCAAGACTCCCATCGGTACAAGCCTCGTTACGATCAATCCGAGGCAAACAATGCTCCTCGCTCAGGCTACAGTCATCCTGCCGCCTACTTTTCTGGTCGTCCACCTCCACCACAGGCTCAGGCTCAGGCTCAGACTCAGCGTAACGGCCCAACCACACAGGCTCCAGATACCCTCAAGCCTCCCCAGGATACGGAAGATCAGCGACGACACTCAGCAGCGTCCTACGACTCTTCAGGCAGCGGCCGTAGCAAAAAGAACTACAAGACACACATCGGCCCGTGGCAGTTGGGCAAGACGCTGGGAAAGGGGTCATCTGCACGTGTACGACTCTGCCGCCATACTGTCACCAACCAGCTAGCTGCCGTCAAGATTGTCAACCGTCGCATGGCCTACCTCGTCCAAGACAGCAGTCTAGCAGCCCTAAGCAAGTGGGACAGCAGTCTTCCCGATCAGATCGATGGCGAGATGCGTGTTCCTATGGCTATCGAGCGCGAAGTGGCCATCCTCAAGCTCATTGAGCACCCCAACATCATGAAGCTCTATGACATCTGGGAAAACCGTTCAGAAGTGTAGGTGCTCTCGGCAAGGTGCTAGCATCTCCTGATACTAACATTCTCAGGTATCTCATCCTAGAGTACATCGACCAAGGAGACTTATTCACCTTTATCAACCTGAAGGGAAGATTGAGTGAAGAGGTCTCGGTCTACTTCTTTCGCCAGATGATCAGCGCCATCTCGTACTGTCACTCGTTCAACATCTGCCATCGAGACCTTAAGCCCGAGAACATTTTGATCAGCGCCGACCTCCAGATCAAGATTGCAGATTTCGGCATGGCTGCCCTCCACCAAACCGACACCCACCAACTCGCTACAGCTTGCGGTAGTCCTCACTATGCCGCACCCGAACTTCTCAAGAACAGACAGTACCGTGGAGACAGGGCAGACATTTGGAGCATGGGCGTCATTCTTTACGCCATGCTCTCTGCCACCCTCCCCTTTGACGATCCCGACCTTCGCGTCATGATGAACAGGACGAAAAAGGGACAATACGAGATGCCGAGTTTCTTGAGTCCCGAGGCAGAGGACCTCATCCGGTGTATGCTACAGGTCAACCCTGACCGACGCATCACCCTCAAGGAGATTTGGCGTCACCCTTTGGTTCAGAAGTATGCATATCTCGATAAATTCGGAGACCTCAACGAACAGCTGCCCGACACACGTAAAGGGTTCCAGTACAACCCGGTACCAGCCAAGGATGTGGATTCTCAGCTTCTCCGACAGCTGCGATCCATGTGGCACATGTTCAGTGAGAGCGATCTCAAGATGAAATTGACATGCGACGAGTAAGTCTTTGCTGTCATCCGTTGGGTCAGAATGTCGTTGCCTAACGTTCCCAGACCTAACGATCAGAAAGCCTTCTACTGGTTGCTGCACAACTACCGAGAGAAGCAGCTAGAAGACTTCAAGCCCGAGTTGGCTCATTCCATGAGCGACTACCACCACATGAAGCCCAGCGTATGGAAGAAGCGTGTGTCCACGCGCCAATTTTCTCAGCCGCGCAGCAATGGTCACGGGCGTTCCATATCGCGGTTCACCGTCATCTCGAATGCCGCCGAACCAGAGTCTGGAGCCAGTTATGGGCCACCTCAAGAGGGTGCCGTGCTACACTCCAGTCAGTCAAGGACCAGCATCCACCGTCATTCTCAGACGGGCTCCTACGCCAGCCAGGCCTCGAGACTTCGAAGTGGTTCAAGTGCACGTCGTGGGCGGATGGCTTCAGCCCGGAACTCCACTACAGGTCGTCTTCAGTCTTCTCGGGGCTCAATGTCGTCTCTCCATAGCAGCCGACAGGGAACTCCCATCTCACGCAGCCTGCGACACAAACGAGGCGTCGACTTCACCCATGTGCGAAAGCGGTCGACCTCGACCACCAGGAACCGTAACGTCGCCACGCCGCCATACGTGACTGAGCAAGGATCGACCTACCAACTAGAGATGGTTCGATCACAGACACCAGAAGTTCCAAGCCTGCCCAGTGGCATGTTACCCAAGCCGACACGCCAGCCAGATCCTGAAGCCACCCCTCGGGCTAGTATTGAGGCCGCAATTGGATCGAGATATGCGTCAGAGATCTTCAAGGAAGAGCTGCGGCATTTCAGTAGCAACATCGCCAAAGATTGCGATGAGGCTTTCAAGAGTTCACTCATCGAAGAGGACTCCATCGCCGGTTCTCTCACTGAGCCAGACCGGACTCACTACGAATCGACACCGTTCTCATTGACGATCGAGACTCCAGCTGACTCAATCACGGAGCTGGACGATGTGAACAAGTCTTACAGTACTCGCCCGCTACCCCCTCTGCCCTCCCCGATGGACGAATACGATGGCAGTTCGCTAGCACCAACGCCCATGGGATCTCGCCCGACTACAGGGGACTCGCACCTTGAGGAGCTGCGGGCAGACCAAGTCAAGGTGGCACAGCCAGTCGTGCTTACCAGACATGTTGAGCGACGAGTTGTCTCAGCACCGACCTACTCTCAGAGACACAAGAAGTCGGCTGGTCTGCCATCAATCAACGAGGCTGGGGCTTCCAATGACAAAGCTCGTATCGTGTCAGCGCCTCCACACACTCCAACCAGGAACGGAGGCCATAGGGATCGCGGCATGGAATACCTGAGCAGAGTCGAAAATAGCATCCGTGTCGTGCACTCGCCAAGCGAGCAGAGCCCCGTCAAGATTCCCGAGCCGCTCAACGTGCGGAAAAAGAAGACGCCTGAGGAAGGACAAGGACAACATCAAGCCCTCAACCAGAACCACGGTGGAGAACTTAATGCACCACACAGCTCGGGGAGCGATGGCCCAACAACGACAACGCTTCTGGAGCCCTCGTCATACGATGTCCAAGTGGTGATGAAGAAGAAGAAGTCGTCTTGGTTCAAGAGGTCTTCCAAAGTCGGGTCAGAACATAGCCGGGAGTCAGCGGAATGGCAGGATTGCAACTCGTACATGACCACTAGCGACGGCAAACGAAGCGATTCTACCTCGACTGAAGCTCCTGCCAAGAAGAAGACATTCAGCTTCACATTCTGGAAGAGCAACAAACAGAGAGACTCGATCATGTCCATCGGTGGTGAGTCATGCCTCGAGTTGACAGAACAGCAGCAGATTGATGATCTAACCTTGGTAAAAGGACCCGATGACAGAGAACCCTCAACTACGGATGTACTTGCCGTGAGCAATGAAACCAACCAGTTCAAAGCACCGCAGCCCAAATGGCACGAATCCGGCTCTGGACCGGTGCGTAATATTGAGGTTAAGCAGAATTGGCTGGCACGACTATTCAGAGTCAAGCCAGCCACGAGCCATCTTTGCATGGCCATCTCGAGAAAGCGAGCACGACAAGAGGTTACTATCCTCCTGCGGGAGTGGCGCAAGTATGGTATTCGAGGCATCCAGGTGGACAAGCAACGAAACATTGTCTTTGCACGGGTTGCGGCTAAGAACTGTACGTGTGACGGAGGGCAAGACGGTGACGGATACAGAAGCTAACGTGATGGACGCAGATCTCAACCTCAAGGAAGTGTCATTCGCTGCCGAGGTGATGATGGTGATTGAGCACGGTAAGAAGCAACCGCTCAGCATCATCCGATTTACCCAAGAGCGAGGAGCGGCCAGCAGCTTCCACAGGGTGGTGGACACTATGGGACTGATCTTTGAGACTCGGGGCCTGCTTGTTGCGGACAGGAACAAGCAAAAGATGATGATCAAGACGCTCAACTCGGGAAGTTAGAGCTTTGGTCGGCCAAGCTCGCCGTGTTCAGTCGAGAACAAGAGGTGAAGTGAGAGAGATGAGGTGTGTCAAGATTCTGACCGACATGCCTTGTCAGCATCATCAGTCTGTCAGAGAATTGTATTCACTAAGGAATCATGTACAGGGGTGCTGTAGGAGTTGGATGTATGAGACAATTGCTCTTTTTTCGGTTTGGGTTCTGGTTCGGGGTCTGGAGTGCAAAGGCATGTCTTACACGGTCGGTTCTGAGGAGGCGAATAGTGCTTGAAGGGGCAGAGGGAGTCGGAAGAGTCAAAAGCAGATGCAACAGAGGCAGCTTGGGGATAGAGAGCAGCATGTCTTATTACTTGGCTCGTTGGCCTACCTCGGGTTCATGGTCTGGACTGGTTTATTTCTCAACGGTTGATAGTTAGTTAATTCTGCCACGGCTTTAGGGAGCACGAGGTTCTATTTGATAGGGAGGGAAGCATTTAATTGAGCATTTGCAGTCTAGTTAGTGGATGCGGCCGGTGTGGTTGACATGATGCTGTCGGAGGTTCTGTATGAGGAATGTTGAAGCGACACTAGGCTCATGCCATGACATGTAACTTCTGATTGGCCTTTAGCTGCATGCAAGAGGCGCTCATGATGCTCACGACACGAGCAAGGGCGTGGCATTTGTGGATACTCTGTGTTAGTTATCTCAACCACTTACACCATCTGGGCTGGTGTTTAATATCTATATAACTGCAAAGGGGCAGACTCGTCCTCCTTGGCATTACATCTCAAATACCATTCTCGGGACATCACTAAATGCCCAGGTACAAACATTGGGTCCAATCAGCTTGTTATCAAACTTGAACCCCTTCATCAGCCATGGCCAAGCTCAACCTCGTCGAGGCCTCAATTGAAGAATTGCAAGATGCCCTACAGTCCGGCTCCTTGACGAGCGTCGACCTAGTCGCGCGGTACTTCGCACGAATTAGCACCTATGACTGCCGCGGCCTTGCCTTGAACTCTATCCCCATACTCAACAATGACATCTTCGAAGAGGCTGCCCGGTCTGATGACAGGCGTGTTTCAGGCACCCCCATTGGCGCCCTTGAGGGCATCCCCTTTACAGTCAAGGACAGCTACAAGGTGAAAGGCATGACGGCTGCCGCAGGGTCTCCGGCTTTCAAAGACCTCGTTGCCAACGAGGATGCCTTTCTTGTTCAGGTCATCCGGAAGGCGGGCGGTGTTCTAGTCGGCCGTACCAATATGCCGGCTGTAGCATGTGGCGGCATGCAAAGAGGCATCTACGGCCGGGCTGAGAACCCTTATAACCCAGAATATCTAGCCGCAGCTTTTGCCTCGGGATCGTCCAATGGTTCAGCCGTCTCTGTAACTGCTTCCTTTGCGGCCTTTGGTATGGGCGGTGAGACCGTCTCGTCGGGTAGATCACCTGCGTCTAACAACGCCCTCGTCGCTTATACGCCGTCGAGGGGGTTCTTGTCTATCCGGGGTACATGGCCTCTATATCCGACTTGCGATGTTCCTGTGCCTCACACGAGGACCATGAGGGATCTGCTCTGCTTGCTTGATGTCATTGCGGCTGTTGATCCCGTGGCTGAGGGTGACTTTTGGCGCGAGCAGACCATGGTCGAGGTGCAGAAGCCCTGGCTGGACAGACCGAGCAGCTTCAAGGAGATCTCAGCGTCCAAGTCTCTGGTTGGCCTTCGAATCGCAGTCCCTGAGATCTTCCTAGGAGGTCCTCCACCAGCAGGGGCGCGACCGGTTGACGTGAGCCCGGAAACCATTAAGCTTTGGGAACAAGCTAGAAAAGACCTCGAAGGCCTAGGGGCCGAGATGGTTCCCGTTGCAGACTTTCCAGCCATGACGGCGTACGAAAACGATCATCTACTCCCCGAGGGCTGCCCTAGACGCCCTAAGGGGTGGAACGCGATGGAGAGGAGCGCCATGATTTCTCACGCCTGGAACGACTTCTTAAAGGGATTTAAGAACGACAAGATTTCTGACCTCTCATCCGTTGATCCCTTGACCATCTACCCAGACTATCTACGGACAGCACCAGAGATGAAGTACTTTGAGCACGCCAACGCAATCCAGTATCACAAACTAGTCGAATACGCCAAGAGCACCACCTTCTGGGAGATCCCAGGTCTAACAGAAGCCGTTACAGCTCTGGAAGGCATGCGCAAATTCCTTCTGGAAGACTGGCTGACAGAGCTCGGCTGCGACTGCGTCGTCTTCCCAGCAGCCGGCGACGTAGGGCCCGCAGACGCAGACTCGAGCTTTGAGGGCGCGGAGCTGGCGTGGCGGAACGGGGTCTACTATAGCAATGGCAACCGGGCGATGCGGCACCTCGGGATACCCTCGGTCTCGGTGCCCATGGGTGTCATGTCGGAAAAGGGTATGCCCATGAACCTGACCTTTGCAGGTCGGGCATATGACGATGTCAAACTGCTCAAGTGGGCCAATGCCTTCGAGGCTAAGACGAGGCATCGTGTCGCTCCTCGACACACACCTGCCCTTGATTCTGATACTGTCTTGTTATCGAGTCAGGGGTTGTCTATAACTGCGCGTCCGGAGCTGAGAATCGAAACTTTCGAGGCCATTCCCAAATCCGACGGCGAGACGCTACAAGTCAAGGTCTCAGGTCTTGTGATTGTTGAGGGCGCGACAGTAGCCGATCCTCAGCTGGAGATCACTGTTGACTCTGTCTCGTTGTCCCCCGAGGACATATCCATCAAGCAGTTGTCTGAAGCTGCGGAAGGCCGAGTAGAATACTCCTTCACTGCCCATACCAAAACACCAAAGCCGGTTGAAAGACAAGGGTTGGAGAGAACATATGCCCCGGTGGCTCGTGACAAGACAATGTGTGTGGTGGTGGCCAGGTCGGCCCCAGGGGGACGGCCAACTGGCTGGCTTGGGTTAGTCTAATAGCCGTAAGTAGCACTTTATCAACGTCAGTTTACGAGTCATAAGGTTGTTGATCAATGGTGCATCTCAGCAAGCAACCCCACAAAGAAATCGTTCCACTCCAGCACTATCTTGGGGCCGGACGTACCCCGTGGGGAATCATAGGGCCCTAGACTAGGACAGGCAGGTTCTTCACATAGACTAGGAGGCTCCATAAGATGCTTTTTGAATGGTTGTTGATTCTGGCTCGATTTCATTGCAGCTATGGAAGGGCATATTCCACCTTCATCCTCTCATCGGTGTGCTTTTTCGCCGTGTATCGATTGCCGCCCTTGATTCAACTAACCCGGTCATTACTTCTATCCTTAGTTGGAGATACCAATGACACCGCAAGCAGGTCGGGGGCCAGCGTTGCCAGTCTTGAGGGACTCCTCGTTACCACCCTTGCCGAGATCGTCGGTGCCGGCGTGGACAACGACGGTTCGCTAACAGCCTGTCAGTCATGCTCGAGGGGAACAGGGGTATATATATCTTACGCCGATGATGCTGTGGGGGCCGATCAGCTTGACCAGGGAGTCGGTGGTAGAGCCCTTGGCGTTGCCCTGGGCATCGGTCTCGATGTTGCCGAGATCGCCAACGTGGCGGGCCTCGTCGGTGGGAGCACCGTGGGTCTTCTGGTGAGGGTTGAAGTGAGGGCCGGCAGAGGTGCAGCCGTTGGTGTTGTCACCAAAGGTGTGGATGTGGAAGCCCCGCTTGGCGTTGGGGTCGTTGCCGGTGATGTCCCAGGTGATGGTGGTAGGGGCAGACTCGGACTCCTGCTCGAAGACGACGGTGCCCGAGACCTTGGAGTCACCACGGATAACGCTGACTGTGAAGTGCCAATGTTAGCGAGTTGCTGATTTGATGCAATGTGATGCAAGGCGCGAGATGGATAGGCCCGACAGGTGCCCTCCCTGGCCATGCGGCAAGCCATCAAGGTCCAGAGAGAGCCCATCAAGGGACTCGCCGAGTCGTCGTCAATCATCCCTTCTGGAAGCCTTCCAGCATCCATAGATAGGGCTGAGCCGAGCCATCAGGGTAGAGGTGCCGTTTCGGGGTGACATTCGTCATCCCGTTGGACGACTTGACTCGACGAGAAAACCCGCTCAAACCAGCTCGAACCCCCTCCTTTGCTCGCAGCCCGCAGCGATCGATCTCGCGTCTATAAAAAGGGGACCATGTCTTCTTGATGCGCACTTACCAGCCTTGACCATTTTGACTGATTTTTTTGGTTTTTGATGGGGATTGGGTATCTGGTTTGTTGTTTGTTTGGATGAAGCTGTCCAGGAATGAAGCAGAGAGTGTTCGAGAGGGGCAGGAGCAAGTCTTGAAGAGGGGACCTCGGAATGGAATTGCACAAAAGTCCGAGGGCGAACTCTGCTCCCTCCTCGACTCGGCCTTCGCTACTTCTCGCTCAGGGAGGGTTCCAATGTTCCAATGACCGTCCCTCAATGGACTCTGGCCCCTCCAATGCCAGCCAATCCCCCTACGACATGACAGAGCTCCTCGCAAGCTGTTTGGGCATCTCTGGGAGCTCGCGATGCCGAGGTGGGGTAGACAGCAGAGGCAGCCCCGCCTTCGTCACCCATCGTCATTCTTAGGTGCTGACAAATGAATTGCGTCATTGTCAGCGTCTCAGCGCTTACAGCGTTGCACAGAGCCGATCTTCGGAGCTGTTTTTTTCGACCCAGTGTTGCTCTTGAAGGGGTTCAGATATGTAAAGAATTGCCAGAAATCACGGTTGAAAGTATTGACCATCTCAATTGGAGTCAGTCATATTAGCTTGTAGCTTGCTTCAGCTCATGCTCACACGTGCCTTCAACAAGAGCTCCAGGCAAGCTGTGAGCTTGAGAAGGATCAGTCTGTGGGGTGCCATTCTGTGTTTTCATTGGCCGAAAGCTCCTGCCGTTTCTGTCTGAAACTTTCCAGGTTGAAGGTTCGAATCCTGTCTCGACAAAGAGGATATTTTTGTCAAAAGGACGGTAGCAGGGGAGCCAACTTGCATGGCTGCGTCGGGGATGCAACACCATGCGTAACATTGAATGTTACGGGAAGTGTATGAAAGCGCCAGCAAGCAAGTGTCACATGCCAAGTGTCGCTTGTGCAGTCAAGAGTTTGTCAAACTCATGAACAAATTCACGTATCCGATCTTACATTCAACATCATGATTCCATTACAAGTAAATCGCAAGGCAACCTTGCTTCTTTCTTGCTTTCTTGTTTGGTCTGCCTTGGCCTCTATTCTACAGTATTTTGAATCAATAAGTGCTGCAACTACAACATGAGCGCCATGCTGAGCCTCTTAGACATCACGCTTGGTTTTGAGATGGCAAACGTACGGATAAAGGTGAAAGATCAGATTCCTCATTCAATTAACTAGTTCCGAGACTTGCCCAAGTTCCGTTCGGATATAGACGGCCGGCCGGTCTTGAACGGATGGACATGGGCGGATAGTAAAGGCCAGGCAACTCTCAGTAAAGAACTGCGCTGTTCATGGTCTGCGGCGATGTCGATGCAAAGGTCGGATCCGAGACGGCGATACTCCAGAGTCTGTCTTCGGAGGAATCCTCCGAAGGTGGCGGCAATTGAAGCTGCCTCGGCTTCTTGGTTCGGCAGATCGGATGCTCTTCCGGCGCTTGGGTCCGGAGGTACGTACCCTCACCGAGATCTGACCTTGGCTGCCAAAATGTCAAACTTGGTTACTCAAGGCCCGCTTGATCAACTGTCTACATTCCGTTTAAAGGCAGTGTTCTTGCAGTATGTGTAAAATTCTTTCGATTGTACATGTGGAAAACAGTTGGAAGTTTGAAATGTGTTGCATCGCCCAGAGAAGAAGCAGCAGAGACAAATATCAAATCCAACAAAAGGGTTCGGAGGAAAAGACCGAACCCCAGCGCGGCTCAGCCGAAGCCGTCGATAAGCATGCAAGAGAGAGCCGCCAATGCTCCCCTAGACGGAAGCAGATGCCACATTGTCAGGAACAGGCAAAGTACGTAACCGGAGCCGAGGTCTGGGTCTGGGGCATCTGAGATGGAGTGTCGAAAGAATCATCCATGATGCAGCGCAGCGCAGACCTTCTCGGCCTTCGTCCGAGCTTGGGCCAGTTGAAACCAGCCAACTTCTTTCCCAGGGTTCTCCCAAGCTGCCTGGGGAACGGGTTTTGGTGTTGGAGAGGCGGGTAATTACCCCAAGTGTACAAGATCTTGGGAAAGGATACATGGTCCTGCAGGGAATGATGTGCCGGGGGCAATGTACCCATCCGCCACATTGGGTACCATGACACCTTCCCTCTGTGAGGTTTGCTCTGTGTGGCACCTGCAACTACGGCACTCGACGCCCCCAGCTGCGGCTTCCCCCTGTGTGTCCACTAAAAACCCACATGGGAACTGCCCGCAGCGCACATGCTTCTCCCTCTCGCTCAACCTCCGTCATTCGTTCTCCGCAGCTTCTGTTCACCTTGAACCGTTTTAGCGTCAGGCCCTCTCTTTTTCCTTACCTCGATGCTGAGAGCTTTGCTCCATCCACCCGAGCCAGGCCGATGGCTACCGAGCAAAGGCACGGACGATGGCCGTGAGGAATTGGCTACGCCTCTCCCATGGACGAAGCGGTTCCAGGTGAAGTAGAGGCTTTGTATTGCAATGCTCTGACAGTTGGAAATGACGAGACAGCTGGCATGGACGGGCATGGACCAGCAAATCTGTGCAATTGATAAACCGACGTCTCGATGCTATCTACAAGAACCTTCACCTTGACATCCAAGACCGGCCATAGTCAGTCTCGGCCTTGCATGGGCGGCTGATTCCCGCGCACACCCTCCTGGGTCCTGGGGCCGTGCTTGGCTTGACCTGTCGCCGCTCGCTCGTGGGGAAACGTTTTGGGGTTGGATTCCGGATCCCTTCTTGGTTTCCCTTCCCCAGGCCCGACGAGCGCCCGTGACTCGGGGGCGGCCTGCCTTCTCGGTCGTAGTCCGAGGCCCATTTACGCCTTTAGGAATTTGATGTGCGGCAGAGCCAACTGCTACTGCTACGCTTCGCTTCAGTTCAGACTTTCTATATAATAGGCTGGTCCCGAGGAGCCTGTCGTCGCAATTCCTCCTTCTCTTACTTCAGACCTCTTTGACTCCATCACCTCTGGCTGCCCATCACCTTCAGCCAAAGCTTGCACTATACCCCCTTGACACAACGACTACTGCATCTCGTCTCGTCTCGTCTTGACAGAGTTTGCCCGGTTACCGACAGAGAATTCCTCCTCCCATTGGCATTTCATAGCCGGAGCCCGCGTCATATCCTGATCGCCGACACGTGAAAGTCTATATATACAACAGACTTCCACCCCTCTTCCTACCACCTCATCCTCACATCCAATACCAATCTCAGCAATCACAATGGCTTCCACCGACTCCATCCTCCAGGGCGTCTCCGTCCTCGGCAAGGTCGACGATGTCCACCGCAAGATCCTCACCCCCGAGGCCCTCGCCTTCCTCGCCCTCCTGCACCGCTCCTTCAACGACCGACGCAAGGCCCTCCTCGAGCGCCGCAAGGTTCGCCAGGCCGAGCTTGACCGGGGTGTTCTGCCCGACTTCCTCCCCGAGACCAAGCACATCCGTGAGAACCCCACATGGAAGGGAGCTCCCCCGGCCCCGGGTCTGGTCGACCGCCGCGTCGAGATCACCGGCCCCACCGACCGCAAGATGGTCGTTAACGCCCTGAACGCCGACGTCTACACTTACATGGCCGATTTCGAGGGTAAGTTTTAGCTGTCTTTTTGTCCTCTGTATTCAATTGGGTGCCATTGGTTCCATTGCGATGTCTCTGCTTATGCCGAGGTTGCAATCTCTCGGGGATTCATCTCCGCCATAACGAACCATCATGACTTGGGGAAAATGACATCACATGCAAGCAAATGCATCGGATCCGCTAACATGGGCCCCGTCTCCAGATTCCAGCGCCCCCACATGGGACAACATGATCAACGGCCAGGTCAACCTCTACGATGCCAACCGTCGTCAGGTCGACTTCAAGCAGGGCCCCAAGGAGTACAAGCTCCGCACCGACCGCAAGCTCCCTACCCTCATTGTCCGTCCCCGTGGCTGGCATCTCGAGGAGAAGCATCTCACCGTTGATGGCGAGCCCATCTCTGGTTCCCTCTTCGACTTTGGTCTCTACTTCTTCCACAATGCTATCGAGACCCAGCGCCAGGGCTTCGGTCCTTACTTCTACCTCCCCAAGATGGAGAGCCACCTCGAGGCCCGTCTCTGGAACGACGCCTTCAACCTTGCTCAGGACTACATTGGCATCCCCCGCGGCATCATCCGTGGTACCGTCCTGATCGAGACCATCCTTGCTGCCTTTGAGATGGACGAGATCATCTATGAGCTCCGCGACCACAGCTCTGGTCTCAACTGCGGTCGATGGGACTACATCTTCAGCGTCATCAAGAAGTTCCGCAACAACGCCAACTTTGTCCTCCCCGACCGATCCGCCGTCACCATGACTGTCCCCTTCATGGACGCCTACGTCAAGCTCCTCATCCAGACCTGCCACAAGCGTGGTGTCCACGCCATGGGTGGCATGGCTGCTCAGATCCCCATCAAGAACGACCCTGCCGCCAACGACAAGGCCATGGAGGGTGTCCGCGCCGACAAGCTCCGCGAGGTCCGCGCTGGCCACGACGGTACCTGGGTTGCTCACCCTGCCCTCGCCAGCATCGCCACCGAGATCTTCAACAAGCACATGCCTACTCCTAACCAGCACTTTGTGCGACGTGAGGATGTCACCATTGGCCAGAACGATCTGCTCAACATGAACGTTCCCGGTACCATCACCGAGGAGGGTATCAAGAAGAACCTCCACATCGGTCTTGGCTACATGGAGGCCTGGATCCGAGGTGTCGGTTGTGTCCCCATCAACTTCCTCATGGAGGACGCCGCTACCGCCGAGGTCTCCCGAAGCCAGCTTTGGCAATGGGTCAAGCACGGCGTCACCACCGCCGAGGGCAAGCGTGTTGACAAGGCTTACGCCTTGAAGCTGCTCAAGGAGTCTGCCGACCAGCTCGCTGCCGCCGGCCCCAAGGGCAACAAGTACCACCTCGCTGCTCAGTACTTCTCTAGCCAGGTCACTGGCGAGGACTACGCCGACTTCCTCACTACGTAAGTTTATCCCACTCAACAAAATGCCACACAGATCAGATTGCTAACCATGGTCCAGTCTCCTGTACAACGAGATCACCCAGGCTGGTCCCCCCAGCCCTGCTTCCAAGCTGTAAATGGGTCGGAACATGTGGGAAAAGTATGCCTGAACTGAAATTGGGAGCGTTTCATGATTGTATGTTTGGATAACGACGGCCTTTGATGCGTCACGGTCCTGGGTAATGATATCATTTGTTATTATATCACCATAGTTGGGCAGTCTAGCTGCAACAAAATGGAGTTTATGCTTTATCAAGTCAATATGTGGATCAAGAAATTGTGTGAACACACCATCTACTTGACATCATTCCCCTGCCATGGAATACAGCTAGTGACATCTAAGATCTCTCACACATAGGTCCCTGGTGATTTTCCATTATGTCGCCTACCAACTATCTGTTAGGTCTTTGTTGGTATAAAGTGTCGGAATTCGGGTCTTGTTGCTATCTAGATGGTAGATTCTAGCTGAGGGCGAAGTTGCGTAGTTGGTGATGTTGGGTAATACCCAGGCTTCATCGGCAACCTCCAGTCATTATGTAACAATAGCACATAGGTAGGCAGCACCAATCATCTATTAAGTATAAACCCATTGAATTCGAAAGGGAACTCTTAATATCGCCTAAAAGCACAGAGCTCCAGAACTTAAGAACAGCGTCCTCCTACCCTAGATCCCAACTCACAACTTATGCTTTATCTGATCAAGCCCAGTCACGAATACAATTTTTAATGTCAGATTGGAGGAATAACTTTATTCTGCACGATGGTGCCTAGTTCGGTGCTAAGAATATGCATTGATCTGTCTGGTATCCATTGATTGACTCCTTTCAAGGAATCACTCTGGGCCATCCAGAAGGGCCCATGTGGAACGATGAACTAACGAGGTACGGATAGTCTGAGCAACAAAAGATAGAAAGCCTGAACCTAGCCCCGAAGACATAAAAAGAAAAGCAACATAGGGGAGCAGTGATCGGCGTGAGCAACAAAACAGAGGCGAGTGTCATTCCAACATTAAGCACAACGTCCTTACCAAGAGACTCCACGGCGCAGCAACAGCCAATGCCAGCATACAGCTGCACCACCATAACATAGTACTGCAAAGTCATTCATTACTTTACCCTCACTTACTGAACTCTCACCAATAAGAGCATCTGAACCGCGCCAACTCTCGCGGCTTCATAACGGCTGCCCAGAAGTCGACGTGCTTCTCGACCAACTCATCACCGTACCGGTCTCGCCCAATCTCGCTCATTACCCTTCGGAGATGGCTACCCGGCAGCCAGTCCTTGACGTCCCAAAAGATCCTCCGTTGGTGGATATTCTCACGGAATGCAGGGTCAAGCTGCCACTGCCGTGAGAACTCGGCTCTGGGAGCAGCGTACGACACGCCCCATGGAGACCGTACAGGCACGCTGCGCCATTGATGGACTTGAAGTGGCACTTGGATTGTCGTCGTGAGGGAGGCAATCCTCAGCGCGGGCATCTGAGCGCACGCTCGTCCAAAGGCCTCAATCAGGGGCACGATGGTCGTTTCATCCGGCACCCAGCGGAACAGACACATCGAGTCACCCGACCGTCGCTGGTTCTCCGAGTCTGAATACTGAAGTGCTGCTGCCATATCTTCTTCTTCGCTCTGTCCGTATCCAGGAGGTAGCAGAGCATCCGAACCCAAAGTAGCTGGGGCATCGATGTGCTCGGCAGGGGCACGTGCCTTAAAGTACCAACCTCCAGAAGGAGTAGTCATGTCAAATTGAAGATCGAGGCACTCCAGGTTCTGCCAGAAAGGCTCCGGAAGAGGAGCAGTAGGGCTCGGCCAGAAGAGAGACTGGTCAAGGCAACCCGTGATGGTGAGGTTCGTCAAGGCCTTGAGACCACCCGTGGCCTCACGAATGGCGCCGCACAGGGGGTCGGAGGTCATGTCCGCGGATGTCAAGTCTGCCGGATGCCACGCATGGTTCCAGAGGAGCTCCTGGCGCATGCAGACTTCGAGTGTCCTCAAACCGGCAGCACCGGGCAGTGCACCCCGTATAGAATTGGCAAGTTCATGCCGTTGAGACCGACGTAAAACTGGATAACGTCGTTCCGTATCACTCATGAACCAGCTGCCCTTCCGCAGGTTTGGCAACTTTGCTGCAATGTCGATGGCCGTCTTCGGAGCAAGTGGCCTCTTGGTTGCACGAGTGGTGAAAGCAACAAGGGATGTAACTATAGGAAGCTCTGCAGGTCGAAGGAGAGCAAGATAAGAGTACTGGAATCGGCGGTCTTGAAGGTCACGATGAGCAACGCCATCCTCGTTGCCAGGTTCGACTGGCTCCAGGCTGGTGACACGACCCGGAACTCGAAGTCCGGCATTGAGGTTCTGGTCATCAGAGGGCGAGTAGATGGCCTCAATCTCGAGCCGAATGCAATAGGGGTGTTCTTTTCCAGCTATCTCATCGTCCCATGTCTTCAGAATACCGAAGAGATCGCTCAATGCCTTGGTAAAGACCTCATCGTTGGCTCGCCGGTCCGGCTCACGCTCAAACCGGCCCCGAGCGTCCGTGTCGTACTCTGGGAGGACGATCGTGTAGAAGATGGTACCGAGGTAGCGGCGGCGGCTGCCCCTGACAATCTTCTCGAAGCCGTCAAGATCGGTGCTTCTCAGACGAAGCTGGCGAAATGTCTGTCTCTCGATGGCCTCCTGCCATGGGCGGGAGATGGTTGCCAGGGTATGCCGTCTCGCGGCCGGACCGGACCGGGGCACGGATCTCCAACTCTCAGATAAATCGGCGAACAAAGCTCCAATCTCGTTGTGAATTTCTTGAGGAAGATGATCCATATTTCGACGACGTATTCCAGGTGTTGTAGTGACGGATCTAGTGTGTAAAGGACCAAGTAATGTCTGCGACACATCGGATGATATTTGAGCTTCTCTCTGGAGATGAAGTGTCGGTCTCGCGGGGAAGCGACACGTGACGGTGTTTTCAAGAGCATCATCCTGTCTCCCTGTATGTTGCATGCAGGAGGAGTGGCGAGGTCATGGGCAAGGCGGCTAGATGGAGCTGTTTGGAGCACATCAAGCACACATAGGCCGGGCGGCCGTGATGGCTGCAGCTTTGGTGTAGCAGAATGTTGGCAGCATCCTGGCCAAGGCTGGGAATAGCATCACCACACCTCCCGGGTTGTAGCTGGTCTGCGAAGAGCCAGACTACCCAGGCACTGGGTAGGAACGACAGAGTCTACTGTGGATTAGAGACTGAGCAGCAGTGCTGCACGAGGAAAGGCATGTTATGCTGATATCAAGTCAGATCCTACAAAACCGTCAGCGGCAATTCATCGAGTGTGACGCATCAATTGAACTGAATCGGCGGGAATTGGGGCAAGGATTCAATCATGGAGGGTGGTACTCATCCATCTAGGCGCGGCATATTTCTCATTCTTGATCGTTGATCAAAGTCCGAACCGGCAAACGACGTCGAGATCTGCTCTTGACTTGACCGGGGCGGCCAGCGATTTGAGCCAGGGGAGAGAGTCGTGTGCCCACCACCAAACCGCTCTTGGTGCCGATTGACATAAGCTTGGGATGCACCGATCGGCGGAATGTCATTTCTTTAGAGCCATTCTAATCGCATCTTGCGCTGTCAGCTCACCACCAGCCACCAAGCCATTCCCCCTTCAGAGCACTCGCTAGACGCAGCAACAGCCGCAACTTGGTCGATAGCCGCGCACCGATGATCCGGGAAGCGGCAGTTCCCATCGTCACGATGCGGCTTGTCTGGGCCCTTCAGCCTGGTCGTGTTCCAACAGAAGCTAGCAGGCATGATGCCACCGCAGACAAACCCGTGATCTTACCTGACCGGTCCGGTGGGCATTCCTGCTGAACAAACAGTGACCAGGAGGGACGAGCAAAGTCCGCAGTCCCCTCCAAGAGCTCAATCGGGCGGCTGGGGAGTGTACTCCGTACTGCGATGCGAGTCTTGATGCTTGTCTGGGAGACCACGGGCCATCCATATGCACGTTCCTTGTCAACCATCACACTATCCTGGAGCCTCGTCAAGCAACGCAACAGATGAGACCATCCACCCATCAATCACTCACTCTCTCTTGCTTTAGGCCCTGAGCCCTGGGCCCTCGCCATGGAGTGGCTTGCATCTACCCGCAGAAGCAGTCAGCCCAAGTCAATCTCTTCAAACGCACAAACCAGCCCTGCTTGTTCAATTTCCCATCGCCATGCCATCGATGGATGCTCCCCGTCGCAAAAGCAACCACCTCAGCTACTCCACCGCAGCGCAGCTGCATGTTGGGGGTCCGCACAAGCATGCGCTCGCCTCCATCCAGTAGGTACACGACGCACCCGGGATATGCTTGTTGGCGCAACGCCCCTAGGGCTTAGGTGAAGTGGCCCTCGGCATTTGAGATGCGGACGCCCTGAACTTGGGGATTCCTGTTGTGCTGTGGGCGCGAGTGGCGCGCCCACTGCCAGTCTCGCAGCATGAGCTTTGTGTCGTTGGCGTTTGGGGCATCCTCCATGGGTTCGGTTAATGGATCTTTGCGTTCACGCACGCACAGTCTGAGGATGCCCGCCCTGTGGAGGCGAGAGGACTCGACGACGACTCACCTCACACTTGACGTAACGTAGGGAGAGCCGCAAGGCAAGGCGCGGCTCCCGCGCGGATATCTTAACGGCCGCGCCGGGGACGACAACGGCAGCATGGCGACGCTATCGGCGATAGATACAGTGCCAGAAAAAGCAATTCCGCAACTGTCCTATAGGCAGGGAAGTAGAACTTGGGGGGCCAATCATGAGCGGACGCCCTTGGCGTCTCCCTGTCAAGGAGTGTGCATCGTGCGCATCTGGTGGACAGTGTGACACTCCTGGCACCCGCTTTCAATACCGTCGATGTCGCTCTTTCTGGCTGCGAAATTCGTGCACAAAGGCAGGATGCACGTAGTTTGATATTGAGAGCGGTTGGCGTACACAAACGTCCTGACATAACGCCCTAGGGACTAACCTAGTGAGAAGGCTTGGACTGAAGACGCCACCAGGAACGATCGGCGCAGGGATGCTCAGTGCAGATCGTCCGCCATTTGGCGGCCGCTTGGTGTTGAAGAAGGCCTTCTCCACCGTCGCAACCAGCCTCATGCTGGTCAGGGATGCCCAATTGTGCCAGTCCTGAGAGCCAGCTTCCTGGGCCGCAGGGCGGCCGACCCCCATCCCACCCAGTCTCTGACCCTGGCAGATACATATGTACGATCGTTTGGGTCTGACAATCCCCCTTCTGCCTCAGAGGTCTCCCTCCCCGTCCCTTGACGGAGGTTGTCCCTTTGGGGGCTGACAAGAAGAAAGCAGAAACCGTGCCTAGCGCTCCTCTGAGGGCTGAGAAGCCAAGACGCAGATCCACGTGCCGAACGGCTTTTTCCACATCCACTCCATCCATGGCTTAGCGAGGCATCACGCAGCCAGTGTGGCTACCTGCTTTGAACAGAGGATATGCTGCTCTCAGCAGTGACGCGCGACTGCCCATGGTTGTCCATTCTCAATTTGATATTGTCGAGTTTACGTCTGGGAGGGAAAATGACAACGCATGCAGTCGTTTAAGGATCCGAGGACATGGGCTGTCCAAATGTCTCGACAGACTTCCTTCCACCTTGTGCGGTACGTTCCATCGCCCCTGGTCGTGTGACACTCGCACGGCAGCTCTTTGATTAAGCTGTCGACAGGGCGCATTTCTCCTGGAAGCCGACCTGTACGAACAGCACCCGCTGCGCGAACTCAGCTGAGCCGACGGAAGCGTCACTCATGCTCGGTACCGTCATCAAAACCCAGCTGGCATCCCCCACCAACTCGTTTGTCTCGGCACGGTAACCAGCTTTCGCGTGTCCCCCCAGACACACAGTGGGTCACTTAGACGGAGGATTGTTCCAGGAAGCCCATTCTCCCAGTCGTGCGCGAAATCCGTGTGGCACCAAGGGGAGTCGGCGATTTCGAGTCCTTTGTCGTCAAACCCACGATAACCTCGGATATAGTACAAATGGAGGATTCTGCATCCGTGCGACATGGGGCAATGGGATCTAGTATGTCCCGTACTACCGGGATGGGCAAGGAATCCGCCGTGGACGGCCAGCTGGGACGACCTTGGTCGAATGGTCTCGATCTTCATCTTGCTCCGCCTTATGGCACGATCCCCGCTTTGTTGATGCTCAGGCCAAGCTGCTAACGAATGGAGCTTGCATTGGCGTGACGTTTGTGCTGAGAGCCTTATCGTGAAAGCACGCCTCCACCAGCGGCAGACGCCATCGGGCTGGCGGCCCACCGGGCTAATTTGGCACACGGATGGCTTGCGGTTAGCTTTGCTCTGGTGCCCCTGGCTCTTGAGGATCTGGTTCTGGCACATGGCAGCGCGTTTCGCATCGACGGGTCAGGATCGCCACAATGGATTGACAGGTGTGAGTGTGGTGCCGTCCGGAGAAGAGGGTGCTGTGGGTGCACCATGCTTGGAGGTGTGTAAGCGAGGACCACCCAGCTTGGAAAATCTCGGCCAAACCGCTCAGTTTGGTGTTTAGTCCTGCGGATTCGGGAGCCGGAGGACGTGCCAACCTGCCAAGGTTGCCAGTCATGAATGCTTTCATTGTCGCTGGGTTGGGCAACCGGTCTGGTCGACCTTGGGGTTATTGGCTGGGTAGAGTTACATAGCCAGTCAGCGGAGTCATTAGCTGTCCCACCACGCAGAGCGCTCGGAGGTTGCAAGTTCAGTTGGGCCGGGGTGAATGGCATCTTCCGGCGGTCGGTTGAAACTTGTCTTGGACGATATTGGGTCGTGAACCGCTGGTCCGTTGCACGTTCTCGATGTCGAGCAATTAGAAGTTCGGGCGCCTGGCGTGGGGCGTTCTCGTTCAAAATCGTCGGTGAGCAGACAGGCTATCCTTGAAACTGACGCTTGATTAACTGTGCTCGAGCCAAAGTTTGGAACCGAAGCTATCGATTCTTTTTCGGCTATCATTGTCACTGCTGTGTCATCTGAAGTCCGGCTAGCCGGGTGTGTCATGGCGCCTTGACCCCAGAAAGGGGGGCTCTCCAAGTCTTCTTGGCTTTGGTGGTGGCGGCAGCATTCCGCAGCCTCTTGACAGGGGCTGGCCGAGATCCATGCGCCCATCTGGGTGTGCTGTGTGGAGATGGAGATGCAACTTGGAGAATGGGATGGGGATGCAGTCGTGGCAGCGTGTCTGTCTTAGTCAGCTAATGATGTGAGTTGCTGGTTGGAATTTTTGCAGAGCAACTTCTTGGAAGTGTTGGTGATGTTGCGCAGCAGGCAGGAACCTAGATACCAGGCATAGGCAGGTCTTTCCCTTGGACAGGCATTTAGGCTAGATCAACCCGGAAGGAACCTGAGCCTGATCCAATGCCATAACATCAAGGAGAAGACAGGTAGGTGCGACCGTAACTGCGACTTCGACTGCGACTGCAACCGCCTCGCTCGGGCACCAGCCGAGCCCTCGTCTCCTACAACGAGGGGGAATTATCCCTCCATCTTACACAACCCGACAATCCCTAACGATTAAACCCATGAATGCTTCAGCCAACGGCGTCTGTTTCCCCATGCTGCAGGTGCCCAGCAGATCCCTCTGAGATTCCTGAGAGCGCATGACTTGGGGGCGCTGGCCCAAGGATCAAGGGTTCACATGTTACTTGCTGACCCAGTTCTCCAACCTCGAACAGCATCATCATCCATCTCAAGATCCATCATCCTCGTCAACCAATGCCTCCGCCGCCCCATACCCCGCACTACCCTGCAGTCGCTGTCAATTTGGGTATACCAAAGCCCAAGGTGGCATCAGCCATCTGGCAGATGATCCCAACGGGGTTGCGCGATGCCAAAAGTTGAATGGTGGCGGAGTCGCTGTCTCGCCTTGGGAAAGAAGCTTTCTCCTAGCGGAGCTCAGTTGACCATCAAACAGCCCCCATCGACTTCAACACTCGAACTGGACGAACAGGGACGACAGGCCCAGAGGCTGTTGCCGACTTGTCTGTGCAGCAACACACTATCTCCTGCCTAGAACGACGTCTGGAGCCTCATGGGGAGAGAACGTGACAACACTGGATCCGGGCAGTCAATCTCAATCCACTGCGTCGAACAAGGTTGGCTGCTGATAAGGCAACCAAGAGGCAGGAATGAAAGGACTCGATTGCGATCCGTCCTTCCCAAAGCCAAAATCGAGATACACCTGGAGTCGGTGTATCTGGAGCACTCGGAATTGTCTGTCTATCAATGGAAGATGTGCATCATCGGGCGCTGGGCGGACGACGCTACATGGCTAACAACCCGAAGAGCCCTCCCCTGGCGATCCAACACGCGGTATTGAGCCTCAATAACACGTTCAGGCTTATCGGACGCTCAACAAGGAGCCGAAGGCGAACCCGATAGATGGCCATATCATCATGGTCGCAACTGAAGCGAACAAAGGATATCATCGTCTATACATTCCTCCACGGCTGGAATCAGCCTGGAAGGTTATGAGCGTGTACGTTCCGCGATGGGGCCAACTAGCGCAGTATCTGCTATTTGATTCGCAGAAAAACCGAGGAACCAAGGTCCAGAGCCTCATCTCCCGCGCTGGCTAATCAGGAAGCAGATTAATGTCGAGACAAGACTCCCCGCCTTGCCTGTATTGGGGAATGTTAGACGAGTTTAGCCATGTGACGAAGTTTCACCTCGGACAAAGATGGCCTGCGATGTTGAGCAAGAGCATCTACAGCGGAACTCCCGACTTGATCATGTCAACTACTGGTATAATCCGAAGTCGATTGATACCGTTGCGTCGAGTACGTAATCAGCATCTGTTGAGAAATTGCGAGATCCAATTTTAGGCCTCGGTGATTGACAGCTGCACCTGAAAATTGTCTCTGGGTCGTGCTGCGTTTTCTCGGGAGATGCTACCGCACCGTGTAACGGTATCACAGTAACTCGCACCAAAGCGCAAGAATCACCAAGAATCAACCTCCCTTGACCATTCGTCAACCGGCCAGGTGTTTGGCCTGAATCCTGCATCATGATCTCACCCCCATGATGGAACGGGATGAATGCAGCGGACGCGATGTGATCTGTGGAACACGACCGGGAAGAGAATGGGCATACGGGCCACTCATGGCACATGCTGGGGCCAGATGCACCCCCAAGCGACTGGCTCCGATATTGGTCATGCAGGCTGTTGGCCCCAGCGCCCATGACGGCAAAGCCCTGCCTGCAGATACTGTACCTACCAGGGCGAGACAGGCATCCTGAGCCATTTCACCTCTGTCGCTTCCTGGTCCATGCACCTCAGCTGAGTCTGGACCAGGTTCTACGCGCGACGTAGTTCGGCGTCAACGACTTGGCACTAGTCGGATGCAAACCCTAAGAAGAGCGGCGACTCGGGAGATCACAAGGAGACAGCGCAAAGTTTGGCGTCAACTGAGCTCGGCGGGGAACCGAGCTGTCACGCACCCGGCGGCGACTAGAGGAGCCGTGATGTATTCAGTGCGAAAGGACTGAACTATATTCGCATAGCCGCCTCTCTGAATGGACCAGTTTTACTGTTGGGTGAATGGAACCAATTTGGTTTGCACGGACCGGGATTTGGGAGGTCACTCTCGCGGATTGTCCCATGCAAGCTTTCAGGTGAGTGTAGGTACGTATTTCTCTGACCGGCTCAGGAGAGAGGGACGCGAACACTTTGTTGGGAGGATGTTTGCTTGCTTGCCCGCTTGGTCGCTGTCCTGTCATGGTCTGACATTTCACGATATTAGGGCTCATGATGAGTGAGCTGTTCATGGCAAGGAACCGCCAACGTCTTCGAATGCTTGTCTGGATCAGTTTGTTCCCATTCTCTGGGAGACCGTTGCGAAAGGCTGAATGGCTGGCAGATTGGCTTGCTTCCTGGCTTGCCGGCTTGCTGAATGGGGCTTTGTCCCGCCTTGTCCTTGCGCTGGGCTGTTGGTGCTTCTTCAACCTCCGCATTGCTAGTGCCCACCCCTCTCTACTCATCCTTCGCAGTACACGGCGACTGTGTGCTTGTGTTGAGATATTGGTCAAGGTATGCCCTGCTCCAAGCCAATCCTGTGGTGATTTCCTACAGGACTGCATAGTCCTACACAGTACAGTATGCGACGGCAGTGGTTTATGAGATGACTGCATTCGATTCTTGTGGATTCAATAATCAGGGTAGACAGATGTATCTCTTCAGTATTCATGGACCCAAAAAGCAAGTACGTACAGTACATGGTTGGTCACCTCCACCCACGGGCAGATGTGAGGGAATGTTCGACTAACCTTGTTCCATCCTAGCTTGATGCATTGCAGATGGCCGATTCCTTGCAACACTCTTCCTGACGGTGGCCAAGCTTCCGAGTTGAACGAAGTGTCAAGACAAAGCACAGGGATTGTATCCGTGGCAAACAAATCTGATACAAAGTCTCGCACGATGGAAGATGCAGGACGATGAAAGACATGCAGCGGAGGTCAAGAGTCCCGAGTCTGAGGACTGTTTCTCTCGTGTGGACAGGAAGATATGAGGAGATGGTGATCGGTGATGTTACACAAGCCCTCGCTCACATCAGGGCATGATCGCCACTTTGCCATGCGGACTGAGGATCGGTCGACGAAAATGCAAAACACGCCGGTCTGGGAGTTGACGCTCAGGAAAAAGCAACCACACAGTTCATAAAAAATCAGGCTCTGTCTGTAATGAGTGAGGGATTGCTGCGTTGCGTTGCAACCAGGCACCAGGGTTCAAAGAGCCAAGTTTGCTTGGACGAGTGACATGAAAGCTGACTGGGCCAGAGACTTGACTGCGACAAGGGTACCGAGGTCACCCCATCTTGCGATTTCCTGCGCTTGGTCATTTATGGCCTGTGTGGGCTGAAAGAGGGAAATCATGGAGAGAGAGGTCTTGACGATGTGCACGTACTGTACATCATTCACAGAGGATGATGAACATGTGCTGGGTGCCAGTCTCTGTGGAGTAAGGTATCCTACGGAGAAGACCTTATCACTGAGACCAAAACTCGAAGCAGATCAGAGGTTGGTCACGGACCTTCATTCCAGCCCACCTCCATTCCAGCCAGTTGGTTCACCCATTGATCAGACGTCGATTGGCTTGGCCGCCTTACCCGATGGGCTTGATCGTGTGGACGGATCAGAGGTCAGGGTGGCTACGCCCGCAGGACCAAAGGCCAAAAGGAGACAGAGGACTGGGGAGGGCTGCTGTCGCCAAAGTTTATGACTTGTGACCTGCGTCGTTGCTGGGCGGGAGTCGAGCGCCTCGTCCTTGATGCGTTCCCAAGAGCTTGGTTAGCATGGCTGAGTCTATCCGTCGATGGCGGCGGAAAGGCTCGCAGAGTGAGGGACAAGGTGTCGCGCCGGGATCCACGATGGACTCCAAAGACTAAGGATCCTCCCCCGGTCGTCCTACCAAGCCCCTTGTTGGGAGCCAGGGGAAGGGGCGTGCACCCTGCAGCACCCAAGCTCGGGCTCAACTGATGAGGACAGGGGTCGAGGGAGACTCGGGACAGGGGTGTGGGCCAGCGATCCATCCGGTGGGTGGACAGGGGCTGAGTGAGAGTTGCGAGAGAAGCAACTTTGGATGTCATTGACTGATGAGGAAGGATGATTTCCTCGGAGGACAGGACGGATACAGCCGTGAGGAGCGACACGAACCGTACTGTAAGGTGAGGCCGTATTCCTCATCTCATCCCACTCGGGGCGATTGTCATGGACAGGAACGGTGTATGGTTTCACTGCGCACGCCGCTTACTGCAGTACGTATTTGCCGCTTACTGCCAGTCAGACGGGACCTGACGAAGGAAGGCTCTCTTCACATTTCTGAGAGATCACCCAAATCTGGGGAATGCTCAAGGGGCCCATCAAAGCCCCAAATGCATGGCAGCCCTTGCAACTGAAGCAAAGCACGGGCAGGTAGGGCGTTAATAATGAGTTACAGTGCAGAAAATAATCGACATGGGTATCGGGGCAATACACATGGGGCATGGATAGCGGCAAGGGCCTGGCATCGCACTGCATGGCATTGGATGGTATGGGATATTTCGGACCCGTCTCACATACGAGCATTGTGCTCTTTGCCGCAATCTTGAGAATTTTATTCTCCTTGCCTGCTTGCTCTGCCTTGAGTAGCCGGACACAAGCAAGGTTGGAGGTCTGATTCTCGTATCTCATCTCACTCAGCTCCCCATCCCATCGGACTAGGCGGCAGAGGTGGAAAGACGATCCACAACAAAACTCTTGACCCAGCCTGTTCTGCAGCCAGTACCGCGAAAGCGGGAGTGAAGCAAGGGTGTACCCTGGAGCGGCGTGGGCAGCCAAAGCAACAAAGTGAGCGATATTGGCGCCAGTCCCGAAAAAAGAATTTGAGACAGAGACATATGGGCGAGTTATAGGATGCTGTACGACATGCTTATGGATGTGAGCATGATGAGAAAATCAAGACGGCTCATGAGGGCCGAAGTGTCCAGTTCTCGCGCAGCAATAAACTACGGTGGGCAATGAATGCGCCATCGAGCCCGTGTTCTAGGGGCATGCTGGTGGGAGTCCATGTCTCTCTTGCGAGGTATCTGGCTGTCTCTGCATCCAGGCTGTCTTGCGATGATTTACGTCTCATTGACCCGACTGAACAGCTCTGATGCTGGGCTAGTCGGATAGATACTATACTATCCACGGACTTGGGCAGGGGAGGAGATTGATGAATCTGTGGCTGTCTTTCTTGAGGCTCCCACCCCCTTGTTCCAGCGCCGCAAGACTGGACCAGCGTCTTCTCACAAGCAGCTGTCTTGCCTGGGTCTTCCTGGAAGGATGTCGCCAGTAGCAGGATGATGATACTGGAAAGTCACAACCCCTGCTGTCTCTGATGCCGCCAAGGTCGGCATTGGAGGCTGCTGCCCAAGCGTTGACCACTTGGCTTGGCTCCAAGTGCCTCTCTCTCGATTTCCCAGACATGGCGGTCCAATGATGAAAGAAGCGTCAGGTACATGGTCCAGATGGACTAGACAACTGCGCCCCCGTCGCTCTGAGGCCTTGGTGTTGCAGCCGTCGAGCCCTAATAGGGAGCAAGAGGTTCTAGGCTCGGGGCTTGGACCCAGTCACGGTCCTGTCGGTGCCGTCTCCGTGAGCTTATTGATCCGTGTGACTGATACGGGGGTCCATCTCCAAGATCCATCCGTGATAGTGTCGTTGAGGTCGGCGACTGATGGGTCCTTCTTTCACTCACGGCTTCGCTGTTGCCGAAGGACCAGAACCAGACCAGAATCAGGGTCCAGCTCTGGGTGGGCAAGGCTCTCGATTGAATTCCCCTCTTGGCGCGTCGCCTAGCGCAGAGGTGAATAAGGCCCGTGTGTACCTGGTAGCAGCCCTGCCAGAAAGTGACTGCTCATGATAGAAGGTGTTCACTTGCCACGTTGTATACACCCACTCACACAGATAGGGAGACACAAGCGGTTATGGTTATGGGTTGGCAATTTACTCATGTCAAGCACATTCTTGACTACCAGGGCTCAACACCACCACCACCATCACCACCATCATCATGACAAGCATGATCTGCCTCTCATCTGGGGGGGCAACCAGGGGACGCCTTCCGGACGCCGTCCCCGTTGTGCGCTCTACGCCTCCAGGGGTCGTGGGAGAAACAGAGTCCAGCCGGTCGGTTCCCGCCACTGCCACAGCCGGGGGGCCAAGGGCCAAAAGCAGCCTCGCCAAAGCAGCCAGGGCAGCCAAAAGCGGCCATCAGCCCGCAGCCGGGAGGCCAGGACTCATTGCATTGGGGAAACTGGGCTTGATGGCTGGGGGGCGCTCAGGTTCGAGAGGAAGAGCCCAGCGGTTTGGCAGTCTAGCCCTCCCCGGACTTGGGAAGCCCCACGAGACATGATGGATGGGCAGAATACAGTACAACAGCGACTACACTACATGGGAGGCACAGACGTCGTAGAGCAGACGAGCGAGAGTGGAAGACATGCAATGACGGAGGGACCCGGGCCAGGGCCAGGACTAGGACCAGGACCTACCTAGCCTCCCCCCAGCCCCAGGCCAGACTCTTTTTTCCCCCTTCCACCAAGGCAAAGAGAAGATGAGGAAGAAGTAAAAAACCACAATGAGAAGGCGTGTGCGTTTTACGGGAGGGATTTGCGTGCCGTTCAATGTGGGCATTGGGTATCCCACCCCCCTGGTTCCCGATCTGGGCCAGCCACGCAGCAAAGAGTAGGGACGGGGACTGGCGATCCCGTGTGCCAGAGGAGAGGGAGATCAACATCAAGTGGAAAGGCCAGACGAAGGGACCTGCTTGAACTGGGGGAGGGGAAGGGAAACAAAACATGTGAGCGGAGCGACAGACAGCGACGAGATATCACGGGGGCGAGAAGCCTCTCCCCGATCGAGACACAGGCAGAGAAAAGAACACACAGACGCATCATGTCTGCTGTTAGACTTGTTCGACTCACGGCGCAACTCCTCATCTCACATGCAAGCAAGAAGGCAATTTGCACTCATTCTTGCTGTGTCGGTCGGTGTCGGTACGGCAGCTGAACCACCACGAGGTACAGTACTTGGGTCCATATGCATACAGTACTGTACAGTACATACTCCGTACATACATTTCATTGCGCAGTGGTGTTCTCGTTGTGCATGGCATCAACCACTCATTAATTCAACCATTCATTCATTCATTCATTCGTTCAGTCATTCGCCGAGCCTCGTCTTGCCGTCTTCAGCTCAACATGGCATGGCACACTCCCAGCAACAACATTCATTGACTGAATAGCACAATTGCACCTCAATCTGGTCTGTGCCTTGTTGTGCTGTCAGTCATTCTCATTCATTCATTCATTCATTCATTCATTCATTCATTCATTCATTCATCGACTTGACTTTCATGTCTCGTACCCCGCTGCGTCCACACCCAGAGAGACAGAAGCAGAACAGGGGGAGTGTGTGCCCCCTGCTCGCTCTGGCGCCACCCCTTCCCTTGGCTTCATGTCTCCGGCTCCAGCTCCGGGCCTGTTGCTGGTGGTGGTACTCTGTAGGTGGTTGGTTGGAGGTGTCCATTGCCCTGCGGTGCTTGCAGCCAGCTCTGTCAGTGCCTCCAGTATGGGATGGGCCAGGCCAGTGCCAGTGCCAGTGCGTTTGGGTGTGCCCTCGCTAGTGGTGGTAGTGGGTGGTGGTGAAGGTGGGAGTGGTGGTGGTGGTGCTGGGAGTGGACTGGCTGGCCTGGCCGCGATAGATGTTTTTCTGCTCTTGTTCTCCTTTTGCGTGCATCTCTACTGCACGTACATGACACTCTGGTTTAGCATCCTGTCTCTCATTTTTTGTTTTGTACAGATAGTCTACTGCTCGACCCTCATCCTTCCCTAGGTGTCTCCTAGTCTTCTAGCTGGGCTGCTAGGTCGCTCCACTAGGTGATGATGGCTGCTGGCTCGGGGACCTCATTCTTGCTTGCTTGCCTGCTAGGTAAGGACAATACACTACGGCACCGCAGCTGGTCAGGACCTGGGATGTCCTTGAACTGGAGTCCAGTCCAATCCAATTGGATCCAGTCAAAGTCCAGCTTCGAGGCCCCGGCCCAACAGCTGGGTCCATGATCCATTCAGCCCTCCCGAGCTAGTCGATTTTGGCGTCTGGCGTCGTGCCCTAGAGATCCCGTCTCAGCGAGGCCCTAGCCAGACGCTAAGCCCAGAAGAATGCCAAGGCGACAAGCTACGGCCTGAGCAGTTGAGGGCCCCTGCTCTACCTACCACCCCCCCTCGAGGTGATTGTGGGAGCTGGAGAGGGGGGTGGTCCAGTCTCACACTCTCTTTTGGTTGTTTTTGGTTGGTCTCGTTGTTTGTTGGCCTCTGCGCTCGTTCACTCTTCTCAACTCTTTTTTCCATCCATCCCCATACGGGTCCATCTTCTTCTTTTCTCTCTCCATGTCTGCGCGCTGCGTGGGTGTTACTCGTAGATGCTATCAACACGGGAGGCGTGTCATGGCAAGAGCGCCTCGCGCTGTCGAGGCAGGAGCCCCCCCCGACAAGATATACATATACATATTGCGCCAAAGGACGCCACTGAGAGGGCAAACCTTATTGAAAGTCTTTGGACTCCCATTGACGACACCCCAAGCAAATCCCACCCCATTCATCCCCGATTCAAGTCTCCAACCTGGCAGCATCGTGACTATTTGACTGCTCTACTAACCAGACCTTGCAAGGGCATTCATTCATCTACATTGATCATCCTCTTCAGCTTTTTCTTCTTCTTCTCCCCCCCTCCTCCGTCTCATCCAATCTCTTTCATCCCAACTTCTCTCTGCCAGTGCTGACCCGTGCCTGGCACTGACTGCATCACCACCGCCATCCCCTGTCACTCACTGTGCTGCTTATGCTTAGAGTTTGGCCTCGGACCTCGAAGCAAACCAAACCCATCCATCGCCTGGGAGATCCCGCTGTTTGTACTTGTACTGTACCGTCATCCGCGAGCGAGCTTTAGGTGCAAGTGGTCTTGTCGACGTGTATACAAGAAGCTCAGAGCTCCTTCCCCTCCTTTGGCGTGGTCGACCCCAGCCCCTCGGCGATACAAAGCAAACGCCTTTCCCGGACTTCAAAGCCATTCATCAGCCATCTTCTGCCGTCAGACCAAACTCTACCTATTGCCTTTGCCGACACGGGAGCGCGCACCTGTCCTTTACAGCCAGCCTTTGACGCTGACGACCCGCCAACGTCTCGACAGCAGCCCCCAAATACCACGGCGTAGGATCGCGACAACGTGCCATCTAGAGCTTCATTCCTGCCCGCTTGAAGACGAAAAACCCGGCGACAAGGCCCTTTACCCACCGGGGCAGCATCTCGCCCACCAGCAACATCCTCATCCAGACCAAAAAGGCATCCAGCTGCAGCACTCGCGATAGGTGACCAACAAGGCAGCGGCGGAAGCCATAACCACAACTACCCACCACCACAAGCACCTCCACCTCCCGACATGGCAATGGAGAGCTTCTCTGCACGCCGTCCGGCTGCTGGCACACTTCCAGCCTTTTCTCTGCCTCCACCCAATGCAGATGTACCAAGTATGGCCAAAGATCCCCTCTATCCTCATATCCCTGGAGACTCTTTTGAGAACTACCACAACCCGCGCGGTATCGACTCGGCTGGGTACCCATATCCGTCGTCGTATCCTCCCCTCCCCGGCCCCTTTCCCGATCGTCGCCTCTCGTCTTCGCCCAGTGTTCTGACCCCTTCGCCAGGAGCTAGTGACGGCCTGAGCCCCAGTCTCTCCAGCGTTCACACCGGCAGCTCCCAAGGATCCCAAGCTCCCGGCGGAATCCAGTACTCGTACGGAGGCCACGTCCACGGCGCATGGCCTACCCCGGGAAACAGCTCGTCATATACCGTCAGCTCCGCGACTCAGGCTCAGCCCACTCTCGGACAGCAGCACTTTGCTGGCCGCAGCTCGTCCATCTACAGCCAAAGCCCGTCGATTCAGCAATTCAACCACCCACGAAGCTCCCAGTCTCCGGCGACTGGAGGAGAAGGACTCCCCCCGCCGCCATATGACCAGGTTCATCACCCCTTTCAGACTTCCCTCTCTGGCGGAGGCGGCCAGACCTCTCCCTCAGGCTTGTCTTCGGCATCCCAACCGCCTCAGAGCGCAATTCTGACTTCGCAGAACCCCGTATCTACCCAGCCTCCTACCCCCTCGAGTGCACCCGCCCACGTTGACTCGTATACGCATACGAGGCCGCCTAGCACGCCGAGCTATTATACTGCATCGTCTACGCCACAACAGTCAAACTTTCCCTCCTACCCGCCTCAGCCTTCTCCGACACAGCATTCGCCTCCTAGCACCGGCCCAGTGTCCAGGGGCTTGGGTTCGCTCTCAGGCCAGCCACAAGGACCTGGAATGGCGCCTCCTGCGCCATATCGACCGTACCCGTACCAGTCTCTGCCCACCATGGGCGGATCCGTCATGTCCAACATTCACCAGCCTGGTGGTCAGATGTCGATGATTCCCGGGATGGGCGTGCCGCAATATCCTCATCATATGATGTACGGACATGCTCAACCTGCTCCTCAGTCGGAGCGCCCTTTCAAGTGCGACCAGTGTGTGCAGTCTTTTAGCCGCAACCATGACTTGAAGCGGCATAAGAGGATTCATCTTGCAGTGAAGCCTTTCCCCTGTACTTTCTGTAGCAAGAGCTTTTCGCGAAAGGATGCACTAAAGGTATGAATATTGTCCATACTTGTAACTCAGCGGCATTGATATGAAGGGTGGTTTGCTAACAATATCAACAGAGGCATAGACTGGTCAAGGGCTGCGAGAACAAGGCCAACGAGGCTACCAACAATGGCGACGGCAATGGAGCGGAGCGGAGTGGCGAGGATAACGAGAGCCCCGAAACGAAAAGAGAACCTTGAAAGGCCGATGAGAACGAGTGATTGATTTTCTGCGGCTGGGATACCCATGTTTCGAGACGACGTTTAGACACTTGGTTTCAAGGGGCGAGCGAACGGGATGGTGCTAATGCGGAGGACAATCGCACAACTATGGACTCGAGCCGGGAGGCGGCAGATGCAGGTGGAGGATGGGAAGCAAACAGCGACCCCAACTCCCCCACAGGCCTAGAAGGCGGTTCCTGGCTCGAGACACGACATATTCAACCCTTATACGACTCAATGCATTGTCAAACGGCATGGAATAGGCTTTGCCGCGGACGGATGGGCGCAACGGAGGACGGGAGAATGAGTTATCGGCGTCAAGGGCGATGGACATGGACCTCGGGACAACAATAGCAAGGACAATCGGTTATGGACGAATTTGCGTCACTTGTGTGTTCTATTCTGGAAAAGTGTCAGTCGGGTCTGACAAGGCCACCACGGTTTTGGGTTTGGAATTAAGTTTGAGTTTGGGTTTTTGGGTTCAAAGGAAGGATCATGGACGAAGATGAGAAGATTGAGATGAGAGGGAACCAACACAGAACGAAACCAAGTTTCGGCATCATGCAAGAGAGCAAACAAACATGGGCGAAGGGTGTCACGGAAGGGTCACGGCCATGGACGGACGGCATGGAAGGGTGACGGGACTGGCATGGTTACTGGACAGTGGGCCTAATTGTATATGGATTCTACACGGCATGGTCTAGACGGGGAATTGGGAACCTCAAACTGGGATTCTTTGTTTTCTCTTATATGGTCTTTTTGACGGGGAGTCTTGATATATTTTGTTTGCTTGAAACATTCACTCATGGCGGGATGGGATGAATGGATGGGTGGGACATGGTGTACTAGGGACAAGGCTGGGAAAATTCTGGAAGGCCTAAACGGGTCCATAACAAATAAAGTCAGATTCACTGGTGCTTCATGCACTGATTCACATTTTTATTCGACTCCTTGTGCCGGTGGAAGGAAACAGGAGTGGTGTCCCGGAGGCGCAGGGCAGGGCAGAACAGGCCAAGCAACGGGCGACAACGGGTATTAGAGAGTGAGACAAGGCGTGAGAGAGACTGTTTCTCTTCTGAAGCCATTGGAGAGAAGAGTGAGAGAAGACAGAGGGAGAGACAGGTTCCGGAGAGGGAATGGCGGACTTTCCAACGCTGGTTAGTGTTGGGGGAGCTTAAGCTGGAGGCGGGTTGGCTGTCTGGCACGGAGAATGGGCGTCAGCCAGCCACAGTAGACTACCGTTATGCCTATTGAAGACGGACCTGTGCGGGAAGGACAGCTCCAGGGTCCAATCCAATCCCAGGGCGGAGCGTCAACTTTGGCTGAAGTCTCTTGATGAGGTGATTGGAAGGCTGGCAGATGGACCCAGATGCAGAGCAGGTTTATGGATTGATTGGAGTTGAAGGTTCAGATTGTGTCCTATTGCAGCAGAGTCTCGTTTTTTTTGCTCGTATGGATCGAGATTGAGTCAAATATGGGTAGGAGATGATGTTGATAGTAGTGATGAATGGTTGTGATGGGTTAGATGTCGCTGACAAGAGTCAAGAATAGAAGGGGGTGAGACGCTGGGAATAGATTAATTCTCGATGTAAAAGATGTTTGCTGTCTGTTTGTATCAACTATCATCTAAATCTTGATCTGGCGCGTCAGCCGCAACCAAATGTAGAGATTACTGCCCAATACTCCAACACGGACGCAGGCCTCAATATTGGCTCTTGCCATTGCCGTTGTTTGATTTTGTTGCGCATGTTTTTTCCTTTTTACTCCTGATTATCTACCCAGCTAGCAGCAGGGAGGCGGTCCGGGTTATTCCCTTTGGGGCCATGTGCGGCAGTTGGGCTTGCAGAAGCAATCCTGGTTGACCATGGGGATGAGAGACAAGAGAGAGGTTTATTGACGTTAGGGGGGTATGAGCATGTATCTGTGACATTCTATTGAGACTAGGGCCTTGGAGGCTGAATGCGAGAGGTTTTTTATTCACGTATCATCTGGTTTTCGCCTTTCTTTTGCGACAAGGTTCTATTCATCTGAAATCAGGCTCTGAGATGGTGGTGGTGGTAATGGTAGTGGGTGGGTGGCTGCAAGGGGGGCGCGAAACGGGGTTGCATACATTGATTGTCTTGAAGGGAAAAGCTTGACAAAAACCAGGGCCAAGGATCTAACGCAAACAAGACAGATAGACGCGTGAATGAATTGGTAACCAAGAGCGGTTAGTCTGATATGGCATTTGTATACAAGTCCATGGTGTTGAAGAGGTTTTGATATTCGATATCCTTAGCATTAGCTATCACTAAGACCAAGATTAGGATGCTGACCAACGGCAAGGACCCAGAACAGGCTCCTTCCCAGGGTCTGGACTTTCACTTAATTCTCCCGGCTAGTGTATGAGCCACACTCAACTACTTCCTCACTGCATCAACAATGCTGGTCAGCATCAACTGGGAATACCCTCACACTCCTCTTTTTTAGCAAGCCAAACGCTCTGACAGGCGAGGCCGAAACGTCAAACCTGCTAGCCGGGACCGCCGCAATCCAAACGACGACGACGTTCCCGGCGGAGGGGCGTGTGGCGAATTCGCCCCCCCTCCCTCTCAATCAATTGTTGTCTCTTTGACCTGCGGGCTTTTAAGCCCAGGCTGCGGGCGGAGGCGTTTGACCGCACGGGGAAGCCTAGGCGAGTGCGAGCGGACTAGAACGGGCGGGGAGAGGGGGGCGTTGGGGCTAGGGTCTGGAACGGGTAGGAAAAAATCAGGCCAGCCCTTCCGGGGAGGGCCTTCCGTAGTAGGCTCGATCACTGAGAGAGAGACATTGTTCGTTGCTAGGTTGGAGGGGGGTGGGAGTTCACAAGGCAGATCTAGATGGACAGAGGCCACACGCATCTGGCATGGCTTCTTGCCCATGTTTCTTCACCGGCAACCTGGGTCTGGGTCTGGGAGTCGCTAGACGAAGTGCCGACGAACGACCTCGGATGAAGCCGGTGGTGACATGAAGTGCACGTCTGTGTGTAAGTTATGTGCTCGTCTCGTGTGTCTGAGAGCGGACCAAGTCGGGCATCTTCCATCACAAGCCTTGGCTATGGTGTTGGCATCTGATGGCTAGAGCCTTTTGACCTCTCCCCCCTATTCACCACATGGGCCTGGACAAACTTGTTCACCGTTGTGTGTCTTGACTTGACGGCTTTCAGCTCCTGTATGCTGACTGCATGCGTTATGCGTATAGATACTTTGTGCCTGGAATCTCGTGCCCAGCCTCAGAGTGCCAGGCCAGGACTCGTCGACATGGTATCAGGCTGTGGGTAGTTGCATAGGAGACATGTCCGTCTGCATCAATCACCATCATGCTCGCCTCGTCTGCCGTCGATCATGCTCAATCACACACTTATCCTATCACCTCAGACAGAATACCTTGTCTTCATCTCTCGTACTTTGTCGACAACGCCGATCCATATCACCCCCCCTTTTCCCTTCCCCGACGTGCAACAAGACTCTCACCGTATCTCATTCCGATTGGATCACGCACCTTGCCTGCTGCTTCTACTCTCCCTTGCGGGATGTGCGTGCGTGCGTGCGTGCGTGCGTGCGTCTCTTGTATGTGACGAGCCACGGTCACTTGCTTGCCTGGGAGAAGCTGATCCAGCTGGGGCGTGACTGGTCAGAACTGGACCCCGTAGTTCAGCTCCGAGGGCCGGACCTGGGTGATTATCGTGAAGGCTGACTGACATTCAGGGGGGGAGGCAAGCAGGCAACTCGAGCCGAGCTGCTGAGCAACCAAGGCAATTTCCTCCTTTCTTCATCGTAGGAAAGACTCTCCTCGAACTCGATAACCTCCGACGTCGTCACGAATCCTTTCTACCCCCGGAGCCGATTTCCTGCAACCTCCCGTTGTCGTCGGGCGGCAAGAGAGAACCCTTTGTCAGCGCGGGAGCCGAGCCCTGTCTTGTACGACCTCGAAGCTGTTTCTAAAAAAAAAGGGAGAGGTGGTTGGGCGTGCGGACAAGGCAAACATATTGCAATATATCGGAAAATATCGATCCTTTGTGGTGTATGCCCCACGAAGAGGTGGTACTGTACGAGATGATTATTGTCTTGGAGCCCGTGCAAGCCTTGTTGTGTTGGCTGTGCAACTCTTGTAACCTGGGATTTGGCTGGGGGTTACATGGTGACTGAGCACTGCATATGATGCTATTGTAGGAGAGAAGATCCTGTTCTATTCGTCTCTGTCCGTGGCCCTGTTATCGGAGTCGCAGGGACGAGGGTAGAGGACAAGGCCTGGGGCAGAAGGCTACGTACAAGCTGGTCTTGACGAGTAAGGGTGATTATATGGGATGCACCAGGGGGATAGCATAACCACACACTGTGGCCTTTAGTGTAGTGACCGTCGTCCTATGGTAGACGGCACATCTTGTAAGTCAGCAGCGTAAACCTGGCCAAACTCGATTGGCTGTTGTGTCTGACCTCTTCTCTTGTCGAGATGCTGATGTCAGCGATGATGTTGCACTGGACGTTTCCCCTTCACGATTGCCTACAGACAATGACACAGTCATAGCTAGTGACGTGTTAGATCTGGCATGTCAAACTTGTTAAAACTGCTCTTCTCTTCCATTTTGCATTTCTACCCATTTCGTCATACCGAACAGCAAACTCCAAAAGGCCAGAACGTCATTTCGTCAACTCAACACCAACAATTAGAGCATCAAAGTTTCCCCTCATCCCACAAAGACCAAGATTCAACACTCACGCAGGAGTCATGATGGCCATCTCGGAGAAACTACGTGCATAAACTGGGTTCTTAAGCTTTGATAGTACCGGTACCTGATATGAAGCCTTCACGGTCAAGGTACAAGTGTGTAGAAAGTATAAAAAGCATGGGCGTATGTCGGTCAAGTCCGCCTCTTCACAACGGCGGATACTTCCATTCGAAGCTACATCGATGCATGATGCAAAGCATGACCTCTTGTTGCTGCGAGTTCTGGATACACTTTCCTAGAATTTCCTGTCTATTTCTCATTTGGGCCTTGATTGCTGTGAAGCTATTGGTTCTGCCCCTGGGAGCCTGGAAGCAAGGTTGGAGCAAGAGGGGGCAAACCAAGTTTTTGACGAGTCTATATTCCTTCTATGCATCATATGGCGTTAGTTTTAGGATTTGATTTGGTTGGAATTGGTATTAATGGAAGGAAACAAGGTTCAGGTAATGTTGATGCCTAGCTTTGGGAATAGCTTCCTTTCCTTCCACCATGCAGTCTCGAATGTCAAGGTCATTTAATCCTCATCTTGTGAACTGCGCCCTTTCGTGACTAGCAAACATGCATTGTTGTTGGTTGTATCCAGGAAATCTATGCGAGATTACGAGTTACAGTCAGGCGGTCCGATGAGAGTGCATCATTGAGCCGAGTCCTTCACAACACCAGGTACGAGGAGGCCGCCAATTCATGCTCGAAATACTATCAACGCATCTCTATGGTTCATAAAGCAACCAAGATCGAACTCAGGTGTGCATGATCTCTCCAGCTTGCCATGATGCTGCAGCTAAAGGTGACTAGGAACAACACGCTGGTTGGCGGAGCTGAGATGTCATGATGTTCTCACATTCAGAACCGTCTTTCATTCGTGAGAGTCCTCAAAGTTCTCGGCACAATGGTTAAAGACTTTTGTTCCAACTGGTCTGGTTGAGGATATGCCTTGCATGCTGGTTTCGGACCGTGTCTGGTGAGTTGACTCGACCGGCGTGACCACGATAACCAATGATTGAATTAACTCATTCATGTCTGGAGATCTTGAAACTATTGCAAGATCGTAGACACACACAGGTTCACTGTCATCAATGAGTCTCTTGAAATATGGAAGCCTGTTGAAAGGACCGACTCGACCCATCGATTACACCACAAGTACGCGTTCCCCTCACCGATCCAAGTTGACCGAGAGGAAAAGATTGGATACACCTAGGAAAGTCTGTTCTGAGAAAAGCTTTTATAACCCAAGCTTATGTTGCATGTCATGCACTTTGGATCTTTGGAAAAGGTCTGAAGAGCATCCATCACCCCGACGTCAGTTTATCAGGGAGCTTAGACACGGCATGACGAGGTATATGCGGTTGGGGTCTTATTGATCCTGATTGAAGCATTGTAGAGATTTTGTCGAGATTATTGTGATGGATGTTTCTGTTGGGTTGGCCTCATCCCCAATTGATGGTGAGAGAGTTGTCATTGTGACGTTGATGAGTTTAGTCTCTCCGGAGCTTGGAGATGCGAAACACCCAGAAGACAAACATGTCGAGGTATGCTAGATGTCAAGAGTTGAATTGATATTATCAAAAATGCATAGATAATCGCCCATAGTTTCTTTGACGATCAATTGCCAATTTCGAGTTGTCGATGGATCGAGGTCCAAGACGCTAGTTGAAGTCGTGAGTGGTGGAGGGGGGAATGTACCTCACAAGGTACCGGTACCTTTGTTAGCAGCGATTAAGTGCTCAACTCTGCGACGACCGAGTCTGTTTGAGCAAGAAATGATTATCTCGGCATCCATTCAACACAAGTTAATCGTGAGGAATTGGAGCAATTTTTGCTTGGTCAGCTACGATAGCGATTGTCTAGGTCTATTTTTGACGCTCTTAGTGTCGTTCCTTTCTCGATTGAGAATGCCACAACGGCCGCCATCTTTACTCCTCCACATCCTCTTGTCCTGACAGCTCCAGCGGGCATCAACATCAACCTCACGTCCAATCACTCATTCTACCATTTAGCACACTCTAGCATTGTCACTGAATCACTGGCAGCGCTGCCAATCACTGTCTACCTTCTACCTTTGGTCAACCTGACCAAAACACCCCGAAAAAGATATCCAACATGTCCTTCGTTCCCCGTCACGACATGCCCGGCATGGACGCCGACTCCTCCAACACCTCCTCCTCGTCGCACGGCTCTAGCTCCAGCTCCATCATGGCCATGGTCTTCCAAACCCAGAGACAAACCCCTCTCTACTCGGACTCTTGGACACCCGAAAGCGCCGGAGCCTACACCGGCACCTGCATCTTCCTCGCCATTCTCGCCATCATCGCCCGTTGCCTCGTCGCCTTCAAAGCCGTACAAGAAGCTCGCTGGCTGGACCGTGAGGCTGCGCGTCGATACGTCGCCGTCAATGGAAAGCTCCCGCTGGCAGAGCAGATCGCCTCGGGGCCGGATGCGCGCCGCATGACACTGACTGAGAATGGCGTCGAAGAGACGGTGGTGGTCGTGGAGAGGAAGCGAGCCGCTGCGAGGCCGTGGCGGTTCAGCGTCGACCCTGTTCGAGCGTGCCTCGACACGGTCATTGTCGGAATTGGATATCTTCTGTACATTTCCTCCCCCTCCTTGTACGCGCACCAGAAGCTAACAGATGCGCAGCATGTTGGCCGTCATGACCATGAATGTTGGCTACTTCCTCTCGGTCCTGGCTGGCGTCTTCGTCGGCAGCCTCGCAGTCGGTCGATATGCACAATCAGTTGAGCACTAGACAGTGGCCACAACTCTTCAACAATTGCTCTTTGTTCATCTTCAGAATGGAGGCGATACAGGCGTACAGGATTCTTTCAACCCCGAGACGGCGTTTTGGTTTCACAATTGGCAAGCAAGCAGGCAACGGCCCATGGCATAAAGACATTTCTTTCTTGTTTTACACATGGCGTCTAGAATCAATTCGATTATTGTTGGTTTCCAAGCTGCTTGTCCCATCAAGGTGACCTCTTGACAGTGACTGACAGTGATCCACACCAAGTATCTCAAGTATCGGTACTTCTGGTTGGAAACTCTCTCAAACTTGCTCACCTCCATTAGCCTCCTCCGCGCGCTATCACCATCTAGCACTAGCTCACACGCCTATTGTCCCACCTTGTTAACCGACTATGTAACCTCGAGGCTTTGTGTGTTTAGTCGAGAACAGAGACATGATTGGTGCCGGAATTAATAGCCTGGGCTACGTAAGCTCCTCTCACTAACACCTAACTCAGCACCATGTCAACTTGTTGGCCAACATGGCCTCGATTATTTAGATGTCGCCATCATCCTATTACAGAGTGGAAGACGGGTGTAGCAACGCCTCCAGAAGTTGCCAACACTTGGTCTTTGAACTTATCCTTGAGCTGGAAGCATGAATAGGGCACTGTGGCTCTCGAGGAAGAGGTTACTACGAGGCTAAGAATTGGGAGTCAACCATCCATCACCCTCTTGTTGACACTCAATACCCGCAGTGACCCTATCTCTTCTTTTCTTTCTTAGCCAACTCTGCAACAATACATGCATATTAAAAGGTAAAATGCTTCTCTTCGGCTTCTCAATGGAGAGTTTGCTCAAGTCTATCGATTGGGTCATGCTTATGTTGAGCAGATACACAAGACACACTAACGGCAAACATTAAAACGAGTAACCAGGGCGAGCATTTCAGTCGCAGTTTCTAATATTAAACAGCAGACTTGTAAATAATAGTAGTAACGGCCCAGATGGAGACATAGAAGGACTGCAGAAACACCTTTGGAGAACCCGGGAGCGTATGGGGAGGCAAAGGGGCATGAGCACTGGCTAAGAACAGTTGCGACCTGGTGATGGAGCATGCAATGTGGCTTGAATGAGCTAGCGGGAGGATGCCATGCTACTGTTGACCAGTCATACCGGGTTGACAATCACTGCCTCTTCCGGGTTCGTCACGGCGAGGCCACCACAGAGGGAACAGAATGCCTGGACAAAGCCGTGTAGCCCGAGCTATAAAGCTCGGCGGACGGGCAATAGTCACTGTTATAATTGGGGACACTAAGATCTTGAATCTTATGTGATTTCGGTCCATGCTTGTCAAGTGTCATGGGACTATAGGGGCGACCTCGAGACCCTCCTTGCCTCGACCAATGATGAATGAGTTTTGATCTCGTTACGCATGTATGCATACTGACTTGTTCTAGAATTCCGGGCCTGTACATAAATAAAAGGAGATGTTTCTTGCTTGCACAGCTCCTGTCGTGTCCAGACCGTCAGCAGAATGACAGGTCATTCACCGTCAGGAGTCAACAAAGATTACATCCAAAGCCAGCACACAAACACCACAATCACAGCACCAACTCTTGCAACTCACACCTATCTATACCTTCTTTAGTTCTCTCCTCGTCCTGTAAGGCCCCCAATCTCATCCCCCCACCTAAACCTCCCAACAAGGAAAAGGCGCCCCTTTCCCATCCACGTCATGCCAACCCACGGCGCACAGCCCATACGGGGAAAGGAGTAAGAAGGAGGAAAAAAAATTAATACAGAAATAGTAAAGCTCAACCTTGAAATGGGCGCCTCCCAATCATGTATAGGCAGGTCCCCTAATGCGGCAGGAGGCACGCGACAGCTCATCGGGGCTTTCCTTTTTTCTGCTGTAGTCTGAGACCAGGGATCTTGCTTGGGTGCAACAACGAAACCCAACCCAACGGCGGCAACGGCACGTTTGTCAATCGTACGTACACACGGGCCGGGCTTTGCAGATTTAGTTGGCATTTGCCTCATTAGGAAGGCAAAGCCACGCTCGAGACGTGGATTGGATTGGACTGAAAGCCCAGGCTTTGTCGAGATCGGATGCCTGCATCTCTATGCCTGCATTTCTGGGGTAGCTTGTGGAATTCCTCTCTTGGGTAAGTCCGCTTGAGACTGGGCATATAAGTCGCGCCCATCCCATCAACACCACTTCTCAATACTCAAAAGACAACTCCAGCTTGGACAATATCGATATTGTCTGTTCTGCCAAATCAATTCTATCAAATGATTTCATCATACACACGAGTTAA
>WESN01000089.1:0-176127 GCA_011033385.1 Fusarium cf. solani
TTCTTGATGTTTTCACCGCCACAAGCCACACATTGTTATAACGAGGAGCAAACTCCCTTCTATCCGCACACAGGCGCCAATCTAACAATCTTATTCCTTGAGCGTTCGTGACCCGGGCGCTTTCCCCGATTGAGAATATGCATGTGGCATTTTAGCGCCCTTTTTTTTTTCAGCTGAACATTTGCCGAGAGTCTCACTTATGATTTCTTGGTCCGCCTTTCGAGAGTAGAGATACTGCTGAAGTGCCCAAATGAGGGCGATATCAGTATGGACGTACGAATATATAACTAGGCACTAATTGCCATGCTTTCTGTCCTCATCAACCATCCTCCTTGATTCCCATTTTCCAAACTTGAGAAAACACTGAATTCCTATTACCTCTTGGCTTTCACCATGTCCCTCGACGGAAAGGTCGCCCTCGTCACTGGAGGAGCAAAGAACTTGGGTGCAGAGATCGCCCTAGCTTTGGCTCCTCTGGGCTCTCAACTTGCGCTTCACTACAACTCTCCCGCTTCGAAGCAAGATGCCGAGTCACTGGCTACCAAGCTGAAGAGCTCGTTTCCGAGTGTGAAATTCTCCTTTTATCAGGGAGACCTCACTACCGAGGCTGCTGTCGACAAATTGTTTGCCTCGGTCCTCAAGGACTTTGGAAAGATCGATATCGTTGTGAACACGGTTGGTAAGGTGCTCAAGAAGCCTATTGTCGATATTACAGAGGCGGAATATGACACAATGTTTGCGTGAGTGTTATCGGTTCGCAACGCAAATTCGAGATCGACGCACTAACGAAAGGCCCAGTGTCAACTCCAAGGCTGCGTTTTTGATCCTCAAAGCTGGTGCCAAGCATGTTGAAGAGGGCGGCAAAATCGTCACCATCGTGACCTCGCTCCTAGCAGCTTTCACTGGTTTCTATACCTCGTATGCAGGCTCCAAGGCTCCAGTAGAGCACTTCACGCGTGGTGTCGCCAAAGAACTCCAAGGCCGCAAAATCAGTGTCAACGCTGTTGCCCCCGGGCCCATGGATACACGTATGTTCCCTCACCTATTTACTGGCGTGACTGACCAAGACTTGTGTTCCTGCAGCGTTCTTTTATCCACAAGAGTCCCAAGATGCAGTTGAGTTTCACAAGAGTCAAGCAATCGGGGGACGGCTTACCGATATCAAGGACATTGCTCCACTGGTCAAGTTCCTTTGCGTTGAAGGCGGATGGATCACTGGTCAGACTATCTTTGCCAATGGTGGTTACACGACTCGTTAACCACCGCTAAATGGAACCTTTGTTCAGCAACAAAGTTCATGAGGGTGGCGATGTAATTACATTGTTTTGTTATTCAAAGGAACTGTTTTCTCCTACAAACAGGGCGTGGAGCCCAAGAACAAAGCACGTACTGATTGACACATGAAGCTATTCGACGAAACTATAACACAAACGAAGCCCTGGCTCTTCCGACTTCACTCCCTTTGTCACCGAGCCCTCCTTCTTCCAGCCAGCGACCTCGTTAACTAACACCAAACTACAGTAACTCTCAGGCCTCGACATCATCCCAAAGAACATCACCTCTCAATCAAGATTTGGAATTCTCGTTCTTTTTACCCCTGGGCTTACCACCACGATGCTCAGCTTCAGTCTGACCCCGATCTCCAGACTCTGTCGATGAAGCGGCTACCTTGGCAGTAACCGAGCGAGTCACACGTCGATCCTGATTCGTGGAGGCATCCGTGGGGGCCTTCGCCTTTTTCTTTCCCTTCTTCGGACCGGGTTTGGACTCAGATGGTTGGCTTGGGCTCGTCATCTGTTCGAGCCACCCGTTTAACTCCTCCCTGGGTGACATTGTAGCCCATGAGGGCCCTTGGCTTTCCCATTCCTTGCAAAGAGCGCGCATGTTCTGGACTTGCCTGTTGGAACACTGCGGAAACCAAGCCTCGTGCTCTTTCCCACAGTTTGGGCACCTGATGGCAGGGTTTTCGCAACCCCGGGTGTTGTGCGCTTCGGCACTCGGCCGCACTGGAAATCCTGTGCCTGACACTCCTTCATGAGGTGGTTGGGCTTGTAACACTTGTAGCAGAACTTGGGCACTGACTGCAGTTCAAATGGTCTGGTTGTTGTTAGCAGGTGCTCATGCAGGTCGGAAGAACAAGGCACACCTACTTGACGTAAGAGAAGTGGCTGTCACTAAGAAAGATACCTTCCGAAACGAGCTTCTTCGCGTGTTCGAGTTCAAACAACGTCAAGACGAGGTTCTTTCGCGCCCAGAAGGCATTGACAATTTCCACCTGGTTTTGTTCGCTCCACGCATCCTTCAAGTCTTGAGGCTGGGAAAACAGTTCGTTGGAGACGTTCTCGGCGCAGACAAAGTATGGCTTTGGGATTGCTCTGCAGTTGGGAGAAAGCCCCAGGTGTGTGCTGATTCGCCACGACTCAGCCCGAATTCGCATTTCAGCGCTTTCCGACTTGGAGGTGAATCTCAGTTCCTGCCCGCTGTGGCTCACGCGGATGATTTGGTTGAATGGTTCACCAGCTCGTTGGAGGAGGCACATGATCTCAGACATAGCCAGACCTTTGACTCGATCCAGATCGGACTGAGCATCAAGCAAGTACCTGATGTCAGGGTTGCGTTGGAGGAAGTGCTTGGCGTCGTCGGATTGGTTCAGATTCATATCCACAAGTTTGGCGACGACCGCGACGGACTGCTGAACGGTGCCGATACGATTCTCCAGGATGGGCTCCAAAGACTTCATAACCTTCTCAGCCACCTGAGTGGCCAGGTCGCCCTCCTCTTCAGGCACCATGGTGCTGGTAGGAGAAGGGGGCTGAGCAGCCTTTCTGGGCATGGTGTGCGGGCAAAAGAGGAATTGAAGCCGTGGAAGTGGTATAGAGAATGCTGGGCAATGGAACTTGGGGTGCAACAAGACTCGATCCCACAAGTGCCTTAATAGACCTTGAGCGTTTCCAAAGATTGCCGATTCCTCTATCAAAGGGGGCTTGCCTGTGGAGTGGCAAAAATTCGACCACGTCGGCCTCAAGTTCTTTGCAACCTCGAATCTTGCCTCTGAAGTAAACTGGTGTGAGAAAAAGTAATCAACGCGAGGAGTCGACCCCATACTTAGCTGGACTCGTCATGATCTCAACAGATTACTCCATGCTTACATCTCAACGGATCTTAATTTTCTCCCCGATGATCAGTGGTTAGGCTTCTCGGCACGGGCTACTCAGTTGGGAATGTCCGATGAAGGGATTTCAGAATACGGATACACCGACGAAGCCACGGAATCAACTAGTCTTGATGATGAAGAGCCGAGCAGGGTACAGGCGATCGGATGGCTTGTTGCGACCCTTCCTGGCACCCAGCTAGTCTCCTCACCGGTTTTCAGACCGCCTTGGAGTGTTGCATTGGCGGTACACTATTGCTGTGATGGGATTCAACTGAGCGATAGACCACCGAGGGCTTGCAAACGTAGCTCTGCCACAGCGACGAGACTAGACCAAATTCCTCGGATACCCCTGAGCGATACGGGGCTTCTGCCGTGTGAAGAATAATGTTATCAGAGCCCCTGTATCAGAAAGAGTGAGGCGGACGAGCCTCGTTGCTTTTGCTGAGAGCCTAGCCCAGGTATTGAGCCAATGATCAGCCATACGCTTGGACGGCAGTGACGGTAACCAAGTCAGTGACTTTGAGCGGTGTTACGCTGTTGGAATTTCTGCAACAGCCACTCGCCCTGCCAAGTTACAGGAGTCAAACGAGGCTTGGTTGTGCGCCCGCCTCAATGAATTCGGGGGCGGGACGGCACGATGCCGGAGCCGGGATCGAGCTCGACGGTGGACAATGACCTCCGAAACATGGGGAAGTACGTATCTAGGTATCCGTACCCGGGGAAGGTATGGAGGCAACGGCTTGGTGAAGATTTCTCAGATTATTTGAATCGCATAAGTACAGAGATGGTCGCGTACCTTCCGTCAGAGATCATCAACAGACCAAGTCACTTGAAGCACACCGTTCTTCCTTCCCTTTTCATCGACCACGTGACTCATCTACCGCGCCCTTCCTCGACCTTCTCACGGCACGGCATTGCTCTGAAGACTTTGTCTATTCACACGATTCACCCTTGTGTCGTGGTTCTGTTGTTCTTCGAATCTCAGTACTCCGAACGTCCCGCGCCTTCACCGCCTGACGACCTCTTTGTAACCTCTCTAGTCTCCACCACCTCCGCTCCCCTGATCATTTTGGTCATCTTCCACGCCCCCTTCTCCACGACCTCGTCCACAAGAAAGTAGGTACCCAGATCAACTCAATCATACCGACACAAGGCTGACGTGGCAACAGCTGGCCCTCCCCCAAGACTTCGCACACGAGGTGAGTTACCATGTCGAACCGCAAGGCTCCTGAAGGGCTGCTGCCCCCGATCATTCAACACCACCCCATGTTCAACGATTCAGAGCTTGTCATTTGGCAAACCAATCTGAAGAACTGTGGAAAAAGGCTCAAAAGCCTTGCCCATGAGGTTGGGACACTGCACCGACCCCCGGACGTCATTGCCGTTCAAGACCCTCCACCCGACATGCCATGGAACTCGATCCGATCGTACGAACCGTTTTACGATCCAGAAAGGCCACTCCGCGAGGAAGACAGGCCCCAGAATCGTGCGCGTGGGAAGCCAGCTGTCCGTCTATCTCACGTGTGCTTCTTTGTGCACAGATCGATCCCAGGGGACACCTATGAGGTGGAATACCACAAGGGTGCCAACAAAGATCTTGCGGCGAGTCTCTACCTGCAGACGCCCAATGCCGGCACATTGGCAATCCACAACGTCTACAACAGCCAGAACGCCGTGGAAATTGAGGTGCTGATAAGAGACACAACAACGACGGGCCGTGGACTTGCGTCATCCACTCGTCTTTTGAAGTTTACCTCTGACCAAGGACCAGCGTGCCGACTCACCTCAATGCCCTTGCGGGAAGGGCAGGCACACCGCCTTTCACCTCTTCACTCAGTGTGAAAGGCTTCGAGGACCAAGGGCTGCGCTGGCCGAGAAGGTTGGCCACAACAACTTTTACAGGTTACTCATTGAGCAGCCCGAGGCCGCGAGCGACTGGGCCATCACTCACTTTGACCTGAACCAGTACGTCTGGCCTCGGGAAAATGGCCCATCCGCACCGGCTGAGGAGTAGCCGCACTCCCTTTGTAAGGGTTCCAGTGATTTGATTGGGTTACTCATTGTGTTCACGCAGTAAGTCTGGCCGTTACTTACATTCTTTGAGTCCGTCGTGTGCTGACCTGCCTGGGGAAGTTGCATTTGCTGTCTTCACGTCTTGAAACTTTGTTTGGAATTTTGTTGATAAACTTTTCATTGAACCTTGACTCTGTAAGTCATCTTTCTGCCCCAAGTGGACGCGCCGGTCCAAACCTGCATTCTGATGGTCTTGCTGACATACCGATTAAGACTCCATCCCCATCCCTTGGCTCATCTGTTGAGGAGCTCGTGAGTCCTCTTTCGTAAGCCAGTTCTAGCCTGCGTCTCAGATGGAAACCCTGTTAACATCCAAAAGTCGCTCACTGGCTTGCCATCCAGATCCACTCCAAGCAGCAGAGAAGTTCTTGCAACCACATCTGTTCTTGCTGGTAAGCACGAGTTTTGCTCTACATTTCTTTGATTGAAACATGGCTAATTTATGATAGCAACTGGCTGAGGAATGCTCTATCCTGGACCTGCAATCTATTGCGATCAAGTCGCTTTGCCAGGCGCTTGAGCTTCTTTTCCTGCGCCTCGATGAAATGCCTCTGGGCGTTACCATTGACGGCTTGTTCTTCAACGAGCAAGAGGCAGCCAAAGACAACCAAATGTAAGTATCATTAGAGTAAGCTACTCTGTCTCGTCTAACTTTCTACACAGTGACCCTCTGGAGGTCTGACAAGCGCCTAGAGACTGCTAGGAGCCTCTTTGGGCCCAGCAGCCTCAATAGGCCAGTATCTTTGAGGCATTGTAATGCCTTTTGAAGACTTGACCCCGATAGGGTCAGTGAATCGTGGGAACACTGCATCGTGGTAAGCATAGTAATAAGCCCTTTTGCTCGTTCATGCGTCGCTGATATTCTTGGCTTAGTTGCAGTACTGTAGCGCTGGTGCGCTTGTGTCATTGAGTGGGAAAACGCACCTCATGATTGGCAAGTACTTTATATCAGGCTTAAACTTGGTTAGTGATGAAGCTAATTGCGGATAGTGGTAGGTGTGCTTGGTTGGTGTTGTTTGCACTGATTTTAGATGAAGAGCAGGCTGGTAAGTTTTGTGGCGCGTTGTTAGAAACGACACTTAGGACTAACCCCATTGGCAGCTTTTATCATCGTGATGAAAGAAGGTTCGTTGAGGCAGAGTGTTGAGCGTGGAAGCATGTGCAGAGCTTATTTGATATTAAGTCTTGCGTTGAAAGGCATTGGGCATGATGGCTTGATTGTGTGTAAAACTGTATTTCTCTTGCTGGGTTGCCTTGATCTACCTTTGGGTATGCTATGAGGTTAAATTATTCTTCAATAAATCGTGATGCTCCACGAATCCTCGTCCCGTTGCACAACCGTTGGAAGGAATGTCATTCCCAACTGTTTTGAGTTTGCCCACTCCGACTTCTGCCTGATGGCGCCTGATGGCGCCCCGCAGCTCAGGTATTTTAGAAGACACTCGCCCGCCTGCATTTTCTCTTCCAACCTCGTCCGCCTGATGCTTTCATTGGCATGATCGGTTCATCGCCAACTGCTCCCCTGTCTTGATCAATCAGTCCATTCAAATCCCAGACTTACGCGTCGAAACGATTTTTGATGAGTGTCGTACCTGGGATATCCACAAGTGGCAAAAGTCCCGGTCCTTTGCCCATGATCCACGGGTCTACGATGTCCTCCCTCCTCTTCCAGATTGGGGTGATACGCTAAGAGAGAACTTCGAGATGGAACCCGAGAAAATACGGAACAAGGACCAAAAACGTCACAGGGTAGGTGGCCGGAGATTGACCCGGAATTACTGAGGTCAGATCGAGTGTCTTGTACGTTGGAGAGAGAGCCAACTCTGCACTGGAGCGATGGAGAGACAAGTCATGGCTAATACAGCTCGCCATTTGGCTAAAGAATGCGCGAGGGAAAAGAAGAATGGAAACCAACAACCAGAAGTAGGCTTGTAACTCGACAAGGTAGGTCTGTAGTTTCGATTTGGTTTATTGACTGTTTTCCTCTGTGTAACGAAGATGACAAACAAGGCAAAGCTACGGGGAATGACTTGATGGAATAAGGCTCAAGCCGCTGGAGACCTGGGGCACGAGGCCGTGAAGTTTAATGCCTGGCCCATTCATAAAACCCGCAGGTCAGTAGACTGTAGTATGCCTTTGGCCCGAGCATCCTCCAGGTATGGGCGTATGAACCCTCGAATACCAGACCACCTGCCAGTGAGGCAATGCCGCCAGCAACGCAGTGAAATATATCACTGCTCGGGTGCTTTTACTCACAATCCACACCGCAAGATGGCAGCAAGATATGGCAAGCACCTGCCTCCATGATGGAAAGCTGAGCTGTCCTCAGTGCGGACACCGCAAGTGACAAGTTCTTTTCTGGGCGAAGATGTTTTACGCTTGGATGTTGACGGTGTCATTTATCAACGGCTGTGTATTACCGAGCTTTCAACCAATAGTGCCTTGCCTGAGACTGCGTGTCGTGGATGGACATGGACAAGAGTACCAAGAGCTTTGATGAATGGCACATATTTAGAGAGGCGCTGCGGACAATCGCGCATGAAAATGAAAGAGGTCACAATAATTTTGCTGAGAGATTGGAGGGACGAGGCTTGGAAGGGGGAGGGGGACTGGTTCTTTATCGAGTGATGCCTCCCAGGACTGTTCGTACCTTGAAGATCCCCGGCCGGACTTTGCACATCTTAACCCCAAGGTGGCTTGAGGCATGATTATATAATTACTTCAAAGTATTATCAGTAGCTATTTAATTATCAGGTGATGTTTTTATTAACCTCTCGCAGGTAGTGAATCTTTGAGTTATGTACTTCACTTCTAAAGCCCCTTGAACAATTACTGCTATCACGCTAATCATCTTATATCGATTATTCATAATGCACAGTAGTTACATTCAGGAAACCAGCTCTCAGTTAAGCTTACTGTATCCATGTCTTCCCAATGTACCGAATACTACGTCGTGATCTTGTGTTACCTCCCTTTTCAAGGATGGATCGAACCACAGACGCCCTCAACTTACTTGAGCTTATTTATCATCAATAGAAAGAGGTTATAATATCTGCCAATTGGTCCGCCCTTCATCCTAAATCCGGGGCTGATGTACATGAAGGCTGTGACTACCTCGATGCCGGGATTAACAGGGTTTAAGTCCGATGTCAACCAATCAAATTTGTACTTTATCAACACCGAGGCTCAAGTACAATGCTTTGATCTGATGATGATATAAATAAAGGATGTAAATATCTCCCCTAAGAATGCTTTGGCTTGACATGCAGAGACAAACATGTGCGAGTACGTTGGAGACACTGTCTTTGGACAACTTGTCCGCTTGTTATCAAAACGACGACTGCTCAAATGTCCGGATGAAATAAATCCCAAGGTTTATGAACAGTTTGTTAAAAGACACACCGACACTTCCTCTGACTCGAAGATCCCGGAACATACAGGGAATCTTGAAGAAAACAAGACATCTCAGCACAACGACCAGAATGATGGGATACCAGATGAGAGCGGTTTACGCCAGAACGCCACAGATATGGTTCTTGTCGATTGGTATGGAAAAGATGACCCAGAGGCTAGTTGATTCCCTTGAAGTACCACGAAAAGAATCAGGTTGCTGACTCTCTCCAGAGAACCCCCAAAACTGGTCCAGCTCGCGCAAGCTCCTGGTGACGGTTCAGATCTGCATCCTCAACTTTGGTATCTACACCGGGAGCTCCATCTACACGCCCGGTGAACTGAGTGTCATGGAAGAGTTCGGAGCTAGTGAGATTGTGGCGACACTTGGCCTCTCGCTGTTTGTCCTGTACGTGCACCGGAGCCCCGTTGAGATGTACTGAACTGACGATATCACTAGTGGTTACGGCCTTGGTCCTATGCTCTTTTCGCCCATGTCTGAAATGCCACAGATTGGTCGGAGCAGGATTTACTTCTGGACCCTCTTCGTCTTTGTCTTGCTGGAACTGCCGACGGGTTATGCAACAAGCATGGCCATGCTGCTCGTCTTTCGATTTCTGACGGGCTTCTTTGGTGGTCCCGTTCTGGCAACCGGAGGAGCTACAATCATGGACATGTACCCCCCGGTAGAGGTGCCGTACTGGATCAGCATCTTTGGCTCGGTGGGAATTCTAGGTCTAGTCATGGGGCCTCTCATTGGAGGCTTCGCTGCTCAGGCTAAGGGTTGGCGCTGGATTATCTGGGAGCTGACCTGGCTTTGCGCTGCAGTCCTCACCATGATATTCTTCTTGATGCCCGAGACCAGTCAGGCCAATATTCTTTACCGAAGGGCGAAGCGATTGAGAGTTGCAACGAGTGACTCAAGGCTAAAGAGTCAGTCAGAGGTTGATGCCGAGGGAGTCACTGTCAAGGACAATCTCATTTTCTTGGCAAGAGCTTTTACTCTGACCTTTTCCGAGCCAGTCGTGGTCTTCGTGGACCTTTATTGTGCACTCATATACGGCATTCTTTACCTGTGGTTTGAATCATCTCCGCTGGTATTTGGGGACATCTATGGGTTCAAAATTGGTCTGCAAGGGGTTGTCTTTCTCGGTATTTTCGTTGGAGGGATCCTCACCCTGCCCTGCTACCTATACTGGATCCAAAAACACCTGGTTCCGACTCTCAAGCAACCGCCAATTCTTCCAGAGGTTGTTCTACCGCCGACTTTCTTTGGGGCCGTTGCCCTTCCTATCTGCCTCTTTTGGTATGGATGGACAGCGCGGTCACGTATCCACTGGATGGTGCCACTGGTTGGGCCTGGGTCTTTCACCGTCAGCATCATTACCCTGTTTATGCCGGTTCTTAATTATCTGGGCATGGCGTATCCTCAGTATGCGGCTTCGGTTCTTGCCGGGAATGCCCTCTTCAGGGCTTCTTGTGGTGTTGTTTTCCCCCTTTTTGTAGGCCATCCAAACATTTGTTCCTTTGGAGTTCTGAGGTAAAGCTGACATCTTAAACAGGCGCGGGCTTTGTTTCGGAATTTGGGTATTGGTCCTGGTAACTCTCTTTTGGGTGGGCTGTCGATTCTGTTCATCCCGATCCCTTTTATCCTCTTCTATGTAAGCATTCCACCCTGATTCACTTGGCTAGGTTTATTAACAATGCGTAGCGTGGTGAAAAGCTCCGCCATCGCAGTAAGAATGCTACTCACGCAGTGTAAGTGTAGGATATGCACGAGATTAGGAGTTGTCCAGTATGTGGAGCGCCAGGCATCGGAGAAGGTGGAAGGGCTGCTCACTGAGATGCCAAAGTGAGGAGTTGTCTCTTATGGAGAGTCTTGAAGTTTTTTTCCCACGCTCAAATTCTTGAATCTGTATGTAGTTTATGTTAGCCCAGGAGAAATTCCTGTCTAGCTAAGTTTGTAGTAAGAAACTGGGGTGTCCGACCCCGACCTAAACCAACCCGCTCCCAAATACGCCTTCCATCAGCTCCTTGACGATCCGTTTCCCATATGATTAACCAGATTGTTGATTCACGGTTTTCTGCCACCTGAAACGCTGCAAGGCTCCTCTGACTAAGGATTGCCTGCTCGCGCTCTGGTGTCGAAATACTGGCGAAGAGAGTGTCCTCTTCACTACCGTCCTTCTCCACTTTGTGTATACGGAAAGTCCACCTCATTGATTTAGCGGGTCTTTCGCTCTCAAGCTTGACTTGAACCCAAGTGCTTGTTTTCACAATGAGATACTCAGGCTCGTTTGCTTGTTCTCTTCTCGTTGCCCAATCTTTGGCTTCAACCAACGACTCTGAATGTTTCAGTGCCCCTCTCTGAGTTTTATCCAGAACGAAGAATCCGGGCCTTTTCTCTGGTGTCAGGGGCTTACACCCTCCCTCCCATGACACGGTGCCCTCCCATCCAGCCCATGTCCAAGAGGGAAGGTGAGAACGCCTCTTGATAGCATAGTCCATGTGAGTCCAAGTAAGACCAGACCCAAAGTCCCGACTCGACGTCTTGTCACGTGCTTCGTTCGTTGACGCTGGGATGGTGCACTTGGGGTCATTCCCGGCATCTATGTTCTTCTCAAATGGAACCCCACAAAGGTGGAGTAAGCCATGGGAATAGAAACGTGCAAGAACTGCTTGAAATGCATGCAAACTATCACCGTCAAAGGATAGGTTTCGACGGGTGTATTCCTCGACATGGTGACGAAAGACGTCCAGAAAGCTAGAGCCGGCTGATTTGCCTTTCTTCTTTGGATGGATAATAAAATCGGGTCCTTTGTAGAACCATTCGGGGTTTGCCAGCTGCTGACTCCCTTCACTTGGACTCAGCGGTCCCTGACGTCGTAGGAGTACTTCAACCTCTGACGGGATGTCGACTGACTCCTGCAGCGAGCCGAATGGGCATGTGAAGTAAACAGCGTCATCAGCAAAGACCAGCTGATGCGTAGAGAGGAAGTCCTCTTGGTATGTCCAGCCCCTGGTGGTATGGACAGAATCACTAATAACTGACTCTAAAGGAGCCAATGCCGATGCTAAAGTGTAGCAACTACTTCCCTGAGTGACTTCCAAGGCTTGAATGCTCTGGTTTGCCGCGGTACGTGGTGTGCTGACGCCTGGAAGTCCATGAGAGGCATCATTCCCTGCTAGTGCTATAATCGTGAGGTCTGCACGACTGTATATCAAGTCCATGCGAGATATTTGTTTCATCATCAGATCTTTTTCAGCGCTGATGCACAAGGCGTCCACCCATAGATATCTATAGCCGAGTTTTCTAGTCGCTTGTATCGAATCCTCGATGGTAGGCGTGCAGCGATCTGGGAGCTGAAAGGGGATCGGGTGCTTGATTGGACGAGGGTTTTTCTCTGTCGGCTGTCCCCATACGTAGCTGAGTGCGATGAATCTAGATCCTTTAGGTGCCTTTTCAACTCGACGCGTCTCGCAGTCGATCAGGCTGACGAGATTCCACTCTGCATGGGACCAGCTCCGTGGGGCTCTGCATTCAGGTGGGCAGTTGGTGATCCAAGATCTCAGAACGGCAAAGTCGATAAATGTCGGGATGGGTACAACCCCGGCCTTTGAACTGGATGGCGGTGTTGGTTCCGATTCTTTAGAGTCGCCCAAGAGGCTCGCATCTATAGACTGGTCAGCTGCGATCCGTGCAAAGTGTTGCAGGCTCTTACGCCCATATGTCGAGCCTTCAGGCCCAGAAATCCCGAAGTAATAAGCATCAGGTCGGAAGCGAGACCTGATGTATCGATGTCCAAGCCGAAACAACCAAGATCGCACCACATTCTGCACCGGAGCTGCAGATAGGGCAGGGTCATCCTCGCGAATTGAGTGAGAACTGAGGAAAGTCTTTACGGGGTGCCCAAAAACTTCCAACCAATTGGCTTGACCGTTTGCAAATGGGGAATCTGGGGTGAGGGTGCGGCGGAGGAACTCGCACATCTTGCAAGGCAGTGGCTCTTTTTTGACACTGAGCCCTTGCAACTCCTGCACGACGTGACTTGCATCTGCGACGATACTAGTCTTGCCATGAGTCATGCCAAGTTTCGTAGACTGAACAGTCGCTAGGATTGCTTGCAAGACGTTTCGACAGCCTTGGCAGATCTGCCACTCATCAATCTGGGGTATCGACGTAGCCATTATGGAAAGTCTTGATGCGTAGAAGAAAACTTGGCTTTAGCTTCTTCGAAAATCGTAGATAGAAGACATACTGCGAGTAGGTTTAATTACTAGATTGTAAGATGTTGACCAAGTGGATGAGATTGACAGTCGCAAGTAGAAGCAAGATGCGGCATTTTCTTACACAGCCCCCTGCTGTCTGATGCTTCTCCGTCAGCAACGCGAGAATATGACTGCTTATTCTTTCCTTCTGGCCTGCTATCCTGCCTTGTGTAATAAGTCCTTAGTGTGTATCCCTGAAATAGGCTACTGCTTAATTACGTTCTTACTTTCTGCTCATCAAATAAGCTCAGATGCCTTGATTGTGTATTTAGGTCTTCTCTTTTCACATGACTCCTCCACTTGAAATCATGCAAAGTACTTGCCCTTGAAACCAGGCAAGATTTGTTGTCCCTCCAACTCCTCATAGCTTGTGCCCCTCTTCTTGGACTGCTGCCACGTCTGTTTCAGACGAGTAAACTCCTCCATGGTGGGAACTGGATGACCGCCAGACTCAAACTCATTCTGGGTGTATCCCTCGCGCTTGAGTAGGGGAGAGTCTATGGTGTTGAGAACAAAGTCGTTCTGCGAGCGAGAAAAGTAGAGGAGGCCTAGGCGGTCTACGTTGCGCTGGTCCTTGGGGGGCACAGAGACCTGGTGTTGTGTTAGAGTTGTACTACGAGTTGTGGACTTGAACCTACTCTGTGGATTGTTGACTTGACGTATCCTCCAGTCAGGAAGCTCAAAGCATCGCCCGCGTTGACGGTCAAACTTCCGTCGAGCGGCTTTGCCCACTTCCAGCTTCCGTTTTCGTTGTCCTTGATCTGAAGGCCAGCGACAGGCTGTCTGAATAAGAGCGTGAAAGATCCGAGGTCCGTGTGACCGCGAGACCAAAGACCATCCTCAAGAGCTTCGATCTCTTGTGGGGAGAACTTTCCGTACTTCATATATCGAAGGTGGGATTCATTGTGTGTTCCCCACTTGTGGAGCTTGACGAGATAGTCCTCTGGGATCTCCAGGGCGATGGCGACGAGGTGGAGCAATGGGTCGAGAACCTTGTCGTGCAGGTCCTGGGCTTTGTGTTAGCAATATGGCGAGATATAGCTATAGGTGTCAAACCTTGGCAAAAGCCTCGATCTCCTCGAGATGATTCTTCAACAGGGTGGGGATAGGCTGTGTGATTTTACCATCCTTGGCTGAAGTAACTGTGTTAGTAGGTCTTTGGCATCATACTTTTGGTGACTCACTGGCCATGTTCCACACTTCAGTCTTCTCTTTCACACCTCCCGACAGAGTTCGTCTTCCAGCAGGTCTGTAGCCATTGTAGTCGCCCGCATCAAGATCCGGGACGTACTTGAACTTTTCCTCCAGAGGAAGGTCGTAGAAGGCCTGACCGAGGGCAAACTGCCTGTCAATGTTGGCTTGGGGGATGCCAAAGTTGGTGACGTAGAAGAATCCCTTGGTCCGGATGGCGTCTACGAGAACGCGGGCGAGTTCGGCGTTGCCTTCTTTGGTTCCATATTTGGAGAGGTCAACGTTGGCCACTGTGCAATGTTAACACTGGTCAGTTGGAAAATGGGCAAAGTGATGGATTGCGTAGGCAAGGGTGTCATACAGTCTGCCCAATCAAGGCTCTCCTTGGTTTCGGGTACGTAGGTGTATTGCGGGATGTCTTGGACGGCGGAAGGCATATTGGGCTTCTTTGAATGACTCGAAGTGATTAAAACTACTTCAAAAACAAGGAGGCACAAGAGTCAGGACTCAAGGTGCTTGGATTAAGTATAAGTACCCAGGGACGCCGAGCATCGGATTGCTGACATATCACCCCCGAATTGGAAGAAGCAACGGTCGATGTCGTGATCAATTTCCCCGCACACGAATGCATAATCTACTGGTCTTGTTTGGCTGGAAGTTATCGATGTGACTTATCGATCGATTGTCTGCTTTTGGTGGTGATGGCGTAATCTACGAGCTATCTATTTGGTTAATACAGCTCCATTAATAGGCCAATGAATGTTGCAACCAATATAGGGGAGGATTCAGTTCATGCAAGAGACTTTCCATGTATAATATTAATATCTCGGTTTGTTAGTTGGCTATAGTAGTTGCTATTAGTTTTGGTAGACCTCTATCGTTGACATGCGTGAACAAGGGAAGAGCTGGCACTCTGCCTGTTTGTCTGGCCTCCTAAGGATCCTGTCCAATCACATTAGAGAATTGCTACCCCAGATCCAAAAAGCTGTGGCGTCCCTAGCCCCTGCCAGTTCCCGCCTAATTCCCGCTGACAAGGCCAAAGTGGAGACGGCAAAGCGACAAGGGTTTTAGGTCCGGTATTGAATGTCCGATCGGCTTGGCCTCTTTTGAGACGTCATTGACGACAAGATTATCCGCTCTCGGCATAGTAAGGAATGCCTCGATCTTCGCAAGAGTCAAAGATGAGCAACCTCCATAACCCGCCGATAAAGGCAAAAATGTCAGTTGATTATAAGCAAGTAAGACTTTATTGGTAGTGTTAAAAGAAAAGTCTGGTGATTTGAAGTTACTTGCTAAATTAGCACAGTGGTCGCTCTGCTCTTTAACTTATTTGTCAAACAAGATGAGCGAAAGGCTACTTTTATTTGCTTTTTATTTCCTGTTTTTTTTTTTCCTTTTCAACAAGCTGGGTGCCTATTGGGGCAACCGTTGCGAAACCCTTGGGTCCCAACTAACCTCTAGGGTGGGCTATGTTGACAGGGTGAAATACGGGGCTGAGTCGTGCCCGATAGTGGCTTGTGAGGGCATGGATGCTGGCAGTTGAAACATTGGGCGAACTGGTAGGCAGACAGACAGCCCCAAATAAGTGGCGTTACAGTGGCAGACTCGTCCTGCTGGCTGGCACAGCCTCATCCTGCGACGACCAACATGCGTTTCTGATACACGACACACCCAACATGATCCCTGTCATAAAAACGCCTGACTACCGTTATATGTAAGTGGTCCCCGCCTAGATAAAGCGCCTCTTGTTCATCCTCAACTATCAACGATTGATTTCCACCATCAAAACCTAACAGCCACCACCCATTCAACCACCGCAATTCGAAAAATCGACCAGGATGCTCCCTTGGTTTGAACCATGCTCCCGACCCGATGGCGAGCCCTGCGACTGCTGCTGGACCTGGAATGATTTTTCTCTCGCCACCGATGACGAGGCGATGCTGCAGCGTCGACTGTCTATGTGGACCATCCTTGCAGTTCGCACCATGATGTCGATCTTGAGGATATTTTACCATCTGAATGGCACATCTGTTGTTCTTTGGATTACATGGGATGTGGTTTCCGGCGTGGCTGATTTTTCCCTGGCTGGCTTGGCACTGTCCAGTATTTCAAAAGTTAAAGGTCAACGGAAAGTACCCATGCTTGGAACCTACATGGTACGCTCAAATATTAATTCGATTTACGTGCAAAATCTTGACTTTGGATAGAACCGGAGGCGCTTCGATATTTCGCTCTTCGTCCTCGCCATTGTCCAGGTCACCATTTTGATGGTTTCTCTCGAGAAGCCTTCGTATGACACTATGGGCATGGTGTGGCTGGCTATGCCCAAGATTATTGCGTCTCAGCCTAAGGAAGAGTTGGTAGTCAAGTCTTGATGTGATTTTAGAGTGGAGATGATGTATACCATTTGTGGTGCAAGTTTGAAGACATCACGGAGCTATTTCTCTCTTCTTTATGATGTGTTTTTATGTGGAATCGGAGTACTTGGGGATATTGATTGGTCGATTGGGGTAGACGGCTGAAAGGTATTTGGATAAAATAGATCTATAATTGAGAATTCGATTATGTTATGCTAAGGGAACTTCGAATAGTGAAACTTGCAGCTGTCTCACTAGATACTTTCTTGGCGACTGGCAGCACACATTTGCTACGGATAGGACTTATCGCCTAATCGCCCTTGAATATATATCGAGCAATATAATTGGTGGTATCCAGTTCTGAGGTTTCATGTACTCGGATTCGGGTTCATCGCGAAGCCGAGACTAGCTCCAGTGTAACATAGTGCTCTGTATAGAACCCAAAAAGGAAGGTCTCTTTGTCGCAATGCAACTGTGAATGTGATATACAAGCATCATGTTCTGGAGGCCCTTGACTAAATTGTAGGATACGAGCCTTGGCAAGTTGGGGCATAGATAATCCCCATGGCGTGATGCTCGTCATTTAATACCCTTTACTGAGCCACCCGAGTAGTCCTCGTCGCTCTATCTTTTCTTTCATCTAAGGAAAAAGAGCCGCCTAGTTGAAGAATCGTTTTCTTTGCCCAACATGAAGAGGCATGTGGTCGCAACCTGGGTCTTGGGTACGCTTCTAGGCCTGTTTCCCGCAGCCCTTGCCAACGCATCATCTCAAGCAAATGATCAAGCTCCGTCACCAGAAGAAGAAGCTGATGTCGTCCCGGGCGCCTTCATTGTCGAGTGGGAGGACAACAAAGATCCCGGAGAGAGTTTCTATGAGGACCTAGGCATCAAAGTTGAGCCGCGCAAGACCTTCAATTATCGACTTTTCCACGGGGCATCGTTTCGACTAGACAATGCTACCGATGATGAGAGCGGTGAAATTGCCGACCAGATCGCCGCCAGGCCTGAAGTCAAGAGCATCTGGCCTGTCAAGGTGATCAAGATGCCAGCGCCCAACCCAGTCATGACTGGGAAGAATGCAACTGCCTCCGCCTCATCCAACTCGAGGAAACGTCGCGATACCGAGAAGGATACCTTTACACCCCACGTGATGACTCAAGTCGACAAGCTGAGGGCTGAGGGTTATACAGGCAAAGGTATCCGCATCGCCGTTGTTGACAGCGGCGTCGACTATACGCATCCAGCCCTCGGCGGCTGCTTTGGCAAGGGGTGTTTGGTAGCCTATGGCCGGGATCTTGTTGGCGACTACTACTCGCCGCCGGGAAAGCCGGAACCTGACGACGATCCGTATGACAACTGCGTCGGCCATGGGACTCATGTCGCAGGCATCATCGCGGCTCAACCCAACGAACTGAATTTTACCGGCGCTGCCCCAGATGTTACTCTTGGCATGTACCGAGTCTGGGGTTGCACAGGGCTATCAACCAACGATATCATGCTCGACGCTTTCAACGCCGCCTTTGAAGATGGGAGTGACATCATCTCATATTCTGCCGGGTACTACACGGGTTGGGCCAATGATCCCTGGGGAATAGCAACCTCCCGAATTGCTGCGGAGGGCGTGTCAGTCATGGTGGCTCCAGGGAACGCTGGCTCATCGGGTCTGTTTTTGACCGCTTCTCCAGCTACAGGGGTTAACGTGAATGCCGTCGGTTCGGTTCAAAACACGATTAATCCTCTGCTTCTCACTGCTGCGTCTTACACGGTGGATAAAGATACCCGTTCCTTTGGGTTCCTTAACGGAGGTCCTGGTTTCAAAGAGAATCTAACCCTACCGTTATGGGCTGTGAGCAATGATACGACTTCGACAAATGACGCCTGCTCGCCTTTGTCGGAAGATACACCCGACTTGTCTTCCAAGATCGTCCTTGTCCGGGTTGCCGATAGCTCGGAGTGTGGCTCCTGGCAGCAGGGTAACAACGTGGCTGACAAGGGGGGCAAATACATGATATTCTACAGCCAGACTAATTCGTATGTTCATTTTTAGTGTTGGTTTAAAGCATATATGGCGGGAATAACACTTCTACAGATCTTTTCAAGCCACCCTCCCCTACTCAAATGGCCTTGAAGGTGTTGGGATTGTGACACCAGGTCAAGCCGCAGAATGGATATCTCTCCTTAACCAAGGGTCAAACATCACCATCGACATTACTGATCCCAGCGTGGCTGGACATCACTATGAGCCATTGGAAAACCTGGAATCAGGGGGTCTCACCAGCCTTTCAAGCTCCTGGGGACCGACTTGGGAGGTTGAGTCAAAGCCTCAGTTCACAGCACCGGGCGGAAATATTCTCTCGACGTACCCGATGAACATGGGAGAATATGCCGTCATGTCTGGGACATCTATGGCTACGCCACTAGCGGCTGCCATATTCGCACTTGTTTCACAGGCTCGTGGATCTCGCGATCCATTTGAGCTACGGAGTGTCATATCTTCCACCTCCAAGCCCAAGTCGTGGTTCGATGGCAAGGCTATTCACGACATACTAGCACCTGTTGCACAGCAAGGCTCAGGACTGATCCAGGCCTATGACGCTGCACGCGCTACCACGGTGCTCGGTGTGAGCCAGATCTCGTTTAATGATACGGATCACTTCTCTGGCCGCAAGAAATTCAGCATCAAGAATACGGGAGACAAAGATGTGACGTATAAGCTAGGGCATACCAAGGCTGCTACGATGTACACCTTTGATGCTGGATCACACTCGGCTGCAGCATTTCCCAACCCTATCGTCGATGATTGGGCTGAGTTATCATTTTCTCCCAAGTATGATTGTGCCTTGCTACCACTATAAACTGCCGGGTCTCAAACTAATCTTCATTAGGGAGTTGACTGTTCTAGCGGGTTCATCTGGTGAAGTAATCGTCACAGCGATCCCACCCAAGAACGTTAATGCAACACAGCTGCCAGTGTACAGCGGCCTAATTACCCTCTCGGCAGACAATGGAAAGTCATACAGTATACCTTACATGGGCGTTGCTGGGAGCATTAAAAAGACTCCCGTATTGCTGCAAGGCGTTGAGTATGGAACTTTCCTGGGCACCTATGGCCGGCCGGAACCAGCCAACAAGACATTTACAGTCCCCCAGCCTGGCACAACTCCACCTCCAGGTAGCCAATTCGAATACCCAAGCATTGTAGCCAGTCTACTCTTCGGAACGCAAATGATCCGAGCAGACGTCGTGGCGCTGACGGACACGCAACTCCCCGTTACCAAATTCTTCTCCGTTCACAGCATCGGGAACATGCCCGGATTTCCGGATGTTTGGGTAATTCGGAGGAACTACAGGCTCGGCTTTACAGGGGCACTTGCTGATGGGACAGTTGTTCCGGAGGGGAGGTACAAGGTTGTTTTCAGTGCTCTGAGGGTGTTTGGTGATGCTGAGAAGGAGGATGACTGGGACTTTGCCGAGACGGTGCCTTTTGATGTCAAGTATCTGTAGAGAGTGTGTGGTGGCTCCGATAGCTCCACCCAAGTTAGCAGTCGCTGTATGAAGAAAGAAAGCCCGTTAAGAGCATCCAATGAATAATGGTGCATGTTAATGAGTCAGAAGCGTTGTGGCGTTGCCGGCTCTCCTAAATTCCAGTTTGGGTTTCCGCCTTAAGAAAGGCACACTGCGTGAATGGGCTGCCGAGCACTGGGACTCGATAAGGTGAGTTATCATATTAAGTTAATCTAGGCTCATTAAATCATTATTAGAACAATTAAACCATCCGCCTCTCGCTTGCCACTGTTTGCAACTCATAGCTCCCGCCCCTACTACTAGGCTCGATATCCAGGTATGCATCCCCCATTTTTCTATGGGAGCTCATCTCTCCCTTGGTCCTCCGATGATATTCTGCTCGTGCAGAAACGCTGGGATGAGTATTCGCATTTCGTCGACTGGCATCTGTCGTGTGTTTAACCGAAGATCCCCTGGCAGTGCTCAAAACGCCTGGCAACATTTGTATCAGAGGCCGTAGTGCCGGGAGACTGGCGCAGATTAAGGCGCAAGATAGTTCGATCATGGACCAGATAACGACATAGACGTTGTCCCCTTGTGTATGTTAGTCGGCGACAGCCGAGTGTGAGAAAGTGACTTACAAGTGGCGTCGAGGGTGCTAGCAAAGCTCACTAGGTACTTTAGACGCACCATCGATGTGACGCAGGCACTGGATGTGTTAGCTTCAAACATACCAAGACAAATCATTACTCACAAGGACCCTATGCTGAACATGAACAACAAGGCTGCCTTTTTCCGCCCCCCAAGCTGTAGCTTCAACAATTCGGGAATCGGCAGGATGAGGATGGCAATATCCTCAACAATGCTAAAGACAGCACCAGCGTAGCCGATGGCGGTAAGATTCAAGCATTTAGACTCGAGATTTCGGTTCCAGACTGAAGCGATAGGGGTGCACTGGAATATGACCAAGCCCAAGAAGATGAGGCCGTGGCCGATGAGAAACGTGGCTGCTGACCAAACAGCTATCCGAAAGGTGCGACTCGTGAACACTCGTGAGTAGAAGGCGAGCAGAGATGCTTTGGCCGAGACTTGGATTAGGATGTAGAGTATCTGGGTCGCGTAGAATATCTTTGCTTGTTAAGAATCATTCATACCGGTATGGGACTGAGAGCGAACCTGAAAGATGGTCTTGGCGTTTGCCACATCGACGTTCCAGAAATGAAGACCGAATCCGAGGTCTGTGCCTATCAAGATCGTAAGCCAAGGACTCTCTTGGTCGTGAGTGTACCTACTTTGGGTCTGTAGAACGAGTAGGGCAATTAAGAAAACCTGCTAGGTGTTGGCGATGGCTAATGCTACGATATGGCTGATATTACCGTTGCTACAAGGGCTGTCCAGTCGTCCCACCATAGCCTCTTGGTCACCATGAGTCGGGCAACGCATCGTAGGATGACGATGGGAAATGTCACTGCTGCACAGGCGATAGCAGCTGCCTTGACCTGTTGTGCTCGTGACTCGATGGGATACCCGACGCATATTTGGTTCGATAATGTGGAGGCAACTGGGTCGGTTAGCCTTAGAGACAGACAGTGAAGACATTGCACAGGTACACACCAGCTTGGTCTTTGAACGGACAGGAGAGTTGCACGCATTCTGAAAGCTCAGCTTGAACAGTAATGTTGGTGCACATGCACTCGGATATGGCTGTGAGGGTACAGTTTCCATTCTCAAGTCCTTTGACGAGGCATGGTTGCTATGATGCATGTTAGCCTCAGGGGTGTCTAAGGGCTTCTTGAAGAAATGTCTCACTGCACAATCAGGCACCAACCCAATCAGTGAAGCAGGGTCCTGCCCAGCCACGTGGGAAACAAACCATAACAGTACGATAAACCAGCTCTGCAAGTAGTTAGACATTACGAAGGGCAGATAATTGTGCAAGCACAAGATTGACGAGATCTGGCGTGGGACATGTTTGGGGAAAAGGAACAGGGACCGGACATGGCCTGGAACATGAGCACACATATATCAACTGCAGAGCTTGGCAACGGGATGACACAGCGCTGCAACGCCCCTAAAGAAACTTCCGCTCCAGTTCCGGCACGCCGAGACGTTGCAGAGTGTCGTCGCCACCCAGTTGTGGCTTCAATCGCAACCGTTAAGCGTAATACGGATGCAACGGCCCCTGCATGTCAAGCTCGGGTCATGCTCCAGGTACAGTTAGCAGGGCGAAGCGTGGGGCCGCAGTCACTCCCCAAGACGGACTTCAGCTCCGTTTGGGTCGGCGCGCGACTCGCGTTGAAACAGTTTTTTGATGTTTCGATTGGCCAATCACTTTGACAAGGCCCGCGATCAGACACTTCGCTTAGGGGTCACTCCACCTGTTCGTAACATTCAACCCACTTGGTACATATTCTTCATGATTTAGATCTTAATATGATTGATAATCTGACAATCCCGGTTTTCCACCGTCAAGGCGCCCTCTCTTTACCTCAAGTAGTTCAAGTTTGACGTAAAGATGCTTCGAAACAAAAGCCCCTTCTCTCCACTTTGAACATGGCAACTAAAGGATTTTCGTCCTCGACTCTTCTACTTGCAATGCTCTGACATGACAGAAGATGGAGCAACTCGAAGCCCAGCTCAAGACTCGCCTTGAAACTCGCCAAACGACAAAAAACCGGAGACGTACTTGACCCCATGACAGCAACCGTCGTCGCCACTCTTCTGCTTACGGGGCCAGCCTGGATTCTAGCGAAAGGGTCGAAGTTGGCTTCTGTGACGAGGCCGTAAGCTTTTCAACCTGGTCTGGGCTCGGAGAGAATAAAGGCGCCCAGGTAGAGTTTGAGAAACATGCTCTACTACTATTGTCAGAATACCAAATCAATTTTGAGAGAAATCTGGATGGGCTGTTGGGAATCTCTAGGATATTGGCATTCATGGTAGCCAAAAATTGGTGCCCTTCACATCATGCCCCACAGGTAAGATCGTGGAACCTGCCAGCCAACTCCTGCGTCAATATCATCGGTGGACAGGATGAGACCAATTTCATTGTGGCTACGACCCTTTCTCAGTAATCAATCGATGTCTCTTGTATACGGTCAATCTTCTGCTTTATAGGTAGCGGGTGGTAAGACAAGGGTTGTGGACTTGTGAGCTCTAGGGCTGTAAGATACAGAATAGGAACTGAACGCTGGGATATCTTTCGGCAAACTGTAAAACAAACAACCAGTGCGTGATGCGTCGAAACTTCCATCCTGTGAGGCAACTAAAAAAAAAAAGTTCTACAAGGAAGATATGATTATCATTTTAAGACTGAGATATAAAAGATAAGCAATTATTCAACAAGACATGAGATGCAGGGTAGCTAAGCATACCCCACTTCATGTCAAAGGTTAGAGTCATTTTCGTTAATAGTCATAGATGGTAACTGTATAACTGTATCTTTTGCTATTGATGCTGATGGCCTCTTGGGAGTCTTAATTGTTTATAATAACAATAATGGTCAATGCATGCATTGGCATGCAGAGCGACGATGCTCTCCGTTCGGATTGAAAGTGAAGCAGGGCCCTTTGCGATCTTACTTACTGAACATATGCCGCCCCGAATCAGTCGGTATGAAGCTCCGAAGCACTTTCAGTATGCTGTATCGGGATTCAAAGAACAGGCTAATTTCAGAGCCAAGAGCCTTCAAGTCACTCGGGGTTATGACCCAGCGGCACGTTGCCGGAAGCCTTCCGATCCGTCTTCGGAGTTCGTGGCCGAGCACTGCTTCTGCTTGGCTCTCTGGGCGTCAACTTCGGGGGATGGGTCCGAAACTTAAACTTATTGTGTGTCAAGGTGAGATGGAACTTGACTAGGCCAAGTGGAAAATGGAGACTAGTCGCGCGGTCTGGTTAGGCAAAGCCATCACCGGATAGACTCCCGAGGCAGAGATAGCATCGTGTATTGCTAAGGTTTGCCCCCGGAACAGCGTCCGATGAGAGGGAATTCTAGAAATTGGTTTCGAAAGTTCGGATGCTAGCCGTAGACTCTGTTATAGGCACTTGATGTGTGATCCAAGTATAAGATGATGTTGGAAACCTGTCGGTAGAACAGAAGGGAACATCACAACTCGCAGCAACTCCATCATTGACACTTTGAGATCCCCAAAGCGCCACACTTTCAACAATGGTTCTCGTTCCTCACAAGAAACGGCAATACGCTGTTCTGGGTGCATCCAGCGAAGCCACCCAGAAGATCCTTACACCCGAAGCTTGCGAGTTTCTGTCTGTCCTGCATCATTCATTTGAGGCTACCCGGAAAGCCCTCCTCCATCGTCGTGACCTTCAACAGAAGAAGTTTGACGCAGGGGAACTCCCGGACTTTCTGCCTGAAACCAAACATGTTCGAGAGGATAGCCACTGGCAAGGAGCCTCTCCTGCGCCTGGCCTGGCCGACCGGAGGGTTGAGATTACAGGGCCGACGGATCGCAAGATGATTGTCAATGCCCTCAACTCTAATGTTTACTGCTATATGGCTGACTTTGAGGGTATGGTTCCTGAAACGAGGGTTTGGTGTGGTAGCTAATGCAACTAGACTCGCTCACTCCGACATGGAAGAACGTTACTGAAGGTCAACTCAACCTCTACGACGCTATCCGACGCCAGATTGATTTCAAGATTGGCGAGAAAGACTACAAGTTGAAAACTGATCGAAATCTTCCTACCCTCATCTGCCGCACTCGTGGATGGCACCTCGACGAAGCCCATTTTACCGTCAACGGTGCTCCCATCTCGGGTGCATTGTTCGACTTTGGTCTTTATTTCTTCCACAACGCCAAAGAGCTCATCAAGACTGGATTTGGGCCGTATTTTTACGTTCCCAAATTGGAGTCTCATCTTGAAGCTCGTCTTTGGAATGATGTTTTCAATGTTGCCCAGGACTATATCGGTATTCCTCGGGGTACCGTCCGAGCCACTGTTTTGATCGAGACTATCACAGCCGTTTTCGAGATGGACGAGGTTAGTATTCAACTCCGCCTTCCGAGGCCTTTGTTCAATTTTAACTCTTCTTCAGATCATTTACGAGCTTCGAAACCACATCGGCGGTTTGAACTGTGGTAGATGGGACTACATCTTCACCTTCATCAAGATCTTCCGAAACCATCCCAAGTTCATCCTTCCCGATCGTGCCGACGTCACCATGACTGTTCCTTTCATGGACGCCTATGTCAAGCTACTCATTGAAACCTGTCATCGACGCAGCGTGCATGCGATGGGTGGAATGGCTGCACTGATTCCGATCAAGAACGACGAAGCAGCCAATGCAAAGGCCCTGGCTAACGTGGAGGCCGACAAGCTTCGAGAGGTCTTGGCTGGACATGATGGCACTTGGGTCGCACATCCAGCTTTGGCACCCATTGCGGAAGACATTTTCAACACATACATGCCCACTTCCAATCAGATCTTCCGTCGGTCTGAGACAGTGCCTGTTACTCGAGATGATCTTCTCAACCCGAACGTCCCAGGCAAGATTACTCTTGAGGGTGTCAAGAAGAACATTCACGTTTGCTTGGTGTACATGGAGGCTTGGGTGCGCGGAATTGGATGTAGCCCTATCAACAACCTCATGGTGAGTTGCAGTGACTTTCGAAAAGAATTATGGCATCTAACGGTTTAAAAGGAGGACGCAGCTACCGCCGAAGTCTCTCGATCGCAGCTCTGGCAGTGGGTTCACCACAAGGTCAGCACCGCTGAGGGAGTCCGATTGGATAAGAACACTATCCTTGAGCTCCTCGATGAACAGCATGGAGCTCTACTGAAGACGGCTGCCGAGGGCCACAAATTCGAGATTGCGCAGCAGTTTATGCGTGAGCAGATCACGGGAGAGAAGTATGCGGGCTTCTTGACCGAGTAAGTATCATTATTACCCAATTACATGGAATGTCTACTGATGACTTAAAGGGTGTTGTATGAAGACGTCGCGACTATAGGGACAAAATAGATGATGCGATCCATGGTGGTTGCACAGGGCATGGTCATGGTCAAATGGCATATACCGGCGTTGGACTGAATTTCCTTTACTTTTAGAGCTTAGTATTATACATATGTTGCTTATCGTGTTACTTTTCATCCCTTGGCGTTGTTGTGAATCAAGACTAGCTTGATTTTCGGCGGAGAGCGCCGATGCCTCGGATGAAGCTCCGGCTCGGTGTGACTCAAACCGTTTGAGTCAAATCAAACTAGCATCTTCCATAGGTTCGATAGAAGACGGTTTAAAAAAGACAAATCTGACATCAAAGACTTCTTCTTTTGCAAACATCTCAAGCGAATCAAAATCACATCTCGCATCAGCAAGCAATGGAATCAACCCCTAGTCGACTTCGAAAGCAATCCTGGAGACGGGGATCGTACCTCATCTCCACCGACGCAAGCCTTATTCCCGTGAAACGTCTTATCGAAATATTCTCCTCTGATGACTTTTACTGGGCCGATGCACTACCTGAGGATGCCATGAAGGAAATGCTTGATAATTCCTTGTGCTTTGGGTTATACCACTCTCATGAGTCACCAGACGAAACCTCCAGGACGGGCAGCCCTGACGAACCGGAGCGGAAACTTTTGGGCATTGCCCGCGGCGTCACCGATTATACAACATTCCTATACTTGACTGACGTCTGGGTGGATCCGTCATATCAAGGGAAAGGCCTTGGGAGTTGGCTTGTGAGATGTGTGCAGGAGGTCACTGAGTCTCTGCCTCATCTACGGAGGAGCTTGTTGATGACGGGGGATTGGGAACGGTCGGTGCCGTTCTACGAAAAGTTGATGGAGATGGAGCTGTTTTCATGTCAGAAGGGCGAGGGACTTGCGATTATGGAAAGGAAGGGTTTGGGGCATCCTAACTTTGGGGGTAAGGGTAGTGGATATAAGCGATGAAGTTGACGCATTGGTTTAGGGTGCATGTGGTTCGTTCTTAACTGGCTTGGGTGAGGTGGGATGAGTCGAAACAAGGGCAATGAATAGAAAAGGGGATTCTAAACTGTCAAAATACTTTTGAGAACCTGGTGAAGAGATTGGAGAATCTCGGGCTCACAGTGCTGAGCTATGCATGCGTACCCAACGGCTGCTGTCAATATCTCGGGTTCTTGTTGAATAGCGACTTGATTACGATCTGATTTGATGTTTGGGCCTATCTCATTGGAGCACGGCGGTTTCCGGCTGGGCCAATGTGTGAACCAGGATGAAATCGCAACTTGTCCAATCACGGCAAGCTTGGCACATCCCTTGGCATTACGAGCTGTAACAGGGGGGTTGAAACTGGCTCTTCGTGCAGCCTATTTCTATCGCTTTGTTTTTGCCCATTGCGGGATATATTGCGCATTAACTCTGTGCCTGAGATATCTGCTCTAAAACTAGAGACAAGAATGTCACCATGGACCCGAAGATCTACGCAATCCACAAAAGACTGAGGGAACAGAGTCGGCAGCTTTTTGAGCCCATGTCTTCGAGACCCAACAATGGTCCCAAGGGAATAACTATTCCTTTGATTAGGCCGCCCGAGAACTGCGAGAATCGCAAGCGCCATGTGATCGACTACAATCCCTTGCCGACATCGACGTCAATCCGGGTGCTTCAAGTGCATTCGGAAAAGTTTGAAAACGAGTTCGACTTCTATACTCCTCCCCGCTGCTCTCTCGTCGTCAAGGACTTGGACGATGATCCGGTTTACGATGCACTCTCTTATACTTGGAGTTGCCCAGTCACCATCTACTCCAATGTAAGCGAGGCCTCGTCAGCCGCCGCCTGGGCTGCGCCGTCCTTTGACATCATCTGCGATGGGAAGCCCTTTTCAGTCACTGCCAACCTATATGCGGCCATTCTAAGTTTACGCCTGCGAGCTTCCAAGACAGGTCATCGATATTGTCGGACGTTAGCAGGAATAGAGGGCTCAAACATGACAGAGATCGTCTCCCCAACATTGTATATCTGGATCGACCAGATCTGCATCAATCAGTCGGACCTCAAAGAACGAAACTCTCAGGTTATGCTTATGGGCCGAATATATAAACAATCGCGTCTCTGTTTAGTCTGGCTTGGCGGCGACGATCAGTTTTCTCAATCTGCAGTTGACACCATGACGAAGCTACTGAATACAGAGGACGAGTTGTTTTCGAAGCTTGCCGCACTGAATATCTTTCAAACGAAGAATTACGGCGATATAGGCATGGAGCCAATAGAGCCTTGGGAGTGGATTGCTCTCTACGCTTTTCTGAGTCGCTCCTGGTTTTGGCGCTCGTGGGTTGTGCAGGAAGCCGCGCTCTCCAAGCAGTTGTCATTTTGTTGTGGAATAACAACCTTCACTCTTGACCACCTTAGTTATCTCATGGACCTGTTGATGGAGGCCAAGTGTCTTAGCTCCATGACGGGCCTTGCTCAGGCGCTTCAGGGGCAATCCAACAGTTTCACTGAACAGGCGAGGATCATGAAGGCACGGGACCCAGGAGCCCGTCTTTACCAGCCAAACCCAGATGACCGGCCGAACCAGTCGATGTTGAAACACCTATCCGGGATGAGGACAAAGGTTTTTGGGTTCAACAGCTCTATTTCTTCTCCGGAAAAGACTTGGAAGCCCGACCGCCATGGCCTGAGCCATGTTTTGGGCCCGTTTAAGAGCATGAGGGCGACAGATCCGAGAGACAAGGTTTATGCCTTTCTCGGTCTGGCCGAGGAGTTAGGTCAGGGTGGAACGCTGCATCCAGCCTACGAGAAGCCCATCGCAGAAGTTTTCCGAGAGGCAATGCAGTTTATGCTACAGTCGAGCAATAGCCTAAACGATCTCGCCTTGAAAGAAAACCCTGAGCGAACTAAGACTCCTGGCCTCGAATCTTGGGTTCCGGACTTCACCAGTGATGGCCTAGCCTCGCCAAGGGCCCATCCAGTATTAAGTATGTGGTCTAAAGGGAAACTTCCTAGCGCCACAAACTTCTCGTTTCATCCTGGTGGAGTTCTTGAGGTGCGAGGACTGCGCATTGGGACAGCCTGCGCGGTTCATGAGCTCACTGGGCTCCTCGGTCCAGGCGTTGACAATGGCCCCAACTCCCTTATGAGTCTTTTGCAAAGTCTTCCGGAGGATTCAAGTGTGTGGATTCCACCCTTGACGCCTTCTCTGAGATCGTACCTTGAGACCAGCGGTTTGGTCCCGAATGAGGAGATATATGGCCATGTTCCCATTCAGGATGGGGGAGCAGTAGTCATTCAGTCTCGATTGGAGGTTTTTTGGAGGACACTGCTAACAAACCGGTTTGGAAAAGAGTTCCCGCCATCAAGAAGCACAGTTGGTCTACTTTTACGATTCTGGGATCGGGAACTGCACCTGCGAGTAATCATTGCTGGGCTTTTCTCTGATCCCGCTGCATCAAGCGGGCAGACAAATTGCATGTTTAGCCAATTTGGGGGAGATTCCCCGAACTGGGATATGCTCAAGTCATCGATAAGCGCCATGTACCGTGCTCAGAAGATTCTGAAAGGCCAGCTCAGTGATGATGTTCAGAACGACCTATTTCCCAAGGAGATGAGTGCCATCTTGCCGGAGCTCGACGCTGCTTGGGCAGAAGGTAGAAGGAGTGACGAAGGAATGGCCATGGCGCAAGTGGCCATGAAACAGCTGTCGAGGCCTTTTTCGGCAGAGGCGCTTGAATTTCAGAGAGAAGTCGAGATCAACTGTTCGGGCAAACACCTTTTTGCAACAAAGGAGGGACAGCTTGGGATCGGCCCGAAGTCGACAAGGGTGGGTGACGAGGTTTGGAATTTGGTCGGGGCAGACGCGCCATTCGTGCTACGGCCGCAAGGAGGTGGGAGATATGCCCTTCTTGGGGGAGCTTCTGTCCACGGAGCAATGTTTGCGGAGTGGCATGAGGGAGATTTTGATGCTATTGCGAAGGATATCAAAACTGTTTTACTTGTATGATTAAAGGATGGAAATTAGTATCTCGTTTCATCCCTAGGTAACATTCATTTGCACTCTTTGGCTTGCCCTGGTTGTGTCTCATTCGCTGATTGTTGACCGAGGCGTTGCCGGGTGGCGGATAGGATAGCCGAGAATGCGGGGTTAAGGTTGACAACCACCCAGGGCCACTCGACCAGGGCTAAGACCATCTTCCATCCTTGTTCACTTTTGCAGAGACTTGAAGAATCTCGAATCAACTTGGGTTTCACAGAGAACGATGCCTTTCCCTAAGCTCCCACCCAATGTCGCCTACATACGACTCTCCAACCCAGCAAAACGCAACGCTCTGAGTCTTGGCGTGCTGCAAGACCTCAAGAGACAGCTCACCGAGGCTCTCACATCTCCCGTGAGCGGACAACTTCGCATCTTGCCGCCTTTTCAAACTCGGGTCTTGGAAGACTTGGAGAAGGCTGTACGTCGAGATGATACGACGAGCGAGCAGTGGAAGAAATACGGGTGGTTGGTCAATTCGTCTGAATGGAAGAGGGAGAGAGCTGGACTTCCTGATGTGCTGGTTCTGCGAAGCGAGGGGCCTGTCTTTTCATCTGGGCACGATCTAAAGGAGCTTTCAGGGCTCAGCCATGATGATGTCAAACTACTCTTCAGCCTCTGCGCAGAGGTCATGACGTTGATCAGACGGAGTCCAATCTTGGTCGTTTGTCCAATTCAAGGCCTCGCCACGGCTGCAGGCTTTCAATTGGCCATGGCTACAGACTTCCCTATTGCGTTGGCAGAGACTAAGTTTGCTTTGCCAGGAGCAAAGATTGGGCTGCCTTGCACTAGTCCGTCAACTGCTGTGTCGCGCCGGTTACCCCCCGGAGCAACTTATCGCCTGTTGGCAACAGCGCAACCGGTTAAGGCATCGGATATCCCGGGAGCAGTTGACGTGGTTCAAGTCCCGGATAAAGATCAATCTAGTGAGGCTGGAGGCGCTGCGTTTGAAACCCGAGTTTCGGCCGTTGTCGATCAATTGGCAGCCATGTCCGCTCAGCAACAAGCCGTTGGCAAATGGGCATATTGGACGCAACTTGGCATGGGTGCATCTGACGGCGAAGAAGGAGGTGATGGCTTTGAAGCTGCGGCTCGCTGGGCAGGAAGGGTCATGGCTTTGCACGCGAAGAGTGAGGATGCTAAGGAGGGTATTGGTGCATTCCTGCAAAAGAGGTCTCCTGATTGGGTCAGCAAGTCTTCAAAGCTATAATGAGGTTGCCAATGGCCATCCAATTGTTCTACTATATACTCCAAATGAGAGGATCACTCATCAGTAGACCCAGTATTCTTGTTTTCATCTTTACAACGTTTGGGTTATCGAATTCAAGTTGCTTCTATCCGCTCACTCCATAGTCTATCGAATGATACAAGCCTGTCAATAGCTTCCAGAGATTAAGCTCTCGACACGCCATCAACCCGCCTCTTGGTCCACTGATGAGCCAGCAACTTGTTCTTTGGCTCCCTCTTAACCTCATCATACAACCTCGCAGTAAGGTACTTGTAGATATACACACTAGCGCCATTATACACAATGCTGTGATCACTATCAGTGAACGCAAACATCTTCATCTTCTCAGGCGATACGCCCTCGCCGACGAGAAGATCAATCAACGCAGCCGCATGCTGGTAGTGCACATTGTCATCTCCCGTGCCGTGGAGAACACTGAAGCCGCCTGCGATGCTCTTGAAGCCGTCGACCTTGTGCACGGCTGTCTCGAGGTAGCCGTCGCGGTTGGCGTCGAGCGTCTTCATGTATCGTTCAGTGTACATGGAGTCGTAGAAGCGCCAGTCAGATACTGGAGCTGTGATCAGGCCAAAGGTGAAGACTCCAGAGTTGACTTCGATGGTCTTGGCGGTGAGGTATCCGCCGTAGGACCATCCCCACATTCCGACCTTGTCTGGGTTGATGTAGTCAAACTTCTTGATCAACTCCTCTGCGGCCCAGATTTGATCGAGGGGCTCTAGCTTGCCGAGTTGGGCGGTCACGAGCGAGCGGTACTTGCGGCCTCGCTGGGCAGTTCCGCGGTTGTCGACTGTGTAGGTAATGTACTGGAGCTCAGGGTCGGAGGAGATGTACGCTCTCCAGTTGTAGGCCTGAAAAGACTTGGCGACCTGCTGCGAGTTGGGACCTCCGTACGGGGTGAAGAGGACGGGATATTGCTTCGAAGGATCAAAGTTGACGGGGAGCTGCTGCCTCACGTTCATCTTGTAGCCATCGGGATGCTCAAGCTCAAAGTAGGTGATGTTGGGGAGGTTGTACTGTGAGATAGTCTTGTAGAACTGCTTGTTGTCTTCCAATACACGAATCGACTTGGCCGTGGAGTTGGAAGAGTAAAGCTCCTGGTAGGGAACATCGGGACCCTGGTAGGTGAGGATGTAGTAGCCGCCCTTGGAGGAGAAGGACGCCGACCAATAGGCAGGAACAGTCTCGTCCACGAGGGGGGTGATCTTCTTGGTATTCCACGAGACCTTGTAGACATGTCGCTCAGTAGAGTGACGCTTCGCAGCTTGGAAGTAAACCAAGCTTCTGGCGGTGTCGATGTTCAAGATGTTTGTCACCTCCCACTCTCCGGATGTCAGCTGGATGGCTTCTCCACCGTTCACAGGGTAAAGGTAGATGTGGTTCCAGCCATCCTCATCAGAAACATCCACGTAGTAGGTTTCCTTGCCCGAAGCACTGAGAGGACCGACGTAGGAGATGGAAAGAGTGTGCTCGAGCCATCCGTCAGTACCATCCCGCTCACGAACTTGCTTGGACTTCAAAGTGGTGGGGTCAACAACAATGTGGGCATCCTTATCCTGAACACGGTTGAAGGCTCTGTAGATGACGGCGCTGTGGTCATCAGTGACCCAAGCGACTTCACCGATGATGAGCTCTTCAGGCTCAAAGGCATCGACGAGAACAGGCTTGTAGTCGCCAGAGGAGAGGTCAAGGATATTGAGCTCGACGGTTGGGTTCTTGGATCCGACCTTGGGGTATCTCAAATCCAACTCACGAGGATACTCGGGCGCAAGCTTTTCGCCGTCCATATAGTATGGGATGGTGAAAGTGCCAACGCCAGTCTCGTTGAAACTCAGGAAAGCCAGGAACTTGGCATCGGGAGAGAACCAGAAAGTGGAACGACCTCCGAAGATTTCTTCCTCGTAGACCCAATCCGGAACGCCGTGGAACAAATCAGGGCCGCCATCGTTGGTAATCTGGCTGATTTTTCCCTCTGCGTCACGGATGAAGAGGTTGTTGCCGCGGACAAAAGCCACGCTGTCTCCTGTAGGAGAAAACTCCGCGTACTGGATGTCGCCGACTTGGTCATCGACGAGAGGCGTTGTCTTGCCGGACTTGACATCGAGAATAAAGTAGTCCGCAAAGTATGAGTAGCGGTACTGCTTGGTGTAATTGGAAGCGATGAGCAGCTTGGTAGCATCGCTGCTGATCCAGCTCTCATGGAGGTCCTCAGGTAGCTTGTCAGCAGAAACAAACTTGCTGCTCTTTCCGGTGACGATGTCTTCTAGAACAAGATCACCGGCGCTGTTGGTGACGATGTAGTTGCCATCGCTACCAGCTGAAGACCACTCGACGCTCAAAGTCGACGGTCTAATCTTGGCACTGGGGCTGGTCTCGTTGAATGTGAGGATACGATCACCACCACCGACAGGCTGATAGGGCTTGCGAGGGGGGTCAATGGCCGCTGAGCCAAAAGAGACAAAAGCCAGCAAGGCCACCAATGCGCTTTTCCCTGCCATTTTGAGAATGAAAGACAAAGAGGAGGTCACACGAGGAACCTTGAGGAAAAAGAGAAAACTCACAGAGATGCATCCCCTCGGCTTTAATATTTCCACGACGTCGTACCACGTTAATCTCGAATAACCTTAACCTTGTTCACCCACGATAACGCGACGATCACTGTTTGCCTTCGCCTTCCCGCAGCGGCTTAGAGGTGAAACCCGACCGGGATGTTTGACCTGCCGTTTTGGACGGTCTGGCAAAAAGTCCCCCGTGCTATGTTGCGTCGGGGACCTGCAGCCAAGCCAACAGGCGCCCGCTCTCGTGACAAAAGTTCTCGTCTTTTTTAGCTGTTTGCTCCGTTACGGGACGATTTCCTGTGTCGCAACGTATCTTGACAATGAGACAATCGCTCTTGGCAGAGATATCCCCGCTTGATTGTTGATCCTTGTTCGTGATACCCCTCTTTACTTCGGGCTCGATACTACAAAGAGACCCTGTAGGTTGTGGATACTTGCAGTTGCACAATATTATCGTCTTATCACACTTGATTGGCTGATTCTATCGGAAATAGATGACACCCGAGATTATCGGTGGCCGCACAACTCCGACTTTGTCAAGTGATCGACAAGGACGATTCCACGCAGACAAAGGGAATAATTAAACATGAAGCTTGGACCGGTTGCCTTCGCTCAAACCACAGTCCTTGCCCTCCGTAATCTCAGGGTAGACATGAGATTCTCCCCATTGGGGCATCTGACCAGGTGATTGAGGGATCGAAACGTCCTGCGCCGAGACTCCCACGGTGAGCGACAGATCATGGGTCAAGGGCACGTTAACGGTGTCCTAGCACATGAGTTAGCATAATTGCGAGTTGATTTCACGGAAATCTTACCTTGACAGCTCTCCACGACAACTCCTTCTTCAAGTACGCAATTACAGCATCCGTATCCTCAACATCGATACCTCGCTTCTCCAACGCTTCATTCAGCGACACAGTACCTGTGACGAGAATACCGCTCGCATCTTGCTTCACGCAATTGGCGCAGTGCTGCTTTGAGCGGTTTGACAGCATGGTGACGGTTCCGACGCGATTCTCGGAGAGGAACCAATCTTCGGTCGCGTCGGGCAGTTGACCCAGGAAGACGTGGATGGCCCAGGTGCCGGTGAGCGCAAAGTTCTTGACGCGCAGGAAGGCTTGCCACTGACGGGTGGTTTCTCCGGGGTTGGCTTCCACGGGAGGCTGGATTCCCTTGAATCCCTTGCCCTCGCGAAGAGGAGGAGGGCGCAGGTTGGGCGGCGCATACAGCTCATAAATCTTCCTCGTGGTGTACTTCTTCATCTGCTCAGGATCCTGGAAGTACTCAAGAGGAGTTTCAGGGTAGTAGTAACCACCGAGGAAAGTGCTCGAGAGTTCCTTGGTATCGTTGGCAACATAGTAGTCTTCCATGGTGTGCGCAGAAGACTTGTGCCAAGGCTCGAGGTTGGAAGTTCCACCTTCCTTAGTTCCCTCCTTGGCGACAAAGCGGTCGTTCAAGGATGGCCACTCATTGATGATGCAGTTGGGGTTCAGGGCCTGCCAGAGAGCGGTGAGGCGATCACAGTTGACGTGATGCAGCCAGAAGACAGGGTCAAAAGAGCTGGCTTGGACGTCCGTCATGCTTCCAAGGCGCTTAGTGTTTTCATCATACAAGACCGTGTCGTTGGTGCCGGTGTAGTTGTGGATGTTGTTGTGCATACCCTCAACGGAGTTGTATGCATGTGGCACTTCCTCGGGTCTCCAAGCCTGACAAGTGAACTGGTCAAAGTCCTTGACAGCAGTGAGAGACTGGAACGTCTGACTCTTGAAGATATGGAAGGTTCCAACTTGGACATTGGCGATCTCCTGGTTGCTCTGACCATCGGCGTCAGGACAGCGCTTGGATTCGGCCCAGGCGTCAGTCTTCTCCCAACCCATCTCGTTCTGGATTGTATTGATGGCGAACTTGGATGTGAATTTATACGAGTACAGGGGGTTGTGGTCGAGGTTGAGCTTCTTTTGGGAGTTGGGAGAGTCACCTGGAACGGTGAGCGTGATGGTAGGAGACATGACGACGGCAGGGAGATGAGGATCGCTGGCCCAGTCCCAGTACCTTCAAGCAATTTAGTAAAATGTCAAAGTACGAGAAGAGGAAGGCTTACGGTAGCCGAACATCTTGGAGGGCCTTCTTGTACGCCTCGGCAGCATATCCAGTCGCTTTGTTTGCGATCTCCTCGGCATACGAGTAGATGATTTGCTTCCAGGGTCAATATACTTTATAAAATATCAGTATGTAGTTCTCACCTCGTAGAGCATCAGGTATGGTCGGTGCCATGGGATGAACAGAACACTTCGGTGGGTGCAGTAGCCGATGTTTGCAACAGTCTCGGCCGTAGGGTCCTGCTGCCATGGGACATAGGGGACGCCGTGAACACCTAAAGGGCATTAGTTCCTCATAGCGTGTATCATTAGCATTGTGTTCACTTACCGACGACTTGGAAATAGCTCGTGCCGTTGGCATTGTCCTTGTCAAAGTTTTCATTGCCGTTGGCTTGCCAGGCAGCAAGAGCCTGAACATACAACGCAAAGGCGATGGGATGATCTCTCTGAAAGACGTCGACAGGAAGACGCTGGCTGGGCTTGCCGCCTGGGTTTTGGATGCCAACGATGGGGGTTGGGGAGGGGATAGTAGGTGCCATAGTTCAATTAGTGGGTCAAGTAGAATAATTGGGAGTATAGAAGAATGGGCTGATGAGCTGGCAGTAGCTTGCCAGTTGCTGGTAGTTTGAGCAAGTTTATATGCTTTTTTTGCTCACAGAATTCCATCGTTGAGAACTCGATTTCCCAACGTCGCTGGGCATCACAAGCAACCCCTCGGCGTGAAGAATGTGTTACCCCTCTTCGACTCAGCCATCATTCAAGGAAAGTTCGTAACCCGCATGCCGGTCTTGCCATGTCTCAAATGCGTCGCCAACCGGGGAGCTTTGCGGCTGCCACATATGTAGTATGCGTCCAGTGGGAGGTCTGTGAGAGACGTGTCGAGCTTCTAGACCCTACTTCCCCGCTTTCAAAGCTGAGAAGGAGTAAGACCTACTGGATGAATGATGCAAATCAATCATACGAGAAGCGCAAAGTGCAGCGGCCGTAAAGTCAGAAACAGTTCCAAGGATTGTTTTCATCCTAGATAAGATAAATAATGAAGCTCCAAGCTCGTTGACTCTCAACAAAGGGAATTGCCAATCATACAAGCCATGACGGCTCGAAGAACATGTGCAGTGAGAATAGATACTTCAAGACGTATAGCACCACGTCAGCAGTAATGCAAGAGCCGGTTAGACACATCGCTAGTTACTTTTGCCACTCATGCGTGACCTATCACATCCCACAGTAGCAGGAGAGGCAGCGAGTTGCCATACAATATCCCCGCATTGAAGTGAGACATTGATGTGATGAGTGACAAAACGCTGCATGAGAATGGCACACTAACATTATTCAGATACCTAGCTACCCTAGGGAGGGAAGAACCATGAACGGTACTCGATACAGTGGTCGAGGCGTTGAACTGTTTACATAAGAGATAAATAGATTTAAACTCAATGCTTCACATTTTAATTAATAGACCACAATTTCTCTTGCACTCAAATTTGGAGACTGGCCTTTGAGCTTGTTCTCTCTTCGCATGAGCTTGGCAACTCGTGTCGGAAGTGGACTTGACATTAAATAGCGCTGAGTTAACTCAAAGAATATGTCTTCCCAGGAGAGAAGGCGCCTGCATAATATCCAGATAAGAAAATCTCACCCACTAAGGAGAATCTTGCGGATACTTATTCGGTTGGTGGTTAAGAAAGATGCCACTCTTGCAGAGTTTCACGCTTAATGGCAATTCGATCACCGCCGAATCTCACATTATCACTGAATGAGTAGACATTATGACTGCGATATGCAAATATTTGTCGCTATTTAGGCATTTTTTATGAGATACCTATGCAATCTTGCAATTGAGCAGTTCTCGCTGAGGGTGATGTGTTGCGTCATGATGGGATCAGTGGTTCTGATAAACCCTCGCCCCGGTCTGAGCCAAGGCATAGTGCGTAGTAATGGGATTCGGTGATTGAACAGTACTGTAAGAGGCCCTGTGGTACAAATAAACTCTACACACTGAAGGCGTTATGCCACCGGAAAACCGGAAACGCCTCGACAGAACCCTATCCCGGCTGTCAGATTCTTGTTTCTCCGTCTTTAATCGTGAGTTTGAACAAAGCCTTAACTTTAACACTGGTAACGGCCATTGGCCTGATCCGAGATTGGTTGCTCCAGTTAAGGTTTATACGCCGCTCTGTCTCTGCCTTGCGTCCCGTGGATAGGTTCGCTTTACACTGACAGGCGATAGGTTATGGGGTGGTATCGAGGCTGATTTGACGACAGAGGCTGAGGAAGTTGCCACTTCAGCTGAGTTGACTGTTTGATTGATGAAGGGAGTAGCTCATATAATTGATGCATTTGTTTCTCTGCCAAGAAAGAATTTGACTCGACACCGCACCCTACCGCTCATCCTATCAAATATTCCCTCAACTTCAAATAGCCCAGCTTTTCAGAGCACAGGATCCAACCATGAATAACACGGGCAGTGGCATCTACACGGAGGATCAGATGCGAAAATGGGACGCCATAGTTCGCTATGGATGGCCGACCGTCATAAGCAGCAGCACCTGGGCCATTGCCGTCGCTCTCATCACCCTCCTTTACCAAGCCGTTGCAGTTCGGCTTTTTAGACCTTACGCGATGAGCCTGTTTTGGCTTCTCCCTGAGCATCATCGTGCGTGGGACGTCGATCAGGTCAGAGTCGCGATGGCAAACACTATGAGCCCCCAGGCGGCGCTGGTCAGCACGCCTGCATACCGATGCCTGGGATCTACAAAGTGCAAACCAGCCAAAGGTGTTTCAATTCTTTGGCTATTCGGCGCACTGGTGCTTACAGTGGTGCCAATATTCCTCCCTCTGCTCTTGGCTCGGAGAATACCCGTTGTGCAAGGGGTTCCCGGTTCGATCGAAAATTGCAGTCCGCTTCTGAACTATAGCAATTGGATGGCCCGGTCCCAGTACGATGGGTTACTCTCCTGGGATATGCTCCGCTTTGCCGACACGCACGCATACAACTACAGCGGATCAAATGCTTCAGCAGTTGGTCTTTCAAACGACAAGGATCGCGTGGCAATATCTTCAGAGTGTCCAGACTGGGCTCCAGCCTGTGACCGAAATAACTCTTTCCGAGTCGACGTCAACTACTGGGTGAAGCAGTCCGAGGTTGGAATCGGCAGCAAGTCTTCCTCTCGCCATGCCGAATTTGGGGTGTTGACTACTTGCTACAAACCAGAGTATCGCAGGAAATTCCTGCGAACAGAGGAAGACGGGACGAATACTTATGGATTACTCTACGGTAGCAGCAGCAGCACTGGCGGAGATGAGTACGTCACTGAGGAGTTTAACCTCGAACAGAGGTTTTGCTACGGGTACGATTTATTTGCCCACTTCAACTCCAGCGGCCCCTCTGAGATCTCCATCTGGCAACCCAACGATACGCTGACCCATGACGGCGATCTCACTCTTCTGTTCTACCACATCCGGTTGATACTGAGTCCCACTACCAGCGATGATCCGGTCTTCACCACCAACAACACCAAAATCGGTGGAGCGTATCGATATGCCCGAGCGATTGTACCCATCATGTGCAACACAAGCTACGCCTACTGCCCAGGAGGGAAAGAGAGCTGCCTGTCGCTAGGAGGCAATGACGGAGTCGGCGAATACATCAACAGCTCGAGATCTCACGAAGACAGAAGCCTGGGCTTTCTCGAGCTTATGTGGGTAAACACGTGGATTCCCTTACTCTCTATCATCCCTGGTAGCAGTGAATCCGTTTACGCAAGCCGCACCCTGTCTCTCGGATCAACGCAGCTGGCTCCTAGGGAGATAAGCGGGCATGCTGAGATTGTACGATTGGCACTGGCAAGCCGCATGGTGCTCCTAACATCTGCCACCCGAGCAGTCTCAAATTGGCGCAACTATGTTTCGTCAAAGCTCCCCGTGCGGGCTGTTGAGGCAACAGCGCAACAACTGGAGACCTGTCGGCTGACGTTGATGGAGTCACCTGGGAAGATCACAACTTCAGGCGTGTCGATCCTCGTCGTCGTTCTCATCGGCGTTATTCTCTTTCTACTCACCTTCATTGGGCCCTTGCTACGTCTTATCTTTTGGAAGCAGATGTGTGTCCCAATGATTCGGTGGAGGCTACGAACGGCACCGCATCTTCATCGGATGACGGTCGAGCGTGGGGACCCGAGTCGTTTCTGGCCTGGGGGCGCAACGGACGAGTGGCCTACGGGAAGAGACTCTGTGGACCAGGTGGGGCTGGTTGAGAGCTATTCAGGATATCATGCTGTTTATCGACCGGATGCCCGGCTGACATATGTTCCAAAAAGTGGATTGAGATCTACGGATGAGATTGCATGTGTTGAGGAACATGGTATTCTAACCTGATCGCGATAACCAACGCCCCCAAGCCCTTCTTTTGTCCATAGCAACCTGCCATAGCTCCATTCCTGCTTTCTGCTTAGCTACAGTGGATAAATAAACTTGAGGTTCTCCCGATCAGTCTGGTCCAGATCCTCGTTACTGATATCGATCACCTGGTCTCCCGTGTCGAGTTTCTCGTGTTCTTCAAAACCAGTGTCGTCGGCTTCGAGAATCTGCTTGCGGCGATTGTTCTCGCGGACGAGATACCAGCGGATGATGAGACACATGCCAGGAGAAATGAACCAGAACGCGGTCATGAAGGACCATGGGAGGGTGTACCGAGGCTTGTACTGCGGCTGCCAGAACCTGCCATGGTCTATCAGCATTGGCTGGGAAGTAGAACGAGAACTTGACTCACTCTGGAGAAATCATGTTGGCAACGGATGCAGCAACGACACAAGTTGATAGAACCGTGAGCTTCTTGGTGTAGCCGGTCGTTGTAGTGCCAGCCCAGGACAGGCCCAGGAGGTAAGACGGCTTGAATGTGGAAATTTGCGTCCCAACAACCAGAGCAACCTTGTTTGACCACGGTGCAGCGAGCTATATCCAAGTCAGTATAGGACAGGAAATCAATGTGATGGGGATCACCGACTTCAATAATACCCCCAACAAAGCATGGAATGTACGAGATTGCGCAAGTGTAGCCTGTGCCAAGTCTAGTCGCGTACAACATGGCAGCTGAGACGAGGACCAAGAACGATCCGATAAGAGGCTTGGCAATGTTGAAGAGAGCACTTTCAGCGGGTGTGAAACCGAAACCGACGACGATGAGGGGAAGTTGCTGCGATGTGTTGTTTGGGAGCTCGTTGAAAAACATGTGGATACTATAAATCATGCATCAGTACGTATGCAACCAAGGGGAGTCTATTGGAACGTACATGAAGAGCCAACTCTTGAAATCTGTAAACGCTTCTCGGACTTGCGACCACTTCCACGTCGAATTGCGTATACCAGACTGAGACTCGCGAATCGCTGCAATCGTATGAATCTTTTCCTCTGTCGAAAGCCATTTGGCCTCGATTGGCGAGTTGGGCAGAAAGAAGGCGAGCGGCACACAGACGATAAACGTCAAGATGACACAGATGATGTGAAGCCATTTCCAAGAGGAGATTCCACCAACGAGAGCGTGTGCATTGTCTTCTAGGATGAGTTTGTAGGCTACCATGGTTAGGAGGACGTTGGCGAAACTGCCCGATGCCCACCACAGGAGCTGGACCCAAGGGCTTTTCTTGGGAGGGAAGAAGGCTTGGTGGAGGACTGTCGTGCTCGGGACGATTTGAGATTCAGTCTTTGGGAATAAAGTCAGCCCACGAACCATGGATTTGTTGAAGTGAGTGTTGCCTACCATGCCGAGGATGAAACGCAGTGCCATCATCTGCTTTCCCGTCTTCACCAAAGGATGCATCCCGAGTAAAAACGCCCACAGTAACAAAGATCCCACAATAAATTGTTTCTGCCCAGTCTTTTGCGAGAGCCAGGCCCCTGGCCAAAGCGCAATGAGATATCCTGTGTAGAACAAGACAAAGAGGTCGTTGTACTGCTTCTTGGACATGTCGACGTCGTTGAATATCCCCATGGTGCTGGCCTGCGAGAGCGTCGATTTGTCGAGGTGGATGAGGAAAGCGATCCACCACGTCTGAGTCAGAAGAAACCAAAAGTTCTTGCGGATCAGCTTCTTCTCTGCTTCTGGGGTTATGGGGTCGACTTTGTCTTTGTTGAGGTTGTAAAATATGGTCGTGTCATCTACATCCTTGTTGTCAACGATGTTTTCGGGGCCGGAAGGGTTGCTTGTAGTCGCAACATGAGGATTGGGCTTTTGACCATCGACAGACCGTTCGTTTGAACTGTCGTTGGCTTTGTCGTTTTCAATGCTGTTATGATTTTCCGGGACCATGATGTCGAGATGACGCACAACGTCAGCCTATGGACTAACACGGGATAGAGTACACGAAAATGAGAAGACAATTGTTCAAGATGCCTCTTGGTTTCGATAATATCCTTAGCCAAGAACTTGACAAGCTTATATAGGTTTACCACTACCAACAGAGATGTCATTGACACCCCACTGAAGCTTTGTGTAGCCGAATTGTCAAGGCAAGTGACGGCTCCAGGGGCAAATCCACGACCAACACTTCGTTTCCGGATAAAACGGCACGCAGGCGGTTACGAGTGCTACAGAATCGACGATTCTATCTTAAATCCCGCTCCTGCTGTTGGTAAGGAGAAAGGAGAGAACAGCACCACCCCCACGCGTTGGAAGGTGATCAGCCGTGTCCATAAAGGTAGGTCACCCACATCGACATCCCTGCGCAATCTATAACAAAACAAATCGATTTGTCCGATGACGAATCACGCTCGAGATCTCTCGATTTAAAAGTCCTTTGCAAGCTCCCCCACATGCACATCTCTTTGTGTGCGTTCCGAACTTCCGCTACCCCTGTCGAAGGTGTGATCCTAAGAACTAACGTCGATTGATGCTTGATTATAAGCGCATTTGACTGGCGTAAACTACGGGGATGCCGAACGGGAATAAACCACTATGATCCATTCCGATAAATTTGCCTCGTAGGGTTTGATCGTCGGATATGACTCCAACTCGGGTATTCCGCTGAAGGAGCGTCTCTCCACTGGCAGAACCCTGGTGACACGCATTTTAACGAAGAAGGGCATGCGGTATATGGATAAAATCCACCTGGGCATTTCTTGCTTATGTGTCATATCTCGTCTACGGAAAGGACCTAGGATGCCCATCGAAAGGAGAAAAGGCCGCGGTAAAAACCTCGCCTTGGCAGAACCTGATCCACGAAGGAGTCAAAAGGCCCGAAGAGACCTTGCAAAATACTAGCGTCTACCGATGTTCCGTGGCCCCTTTGGTCCCTCCTCCAAGCCGTTGCCCCTATGCGCGTCTTCACGCCATCGCCAATAGGGGCGCATGTACGAGGTACTTTCATCCCCATGCTCAAGAATGTCGGCTGCATGCTCTCCAAGAACGGGAAGAAACTTGGCCCCATGTCCACTTCCACCTGTGCAGACGAACACCGAGTTTTCGGCATATGTGGGTACGTAGTCGATCTGTTGTCGTTGTTCAGTTGGGGCAAGCAGCCGAGGTGATGGTGAACTTACCAGAAAGGAATTGTCTAGAGTATCCGTGTACCAGCAGAGCTTGGTCGAGAAGAGTTCCTTGTGTGCAAACTCGGGCAGAAAAATGGACACAAATTTCTGGATGGCCTCTCTCGCAGGCTCTGGAACAAGACAAGACTCGTTAGGTGGTAAAGGGATAGACCATTTTCCGTCCTGGGTGAAACCGCACGCTGGAGGAGCTGGCTGGAAATTGGTGAACTGAGTGAATGTTAGAATGCAGTCTGTACTAAGAGACTCTGAGTGATTGTCACCTTGATACCGCGGTATCCAATCTTGATCAGGCCTTCAGGCGTCCGAGGAAAGACGTAAACGCTCCCGGTGTCTTTTCCTTGCTTATCACGAGGAGCACACTTCCACGTGATGACAGGGAACCTCTCAGGCGAGTATTTCTCCCATAGCTCAGTATCGGCCGGTGATATCTTGTACGTGACGACACTACCAGCCGAAGACTCGATGTGGTACGACAGCTCCGGCAACAGTTGCGTTGAGAATGAACCCGCTATTTGAGTTAGCCAGTTCATGAATGGTAGCGAAGGAAAATTTACCTGCAATTACTGTAATGTCACTTTTGTGGAAAGTGCCGTCTTTGGTCTTCAGTCCAATCGCCTTCTTAGACTCGCCAACGGTTTCCTCGACTAGACCGTCAAAGGCGCCCTTCTCAGGACCAAAGTGAAAGGTGACGCCCTGAGCAACTGCCTCCTTATAAAAGTATGCACATGCTTGGCTGCATTGTATAAAGCCAGCAAACGAGTCCAGGACTGCTTCGAAGGTTTCCTGCGGCGACGTATCGGGGATGTTGANATCGCCTTCTTAGACTCGCCAACGGTTTCCTCGACTAGACCGTCAAAGGCGCCCTTCTCAGGACCAAAGTGAAAGGTGACGCCCTGAGCAACTGCCTCCTTATAAAAGTATGCACATGCTTGGCTGCATTGTATAAAGCCAGCAAACGAGTCCAGGACTGCTTCGAAGGTTTCCTGCGGCGACGTATCGGGGATGTTGAAGGCGAGGAGCTTTTGATCCCAACCGCGTTCTCGGGCACGTTCCAAATCCTCAGGGTTACTCTTGACGAACTGAGTATCTCTGATTCCATCTTTCTCCATGTTCCTCAAGGTTTCTCGCTCTAGGGCGCCGAGCTGGGCGGTCGGTTGAACGCGAAGCATTCCACAGGCATTGAAGAGGGGTGAAGATGGACTCTCGTTGTGGGTGGTCTCGTTGATTGCTCCCCACGCGCGACGGCTCTCGAGTGCAAGACGCTGGTAATGGATCTTGGTTCCATATGAAGCTCGGAACTATTCAACGTGCAGGTTAGCCTAAAAAGGTCGGTTGGAAGAGCGAGTGGACGCACAATTTTGTTGTGATCAACCGAGGCCGCTTGGACGTCGGAATCGTGGTCAGGTGCGTATGTCGACTCATCGTATTGATACCGGTCGAATACAGTAACGGCATGTCCTTGGATCTGTCAGTGAGGGATATCGTGGAGTTGCTTCTCTGCCATTCATCACCTCTTTTACTCAGGGCCACGGCCAGGGACAAACCAAAGATGCCCGCTACCTTCGATCAGTTCAAACAGCCTCATTTAACGAATGACTCACTCACCACCGACAATGGCAACCGACTTCTGCTCTGTCATGTTTGCGTTGCTGGATCTTGACACTGCGCTGAGGTTCTGTTCAGTGGATTCGCTAACCTACGTTGGCTGATCGAAAAACTGAGGTTCAAGGCGAAGGTGGCACTCTGGGAATTATGTAATGTTGCATTTTGTCTGATCCGCCCAAGAACCCTTGTGTCCTCTCTACAATACGCCATGCATGCAATGAGCGCCGATCTCTAGCACCAGGGTACGAAAAGAGGAATCGGGTTAACGGCGTCGCTCAAGCCATGCTACCCTATGGAGTAACCGGAAGGACATCCCCAGCACTCGTCGTTAACTCCGAAACAAGACACTGCTTTCATCTTCATATTTCTCTGGAGATCTCTTCTGGGCGCATGTTTTATGTCCTTATGACGGAATGGGTATAGATCAATCATGATTATTAAATAAATCTCGACCCCAACTTACAAACTACATATTTTCGTTGAAATATTCCAACTTGTTAGACTCTACTTAGCCAGCGGGGATGCTCATGCCAATGAATCACCCAGTCCCTTTCACATAGCACATTAAAATAAGAATAAAGAGACGCCGACTTCATTAAGGATTAGCTTGTATATGGTTTCCTCCCGGATTTTGATGTGGTAGCGTGTGCATGGGAATCGAAGTGTTCTGTGCTGTCGGCGCAGCAGCAGGGGTCAACGGCGCATGGGAACTACCACTACCACTTGCATGCAGACCAGGAGGACGTGGGACGGGAGTTGGTGGTGCCTCAACGCACACATCTCCTGTTGTACCGTCCATCCACGTGGCCCAACTCTCCATGTCCTTCTGCTTTTCCGCAAACTTGACCAAGCTGACGGTCTCTGGGGGCTGTTGCGTCTGAAGCGCCCGATTCTCGAGTGTTTGAAGGAAAGGCTCAACTCCATCGCTCCGGCGGAACATAAGAGCATTTCCGAGCATCAGGTCGAGGAATTTTTCCATGCTGGCCCGGTTTTCGTGCAGATGTACGAGAAGAATCAGGGTAACGCAAAAGACAGTCGCAAAGATGCCGACGACTGCAAAGGCTGGGGACCTGACCACAAAAAGACGAAACTGCAACCGCGACACCGTTCCCGTGATGGTGCCGTTCTTTGCTGAAGAGTAGGCTTGTAGAGAAATATAGTTGGCGAAAAAGGCCTGAAAGACAATCTTGAATGAACTGAGCAGCTTCTCCTTGCCGGGAATGGTATCAAGGGTTAGATCGTTGGAGCCGTGGCTAACGACGAGACGTGCGAAGCTATCCATATCGAGGTAAGCTTTTGGGTCAAACACCGAGTACAGGTCAATCTCTTTTATCCAAATTTGGGCAAAGTCCGGCCAGAACTGTTCTTGGTCATGCTGCGTAAAGTTAAGGACCTTGGCTATGGAAGGATTGTTTGACAGAGAAACCTCGAGGGTCGCGTTGGACCGATATAGCATGGGTTTACAGGTGATTACTGTGAGGTTTGAGAGGCGGAATCGTTCACGAGCGTTGTACGTGCCCGTAAACATACCGATCCTCATGCGACCAGCGGCTCCTCCACAGTCAACAACCGACCATGACTTTGCGTATTTGAGCGTGCTGTTGAAGAGATTGAACCACTTGGAGATATCGCAGCCGCCCGAATTGAACCCAATCCGAACCTGAGCTGAGTCGTACTCGTCGTCGTCCTCCAGAGCGAGCGTAATGGCGCCGGCACGTACTAGGTCCTCTTCCGTTTTGGCGTTGCACTCAACTGTGGCCCAGTATGCTTCCGTATCAAAGGTGTAGTTTCCAGTGGCATTCTTCTCGGTGGGATAGTATGGTAAGAATGAGTGCGTCTCCGTCGTCCAAGAATAGTTCTGGGCCCCCCTCACAACCGTAGCACTCACCATCTCCAGGGCTGGGGTCGATGATGAATAGTTGGCTCCTTTGCCCTCATACCATCCTAGCCACTCGTCAAAGAATTTGTCGCTGTAGAGGCCTGTCTGTGTCTCTCGGGGTACTTGAGCGATGGCAAAGATGGCAGCCGAGAGACCACTAGCGGTCCAGAGGGCAACACGCAGGAGCATGCCTACACCTAAAAGAACGTGGCCTTGCTTGATGGCTTTGAACCCATTTAGTACTGGCCACTCCCCGTAGTCCAGCAACAGGGTGCGCTTGGCGGTTGATCGAGTCCGGGCTGTCGGTGGCCGTGGAGTCGGTTTGCGACCGAAGATGGACAACAGTCTTTGTTTCCACGATTCCCAAACCACTGCGCTTGAACGCCGTGTGGAGTTAGGCCTGTCGAGTTCTAAAGTCGGCTGGACCTTCTTGAGGGCCTCAAGCATGGCCGACCACAGCGAAGAGTAAGCTGAGATGATCCAGGCCGGAACAGTCGCCCAAACAATTGATGAGCTCCATATGGAAGCTGGGTGAAAGCCTGTCGAATCAAATGAAGCGTTGTCATTATCTGGCACGGCAGCAAGACCGTCATCGCGCTGCGATATGTGCCATAGACCGCAGATGATGCCGATCATGATGAGCTGGAAGAATAATTGTAGGGCCATGCCTCCAGTTGTGAGAAGCAGAGGTGGCCTCTTGGTCGGAACCTGATGCCGCCATTTGGAGAAGCGTCGACTGAGTTCGTTGCATTTCAGACGAAGCGAGGTGACTCGCAGCCTGATCCAACTGCCGAAGATGGCTATTGGGTGGAGATAAGCACCTGTCAGTGACCCGAGGTTGCGGGAGCACGTCACATTGGTGAACTTACCTGGTGGAAAGTACTTGTTCCAGTCAATGTTACTCTTCATGGTGTCTTTCTTATTCTTTTAAATTTTGAAATTTGTAGTGACCTCTAAACTCGAAAGAAGCAGCACAGGCATCGCGTATTTGTCTTTCAGCCGAGTCTTTCAACAGCGTGATGGCTCCCGCCACGTCCAAGGGTACCTGTTCAGCTGATATCCCCGAGGGTGTAGAACCATCCGAATGCGGCCATAGCTCCCAAGCCCAGTTTCCAGCCTCGTCGCCAATATTGGCGTTCTCGGCTCACTTCAGCACCTCACCAATAGTTCAGCCGCAGTGACTGCGACGCTGGCTTGCATAATCACCTTTTAGTGGCGGGATCGAGACGCAAGCCACGAAGTTAGTAGCACGACGGGTTGCGTGAACATGCCGAGCTCATGTATATTAATGTGCACAATGTCCATCGCTTGGCCGTGCATGTTTAGACGCCAAAGCGAGGCTGCATCATGAAGACTCTTTACACTGTACTGGTCCTTGCGGGACATCTCTTGCAGGCTTTCGCTGAGACACTTCCGAGCCTCGCTTGCGCGGCAGGCTCGGAAGTTACCGCGCACCCAGAATGCGACTCATTTCTGAGCTCCAACGACGTATGTGCTACAGTCATGGACCGCCCCGGCAAAGAAGACTGCCTCTGCCACCAAGAGTACTTGGACTCGCTATCTGGGCAAGTAACTTATGTGAATTATGAGTAGCCACCTAATGCCGACAGATGCGAGAATGAGCTCCGTCTCTGTTATCGCCGCGAAGACTTGGGCGTCAACTTCGACAGAGCTCGTGAATTATGGAACAGTCTTTGCGGCTCAGTCATCACTTTTGATCCAACCACTGCACCGCCGAGCTCCTATGAGCCCTATCCAGACCAGCTCTGCCAAAACATCAAGACCAGATGTGCTGAGGCCAGGAAGCTCCTCCGAGAGTGCACTGATTACACTTCAGACAAGGACACATCGAGACTCAGCTCATGCACCTGCCGACCAACACTGCTGCGCGAGGCCTACTCGTGCGCGTATGTGGCCAACACCACCTGTCTGGGGTTGGAGGCGACGTTGTCTAATGTCCATGGGTACCAATGCGATAATTTCGAGTCTGTAATTGGAACAGGTCTGGTGAGGATTCTGACTACCACCCCACAAGATGTATTCGGAGTATTGACGTGATAAACAGCCGGATTTCAGTCCAGCTACCGAAACAGCATTCCCCACACTGGATATAACGACTGCAATGACAGGTTCAAGTTCAGAGTCGACAGCCACAGCGACGACCACGTCAGACAATGCTTCAGTGAAGGAGAACCCCAGATTTGGCACTGTGATGATGTTTGCTCTCTGCAGCTTGTTTTTGATCTCTGTGCTTTAGGTGGTGGAGTTCTTACGCCGGTAAATTTGTATGAATCATGTGTCGAAGATCTAATGGCAGGGAATTTAGTGCATGATGGAACCGGAGATTGAAGTATTGTGATGTTGAGGTGATCTCAACCAGTTTAATGATTCCATGGCCTTTTATTTAACCATGACTATAATACATCCCGCATGAATCACTTGCTTGGCCCGACGGTGACTTGAGCAAGTGCATATGGTGGCCAACTAAACATGGGTATTCATACAGGTTGTTACGGGAGAAGTCTTAGCATATTGCAGCTGGCTGTTAATTTGGTCGATGGCTTACATTATATAATAGAAGAGTCAAGGTTTAAGTTGTGAGTTAGGCCTCGGTGTAAGCTCCGGCTACAGACTTTCGGCGGTGGACGCAGAGACCTGGCAGATAGATAGGAATTGCTTACCTTCACATGAAACATCATCTGGAGGAATATTGTGCGCCGGTGAGAAGAGACCGGCACCACAGCACTCTCTGTCGAACCGGCACTGGTACCGGCATCCAGGAGAGACCCGACGCTTCCGGCGTAGTCCCCGGTCCGCATGACAGCCAAGGAAGCTGAGAATGGCTATTGTGCGCATTCCCGCCATTAGCCGTATACAATAGATTACCATGTAATCATTTGTAACTCAACAATAGCTTTGGTCGGCTAGAAACGGCAACCTTGCGGAGAGCGTATGGGTGATAGTCTGATAGACACTCGGGCTAAAGATAAGCCATGCATTAGCAACATTGCCAGATGCTTGCAAACTTTGATAAGAGACTCCGTACGAGTCTTTGAACCACTGCCCAGCTGATATCCGTGCGAGAACTGAAGCCATGTGTATCGGTGTTGAGAAGATCAAAGTCAAATTCCCCTCCGCGTGTAGCCGCCTGTCGGGATGCATCCCGTCAACTCTAAGACATGATATAGAGCTGATATAAAACCCAAGGTGAATCGCCGGTGTCATGTCTTTGGTGTACAGCAGCTCAATCTCAGCTTTTCCACAGTCAAGAACTTCTAACCCTTTCTGTGCCAACTACTCTTCTCCATTTCATACAATAAAAAGTCACCATGTCAGCCACCAAGAAGCACGTGGTGTTCGATATTGTCGGTACCATTGTCACCTACGATTCCATCCTTGATGCGCTCGAGAGTAGTCTGGGCGATCGCCTGCGTGCTGAGGGTGTCAAGCCTGCGATGCTCGGCTACATGTGGTTTGAGATTTCTGAAAGAGAGTACACCTATCTCAGCATCACGGGACGGTACCACCGCTTCTACGATGTCTTCTGCAGTCTATTCTACCGCATGCTATGGATGGGTGGTATTAAGGAGCCCAGGTCCTTTGCCTCGGACGAGGATCTTGCTTACATTGTGAACCATTTCAAGAGCCTTCCGCTGCGCGAAGGGGCTGCTGAGTGCTTACAACTCCTCCGCGACGCCGGCTTCACCGTCTGGGGTTTCACTGCTGGCGACACCGAGCAGGTCAGGGGCTACTTCTTGAACAATGGCATTGACATGCCCATCGAGAATTTCGTCTCGTGTGATGACGCCGGTGTCGGCAAGCCAGCACTCAACTCGTACCGACCCCTGTTGGATCGCCTTGCCGGTGCGGAGAAGTGGTTTGCGGCGGCGCACATGTGGGACGTGTCTTCTGCCAAGCAAGCTGGGTAAGTTCTGTTCTACAAGCCAACTGTGAGCTTGGTGATAGCAGTCGCTGACATAGGGATAGCTACAAGGGTGCCTACTGCACCATCTTGGAGAAGGAATCATGTGCAGACATCTTCGGAGAGATGGACGTCATGGCTGATACACTCCCCGACATGGCTCGCAAGATCATTGAGGCGTCCAAGGCTCAAGTCTAAAAGACGGCAAACAAGGAGGAACTTTGAAGTAGTCGTCGGTAGATGAGCCAAACATCAACGCTTAGTTTCGGAGCTAGAAAGTTTATAGCAGTTGATTAATCAAGACTCGATCTGCTCTACGGCCTTACGCCTTCGACTACGTGCATGGACATGAACACATCCGATGTTGTTCTAATTTGAAGTAGATCCTCCCTGTAACTGTCATCATTGAAGTTCCCGGTCCGGTTGATGCCGGCGTTTTGCGGGGTTCATCAGAATATGCAACCTATCAGACGCTAACCTAGGTAGACTTGTTGACTGCTCTCATTTCACTTGCCCGAAAGAGTCAAATTGCGAGGGAGATTGTTCTCATGCAACCTGCCATTCCAAACAGTAGTGTTCCGCAAAATACACTACCGGTCATCACGAGTCTTATCCAAAAACTGACTACTGGCCGACTCTTGTATGATAGCATCACGGCCCGACGCCCAACCCCGGAATACAATCCAATGTTGGCGCCGTTCGCTAGGCAAACATTTCCTATTTAGGCCCGGTGTCTCCTGCGGGCTGCTCGTCTATCCCACGCCTGTGGCTTGGCCACACTTGGTATCTTTCTTCAGACGACGTCTTTTAAACTCTGTTCTCCCCCCATTGCTTCCCACTAGCAAGGGAACCGAAATACAGCATTAAACAATGGCCTCCAACACAGCTGATCGTGCGCCAGTCGCGAATCCCACATCTTCCTTCTGGAATTCTGAACCCAAGAAGCTCGATGACTATCGAAGCACATCCGAGCTGCCCGCCAAGGCCGACGTCGTGATTATCGGCTCCGGTCTTTCTGGCGTCGCTACTGCATACTTTCTCCTCAAGGATAATCCCAACCCTCCCTCGATTGTGCTGCTAGAGGCGAGAAAGATATGCTCCGGAGCCACTGGGCGCAATGGCGGACATGTCAAGCCTGACACGTTCTCGGACATTCCCAAGTTTACAAAGCTCTTCGGCGAGACAGCGACAGCAGAGCTGGCTGCGTTTGAGGCATCGCATGTCTACGCCGTCAAGGACCTTGTAGAGAAGGAGAAACTGGACTGTGATTTCCACATTACGAGAGCCTTAGACGTCTTTCTCGATTCGGCGCACGCCGACGAAGTTCAGGCAACCTTCAAGAGTCTCTCCCACGCCACCGACATCAATCTTGCCGATGTCGCTTTCACTGGCCGAGATGATGCTGAAAGAGTGAGTACTCACCATTTTCTATTCGCCTCATGCTGCGGGACACAGTTAATAATCCGAGGCAGGTTTCGGGGGTCAAAAACGCCAAATGCTGCATATCGTACACGGCGGCTCATCTGTGGCCTTCAAAGCTGGTGCATCAAATACTGGAGAAGTTGGTCACGAGTGGGCTCAATATCCAAGCCCACACGCCAGTTACGTCGGTGTCATCGACCCGAGATTCGAGTGGCCTATGGTCTGTCCACACGGCCCGCGGAACCATCAAGGCACCAAAGTTAGTTCACGCAACAAACGCATACACATCGCAGATCCTCCCCGAGTATATGCGGGCCATCACCCCTGTTAGAGGTATTTGTAGTCATCTCAAAAGTCCTAAAGGCAAAAAAACGCCTCACCTTGTCAATACGTACGGCATCAGATTCGACAAGGTGAACAATGACTATCTCATCCCCCGGGCGGATGGAAGCATCATTGTGGGCGGTGCGCGGCAGGCGTTCTGGCATAAGAAGCACAGATGGTTCGACAATGTGCGAGATGACGAGCTGGTGAACGAAGCGGTCCCTTATTTTGACAACTACATGCAGCGAAACTTCCGCGGGTGGGAGGATAGCGATATGAAGACCAACAAGGTTTGGACTGGGAGTGAGTTGATCCTCTGGACATTAAATATGCATCTCCATTATAATGACAATAACGCTGACTATCGCCCTAGTCCTTGGCTACAGCTCAGACTTTATGCCTCACGTTGGCCAAGTCCCTGAAAAGCCTGGGCAGTTCATCATGGCAGGGTTTACAGGTTACGGTATGCCCAAGATCCTTCTGTCCAGCAAGGGTTTAGCTGCCATGGTGCGCGATGGCGCCACTTTCGAGGAGACAGGCTTGCCTAGGATTTTCAAGACGACCAAGCAGAGAAACGAAGCCAAGTCAAACCCGTTGGAAGAATCCCTGGCGCCTTTCTGGGCCGAGAAGTCGAAGCTGTGATGAGGCATGGAGTATACGAGGGCATAGAATTAGAAGATTATTGAATCAGATGAGTACAAGCAGATGGTACTTCCGTTTACAATATGCCTGCGGGACCAGATCTCAGGATAATAGTATTGAATAATTGGAGGACATACCATATCACAAATCAAACACCCAAGCCTCCTTTAAACTCATAAAAACCGTTGAGACAGACGTGGTATCACCATACTAAACCCCCTATACCCTTCTATCAACGTCTAGATTATAGACGCTATCATCCAAGACATGCAATCCGAGATACATGTCCGGAACCCTCGCTCAAGTCATCCATGTCTCTTTGACGCGTCGCCACATTGAGACGGAATGTCAACATTGTCCCGACCCGTCACCCATCCAGCCATCCCCTGCCATATGGATGCGTAAGGTTGCCAGTCCGTCTCACTCCAGCAAAACGACTCCTTGCCCTCTGGGTGTTTGCGTCTATCCTCCAAGGACCATCGCGACCAAATCATGTTGCTCTTCCATAACCGCCACTCAAAGAGTTGTTTCTTGGAAAGATTGCTTGGCGGCCGTGTGTTGAGCAAGCGGAACTCTGCCTGCCGGCCCTGATATATTTCGAATACTTCTTCCGACTCCACTGCCAGCCATTGGCGAGCATGGCTCCATTGAAGGACCATGCTCTTCAGGTCGGGCAAGTAATAACAGATGATCCGGCGGCTTAGCCACTCGACTCTTGGACCGAGCCAGCCGTTTCGCAGGGTCCTTTCAATTTCACTTTGAAGCTCTGCTTGGCGCTTCTCGGTCTCCTTGAGCAGCTGGACTCCTCGCTTGGCTCTGGCTTGCATGCCGTCCAATCTAGGTGCGGCAATGTCCCGCAGGAAGGGGGCGACGTCCTGGATACGTTTAAGCCTGTTGAGCTGGTAGGTGTTCAACTCGGTCCTATTCGCAGACCGAATGGCTTTCGATACGTGATCATTCAGTTGAGGAAAAAGATCGCAAAGCTTGTCCAGCCTGGTTGAATGATCAATGATGTTGCCATAGGTTGGACCCTCAACCTCGTCGGTTTCGTTCAGGCGTCGGCCAACGATCACGTCGAGAACATGCTGGACCAAGAAGTTCGCGGTCCCATTGTTCATCTGAGCCTCGACGTAGTCTCTAGGCTTCGGTATCTCTGGTAGTCATGTTAGCTCTTTGCCCGAGACGATTGACATGAATCTTACTCGACGCGGTCGTGTCAAAGGTTGGAGTGGTCGTTGATGCGTGCTCCTGTTTAATCCGAGAGCTGCGAGCTGCAATTGCATCGTGCCACCCTTTGATGAAGCTCTCTGGTATGTCGTCAGGGATGCTTGTATCAGCTGGAAGCCGGCGGCGAGGAGATGGTGGTTTAGCGGTCGGCAGGGAAACTGTTGTCGTAGATGGAGCATGCAACGCGCGGGCGCGAAGCTGATCAGAGCCCAGCTCTTCGGAACCATTCATCTGCATCCGTTGCAGTGCTTCCATGTTGAACAGCATGACCAGATTCATGCCAAGACTCGTACCTGTGTAGTAGGAGCCGAATTGAGGATAATCAAAAATGTAGAATGTTTCCAAGTCAGACAAGGCGTGGGCAAGGAGGAAACAAAAGTCGTCGGACGGGGATGACCCATCTGGAATGGGAATCGAACTAAGGCCGAAGCAAGTGTTGTGAGTAACCACCCAAAGGTCCCCTAAGAACTTTGGCTCAGGCACAAATACCCCAGATGACGTGGTCAGCCAAGGTTCGTACTGCGGAAACTCGGTTGAGTTGGAAAACCACTTGGATCGTACTGGTATCCTCTCGTCGGGCCCGAACGAGGGATTGTGATCATGGGCCAAGCCATCGACGGGGAGCATGCCAGGATGGAGTCTCTGTTGCGAGAGACTGGCCTCGCCAAAAAGAACGACTCTTGGTATCGTCGCCAGCGCAATCTCAAGTTCGATGGCCCTCTCGTTCCAGTCTACAGCACGAAATTCGGGGACTCGCAAGTCGGGGAATCGCAAGTCGGGCAAGAACATTCCCCCGATGAATGCAGCAATACAGGCGAAAATGAGGGGCCAACCCTCCAAGACTGGAGCTGTGGTTGGACCAGGGCTCTTGGAGGTCTCACTCTTGTCCCGAGATGGCTTCTTCAGTTCCGAGAGATTGTTGGGGTTTGGAAGCTCATCATAGGGACTGCCTTCCGTATTGCCGACGGCTGTACGGCGAGGAGACTCGAGTTGCTGGCATGCCTTCGTGTCAAACCTTTCGCTCGGTAGCCCATCATCGCCAGGCCTCTTGTAGAGGGGCTTGACTTGGTGCTCGATGGATCGAGTAGGCTGGTCCAACTGGTTGTGCTCCTCGGTGGCCCTTGCTGGCGTGGTCCGTTGTCCGGTTGTGCTATTCTTCTGTCTTCCAAGTGAGATCATCGTATCAAATTTTTCTGAAGCCAAAGGCCACATTGAGTGGCGTTGATGCTCTTTGGGAAACTCGTCCCCAAACTTATCGATGTTGGGACGGGAAACGACATCATTGATAGATGAAATCTGAGGAAGCAGATCTGTGGCAGTTGTAGCCGTGTGGGAGGGTTCAGATACACCTTGGTGAACAAGGCAATGCCGCTTCTGTGGGGAGTCGTGGCTGCAGCGGCTGTCGCTATTCGCGTCGACAGGGTGTGCCCTCTTGGATGGGATAGAAGACAGAGGTTTATACGGGCTCTGACGGCGTTTAGAGTCGAAAGGTGCAGGAGGCTCTCGAGACTGGTCAAGTACACTGGGGCGGGATCGAAGAGAGCGGTCAATCCCGGCGATGATAGTGGCACTGGAACGTTGAGACCGTGGAACTATCGACCTCCCGGATTTGCGAATAGGACGAGAAGAGCGACCCAATTGATGAACGCGATTGAAGCGGCCGGTAGGAGGGCTTCCGGCTGGGGCCTCGGTTGGCGGAAGACGACAACGAGAGGGTCTTTGCGAGGGTCTAGGTATGACTGGCAACTGGTGGCGTATCGTGCCTGAGAAGAAGTAAAGAGGTGGTCGAGACCGAGAACGGCGAGCGTCTGGCTTGTCCGGTGAGGTCGGGGCCATGACTGCAACTTGAAGACGGAATAGTAGGGCAATGCCGGTTTCTAGAGGGGCAGTGACCAGGGTCAGCAAGGCGTAGATCTGAGGTGAAGGGCGAGGGAATCGAAGAGTCCTACTTGTATCAACACCGAGGTACCTTTAGCAACGGTGGGCGAGGAGTCCAGATGTTACACGACGAGCAGATGAGCAGATGACAAGGCCAAAAGATCAGGACATGAAGGAAGTAGGCAGACTCCCAGTACGAGAAGTTGCAAACAAAGAAGTCCGCTCGAGCCATGTCACGTGCCAAACTGGAGTGTCACATGAACAACAGCCGGTGGTGGTTGGTGTTGAGTACAAAACCACGATAATAAAGGGTCAATAAAAACAGAGACATGCATCAACAACCCTCTGATAGATTGCGTCGCAATTTCAATAGTCTTGGAGTGTTTGCCTTTACGCCAGAGATCCAAACCAAAGGCAGGCAACATCACACCCACAGCCGTGCACAAGTGGCTGAGCAACCATCCTTCAAAGGGAGAACCGCCAGTAGACCAACGCCTTGCGGCCTAAGGAAGATGCTTTGAGGTTGGAAAAGATTGGATACTTTTGATCAAGTTACGTCATTGACTCTCCTTAAGCCAAGACTCTGGTCAGAGGCCCTGAAACCTTGGCTTGGCTCTGCCAGGTCTTGCCAGCCTACCTGCCCGCTCGCCATGGCACCTTCAATCTAGGCGTCAGAGGCCCCTGGTAGTCATCTCATTGTAATTTCCACATTAAATATGCCGGTGCCCTACCTTGCTTGGATCTTTCATCGCCACTCTTCAACATACCTTTGGCACATACCGCAGCTCTCTCACCCATCACGTTGTTCCACTCTTGCCCACGCCTGTCCAACAGCATGATCAACCTTCAGGTCATCCTAGTCATGGTGGCATCTGCTCTTCTCGGCGCCCTTGGCATGACTGGTTGGCACTCGGTCTACGGCAAGCAGCGTATCAAGCCTGCAAGCGAGCACATTATCAACATTTGCCAACTCCACCACCGTCTTCTCACGACATATCCGACCCAGAAACCTACCACCTTTTTCCAGCATCTCGGCCTGAACCACAGCGAGGCGCCGTTCACTGATCCGCGCTGGCTCGTCCCCGGAGAGGCTGCCAACGACAAGGCGTACGACGCCATCAACAAGAAGTGGGCGGAACGGGTGCAGCGGCTCTGCAACAGCCCGCGCGAATCAGAGGAAGAACAAGCCCTATATAGCAGAGTGGCGGAGGCGATGCAGGACCACCAACTCATGGCGATGTACATGGATAAGTTCATGCCCGAGCTGGTCAAGAGCCAGGGGGGTTTCAAGTGGCTGAAGAAGAATTGCGGGCAGAGCTGGAAGGAGGAGAAGTAGGGACATTTGTTACAGGGGAGCAGGAGTTCGTCTCAGCCCGTCACTGTTCTGCAGTAGCCGAGCTGATCTGCCTCTCAGAGGTGCGGAGCTGGGATATGGGTGTCGGAGATTGGACTGTAAGATGGGAGTGTGGGACGCGGGATGTGTAGTCCAGAACCAACATGCAATATCCCCAGTGTCTAAGCTTGGTCTTGGCGCAACCCTCATCGCCAATACCACCTTGTTAGTATGTCTTCCTGCCCAGATTACTAGTTTCATAATATCGATTTCGCCTCAGAAATAGGGCTTCCTATTGTCCCTGAATTAGAGACCGCCGTGGCGCGCTGAAATTGAGGGTCGCATTACGTTCGTATTCTCCGTATTCCCGTCCAGCGTGCATCTTTCTATTGTTCCTCTATTCACAACTTCACAGTTCCACTCTTTGAGACTTGTCATTTTCCTCCTCCACTCTGATAGGCTCGCAACCTGGAGTATTGGAAGACGGCCAGCCGCGTCTGGCACTTGCAGACTCAGTCGCTTACCGACATCCACCGTTGGTCAGTCCGCATCCTACTCAGCGCTGTTTGCATGTACCAGTCACCAGAGCGGCTCCTCCGTCAGGTAAGCGGTGAATGGCAAGTAGTCCTTCGCCGTTCCAAGGCATACGGACATCTCACTTTGGTCAACGTTTCTGCAACCATTCTCTTGCAACCCATCCTCACAACTCTTGATTCTCATCACCTTGTTCGTTCAATATGCGTGCCAGCCGTCTTTTGCCTTGGGGTAGAAGATCCTCCGGATCATCCAAGCGCCCCAAATCCAGCAAGCGCGATAAAAAGACTAAGAACGTTGAGCACGAATCGAGCAACGATACCGACTCCAACTCCGACAACGAAGGTATCACCACCAAGGAGCGCCAAACCAACAGTCCCTTCCAGGGCCTGGGAAACGGTCTTTGGGATGTTGGGAGATTCGTCGTCCAAGCCCTCTCGAACCCACGTGTACAGTACATGATACCATGGGCACTTTTTGTGTTTATTTGCATTCAGATCCCCAAATGGCTTGACCCGCGCGCGGCAGGAGACAGCTTTTGGGGTAATCTGAAGATGTTGGCCATGGCTCAGCCAGGAGCGGGATGGCCCGCGGTCGGCCTGGCGGTCATGGACGCTGTCCCAGCATTTTTGAATTGGTGGAGCACCGATTCAAAGAACAGGACAACGTCCACCATTCCTCAAGCCCGGTTCATTTCGCCCATCTCTGCCGAGGAGGCTTTTGTTATCCCGGAATATCTAACGACGCTGAAGTCATCCATCACCCGGTCGAATGTCATGGACGGAAACTTCAGGCTACCCCCGGCCATGGAAAACTCATTTCGACGAGCCATGAAGGAGGCCAAGCTCTTCAAGGAGATCCACGATGGCTTGATGACTGACGTGAAGTTGAGATTCGCTGGGCACTGTGATCAGCTGGGTCAGCTTCTTATCGACATCGAGAGGGCCATTATCGACATTGCCGATCGCAACGAGACGAAGACGTCTTATTTCGGTGGATTGTTCACGACAGATCAGCCTTACGCTAGAGCCAGGAGACACCACACAACCCTTCTGTCAATCACCAACGATATGATCGAGACCAGCGAATTTGAGAGGGACCGACTGATAGAACTTCTCGAGGAGCTGCGTGTATTTGAAACACATGAGGAGCGTCACGGAGCCATCTGCGGACTCCGCTCAAAGACACTCAAGTCGATTCAGAGATGGACAAAAAAAACCAAGGATGTTCGAGTAGAAGTCAAAGTCATGTGCAACTCCTCCAAGCGCTCCAAGGTGAAATTGTGGATGGCGGTGGGGGCTCTGAGGCGTGTATGTGTGACTCAGTGTTGCCATCTCTGAGAGGAAACTAACGTTGCGTAGCATCTGGTCAGCATCGACGCTGTGCGCCAAGGCCTTCTCACACTGCAGCATGATCAAGCCAAGACCTTGGAAACGGCCCTTCTCGGCTATTGCAAGTCACTGCTGGAAGCGATGCGGAGGTTGGCCGAGTCTGGGAACGGTGAAGGCCCCTAGCCACGCCTCTTCTTTGCACGGCTGCTGGCGCCCATCTTCTGTCATGCCTGACGTAGAAGTCGATGTTGGTTATTTTTGGTCGTCTATCGTTTCGTGTGTTTGCTCTTGTTGGGTTGGAGTTTCGCCATGTTGTACTTCGTCCACTCTTGCGGGTCTCAAATGGTGATGCCTCTCACCACCACTATCGCTCTTTTTACCCCTTTCCAGACACATTCCTTCTGTTTAACATACTGTAACTTCATTGCTCTTAACAGAAATCTCCTCATTGTAAACACTGGCTCCCTGCGTATGAACCTTTTCTTAATGTCGTTATGCCGATGGTTTCTCTGGTCCATCGCTCTCACCAACTGTCTGTCTTCTGGCTCGGTTAACCCATCAAGAGCCGGGCTTCAACTATAATCAAGAACACATTGTTCTGAGCCATGCGAATCTTCATTGCGTCGACAGGCTTCTTATCCCAAGTCACCTCGGGAAAGTCGGCAGCGACTTCGGCAGCAATCTCATGCCAGTGTACGAGTCCGTGACGTAGCGCATTGGACTTGCTGACGACAGTCAAATGCTTCCTATTCCGCCTCATGGCAGCCTGGAAGGCATATTTCATGATACGCTCCACACCATACCTCGTGAAGATGCTTAACTCGGTTCCGACTTCCCAGCTCTGAGTCAAGCGTGCTCGACCCCCATGGCCCGAGTACTCACCCTCACTATTCTCGCGTACAAAGAACCAGTCAAGGTGTGCAGCATCCACACCCACTATTCGAGGCCTGTTGAAGCAGCGAATGGGGCAGCTGTTGACATACAGCTTCATTTCGTCTCTCATCTTCAGAAGTAAACCCCAAAGACATTCATGATCAGGGACATCTGTGCACTGGTAAGTGTCCAGCTGGGGCCATGAACAGCGAGGGAGTTCTCACCAGGATTCCTGACAGCACCAAACAAGACTGCATCGTGCTTTCTCAAGATGGTCTTGAAATCAGGGTCGAGATAAGCACCAGTTTTCTTGTAAAAGGCCCCTTTTCGGCTACGTTTTTAGCATTGAANGTGGTAGCTCTGTTACTTGGACAGTATATTCTCCTGAAGCCTCAGCGGCGGCTTGAATCACTTGGAGAGCGGCCTCGACCACCTCTACACCAATGCCGTCTCTAGGGATGGCCGCCGGTAAGGGCGGATGGAACTGTTCATGGCTGGGGAAATTCAGAGAAGTGAGCAGAAGTTTCAAGAACGAAGGGGGTTCCGATAGGTATGGGTCATTTTAGATAAATAGAGCTTGGTTTCATAATATTAAACAAACTACAGGCGCTTTCATGCCCACTTCAGCTCAGTAGAGCATCTGCTTGACCTCGCCCCCAAGTAGATAAGTGTGCCGGTTGTGGGGCCGAAGTTGACCGGCCAAGACCAGCAGATGGCCTCTGCTATGGCGAGGTTCGCTTTTTCGGGCTTTCTAGTGAGACTCCTAGAGTTTCAAATCAAGAGTGAAATGAGGCTCACCACCTTTAAATCTAGATGTAGAGCGGAAGAAAAGTGAAAAGGGCGAAAACTGAGAGGTGAGCCATCGCGAACCAGGCTGTGAGAAATTGAAGCCACCAATTATCTCGCCTCCCGTGCCAGCCAAGGCGGACGACACTCTGCACAGCCTGCTTCCACGGAAGCGGAGAAACTGCGACCGTACAAGGGGACAAAGTTGATCTTTCAGCCCAAGTCTGCCCAAACCTGCCTACTCCCATCACCACAAACACTATGGACGGCGTCAGTGCCGTCGCCGGTGCGCTCGCCATCATTGACTTGACCATCAAGTCGGCGAAAGGCATTCGAGACTTCCTATCAACCTTTAATGACGCGCCTCAGACTGTTACCCAGCTCGCCCAAGATGTCGAGATACTGTCCACGTTCCTCGAGCGGCTGTCACAATGTCCCTTGGACATTTCTTCGCCCAAGACCGTCGCATCGCTGAAATCACACCTAGATACCTGCGCAAATACGCTATCCGACTTTGATGCTCTTCTCAAGAGTCTACATCCTATCTCAACGAGCCGAGCCGACCGACTACGTATGAGACTTCGCGCTGTGCGGAAGGACAAGGATATTGAGAAGGCCCAGGACCGAATTCGAGCCTTCGGGAACCAAATCAACTTGTATCTCACGCTGCTTCAGGCTGAAGCCACCGCCAGGACCTCTTCGATCAATGCGAGCACGGCTGAGACCACTGAAAGCATCATTCAGCAGATCTTGGCCAAGATGGAAAGAATCCAAGATCCCCTAGATAAAAAAGACACAGAGAATGGCAACCCAGCAGCGACAGGGGAGCTTGGCGGAAACAGTCGCCAAGATGTCTCGCGCGTTGCCGAGCCGGAAGTCATGGAGGCATGCTCCAAGCTAGAGGAGAGTGTCTCTCGCTTATCTCGCCTGGTCGACAACAACGGGTCGACGCTGGACGCGGAGGATGCGGTGCAGATCATTAATGATCTGGAGCGACTTATTCAATCTGCAAGAGACAAAGTCTGCAAGGACCAGAGCACGCTACCGCTGCCTCAGGAACTACCAAGCCTTCCAAACGAACTGCGAATGATCGGGGGGATGATTTATAGCGCTTCAATGATAGCCATCAACCCTAACAGTGAGTTTCCCTATGCATGTGCTCCGAGCCGCAGTCATCCCTTTGAGTACCATCATCTAGCTAATAGTTCAAAATGCAAGGTCCCAGGACCATCCTCGCGAGTGTGCCCGAACGCGTAGGCATCAAGCAGAAGCGGCTTAGAGAGGAGATAGGCATTGACTGTGGAGTTCTTGCCATCACCACAAACAAGAGGAAACGACTTGTACACGAAAAGACCTCTGAGGGCCCCCTAGACAAGGAAGAATCTCACGGGGATGTTGTGGCTAGCCTTTCGTTCCGGCCAACGAACCATGCGCTAACTATTCACATATCCGTCACACAAGGCCAGCTCTCCGATCACTGCGTTCAGAGCATCCCAAGAATTTCTATCAACCCCATCATTCCCCGTGACTCACCAGTTTTCAATATCGTGAGACGAGGCCGAATCCACGAGTTCCGGGTCATGCTTGCAGAGGGCAAGACTAATGTGAGAGTTCAGGACGAGAGAGGAACAGGCCTGCTTCATGAAAGTCTCCGCCAGCAAGTCACTTCATGCATTACAACTACTAACATCATCATCAGTATGCCACAGCATGGCCCGAAATATGCCAACTTCTCATCGAGGCCGGGTTAGACGTCGATGCGATAGGCTGTTACAACCACCGTATCGAGAGAACTCCCTTGATAATAGCACAACAGTTGGATCGGAATGACACTCTGAGACTACTGCTGCAGCACGGGGCAGATCCACTTTTAGATGCAAACGAGAACCTCAGCCCATTGGTGGAAGCCTGCGCCGAAGCGGATGCTGTATGGACTCAAGTCGTGATGTGAAACCGAGTATCTACTGATAAATGCAGTCCGCTTTAAGATTTTATACGCATTATGGCGCTCCATTTGTCTCAGGCGCAGTTAACGAAGTCGACGACATGGGACGAACGATGCTACATCGAGTGTGTGGCTCATGGCCACGGGGACATTGTAATCGCGATGCCCTGGCTGCCCTCGTCGATGCTGGGGCTAACATTCAAGCCCGTGTGACCAACAACTACATGGCCTTATTGAAGGGCTTCACTTGTCTCCACACTCTCGTTTACTTTGCATGGAACCCTTCGACGAGTGACGAGCTGGAAAGCTTGGTCTATTTGATCCAGCGAGGGGTTTCAGTCTTCGCAGTCGACGACAATCATCGATCGGTATCCATGACAGCATACATCAAAAATGAGTTTGAATGTGAGGGCGAATGGACCCCAGTTGGTGGATATAGGGGTGATCTATGGGATGCTGCCCTCGTAACCTGCGGATACAATCTATCGGAATTCCGCAAACTTTACCCCAGGTTACCAAGATACGACTCAAGGTACAAGAGGTCCGATTTTGAAAAGCTCTGGGAGGGTATTGAACACCTCTGTCCTTACTGGGACGATTGCAGATGGCCAGAGACTGGGACTCGCAGCGATTACTCTATGGACGCAGATGATGAAGGCTCAGATTCGAGTTATTGCGATGGTTGCGAGCCATCCTATCTCGAAGACAGTGACATTCATGAACCCCAGTCAGGTTGGATTACTGGATCGCTTGGAGAAGAGACTAGCCATGATGGCATAGTTCAAGACGCGGCCAGTGAGACCGAGAGAGGTGCTCGAGAAACCGTCAGCGATAGTGAGAATAAGGTCGTGTGGAAGAACATAGACCTTGATAACCCGTGGACGGGTTGAAGGCGACTTCATGGTCTCGGCTAAAATGGGTCTCCCCGTTGGTCTCAAATTCGACCTCAAGGTAGCCTCGCCGGCTCTTTCTGTCGGGTTGATTGATGGGCCTTCCGCCAAGGGTGTGGCTCAGTATTCTGGTTCCATCGAGGGCGACAGAAAGGGCTTCTTTGATGCTTTCAAGGAGACTGGTGGATGCAAGGGTATTGCGACGTAGATCACGTGGCGCAACCAGCTCTTTGTCGATGTCTTGAAGCTCACGCACGTTGACCTCCATGATACAAAGGACAAGCTGGTTAACCGTGGCTGCATCAAGTAGGTTCTCGTTCCCACTTTTGGCTGTGATGAGACTGACGATCCATAGAATTCCCGGCATCGAAATGCTCAAGGACCCGTGTCTCACCCACACCGTGACCGGCGGCGAGGTTATAGACTGCATGGTCACGTGGCTGGTGCAGGGTAAGTACGAGAATACGGCCAAGATTACTGGCTGCTTGATGATTGGTGGGAATGGGAGTGATTACAGTGTTGGTGTTGAAGATGTGGCGAGGAATGAGTGATCAATGCTTTCAAACATGGAGGGACCAACAAACTTGTCTGATTCGATCAAATGTACATGATTAATTTCGCTTAGTGGAAAATTGAAAATCAATGATAATTCGTCTTTTGAGGCTTGAAAAGGCCAAGAATTGGAATGTGGACCAGGAACGGGTGGCGTCAGCAGTCCCGGCATGGCGTTCTCTAGTTGTAGACCGAGCTTACCCTACTGGGCTTGAAGGAATAACTTCGGCAATCAGAGTTTTTTCAGCCCTGGCCGTGACAGCCGTTGCAAGGCCGTATCGTGGCCTGTTCCATCAAGATGTGTCTGCCTCGCTTGGATCTTTAAGCGACATGCCACTCCCAAAAATGAAGGCTCACCCGCTCTGACAAGAACCCCTGTACATCATGCAATTACGAACAGCCTGATCTGAGCCAGCCTCCGATGCGACTCTGTTCCTGGGGCCCCTGGATCCGATGGAAAGGTTCTTATCTGGGTCGATGGATCCGTTGCCAGGAGCATCTGAACTCTAACAGGCCCTCGCCACGTGTCGAATCTCAGACCTTGCTCCGATTGCGCAACGAGGTCATGGGTCTATTGCTTTTGTGAGGCTCCACGATGACATCCAGGGGTTTGTGTCTGGCGTACGTGAACCAACAAATTGCCTCAGCTTGATCCGAACCGGCCGAAACCCACCAGTTCGTGGCGTTCGATAAGTCGGGATTAGAGTCCAAATTGTGTAATAGCGCGTCTCACGAGACGCTAACTCGGGGCTCGGNATTGCGCAACGAGGTCATGGGTCTATTGCTTTTGTGAGGCTCCACGATGACATCCAGGGGTTTGTGTCTGGCGTACGTGAACCAACAAATTGCCTCAGCTTGATCCGAACCGGCCGAAACCCACCAGTTCGTGGCGTTCGATAAGTCGGGATTAGAGTCCAAATTGTGTAATAGCGCGTCTCACGAGACGCTAACTCGGGGCTCGGTCCAGCTTCCACAGGCATCGAGAACGATTTAGTGGGCGGGTATCGACAGCCTCTGACTCGCAGTTGGCAGGTGGTCGACATGCCGTCAACGCTAGCAAGGGGGAACGAAAACCGTGCGCAGGGGACGCCGACAATGTCCGGGCGTTGTTGGATGGGATGACTTTTCGAGGTCTGAGAGTGAAAATTGGGTCTTTGCAAGTCATGCCTTGCTATTCTTAATCGTGGGACTGTGGTCCCAGTGGGAACGAGCTTAACTGACGCGTGTTGAAATCTGGGTCTCAAAATCCCCAGCTTCCCCCTTGCTCCCATGCCCCGAGGTTTTGCGTCCCGTTTTTCAGAGTTGTTGGATGGCAGCTTGTGAGGTTACATTCTGTCGATCAACATGTCGAATCTCGACACTGAGATGTGGGCGTGGTACGCCCTGACCCTGGTGGTGGTTCTCTCGAGAATGTGAGTCGCTTTTTGCTTTTTTGATGGTTCGCTTGTCGATCTGACGCGTATCTAGGATCTCGAGAAGAATGCTGCTGGGATCATGGAAGAACATGTTGGCTGATGATTACCTCATGGTTTTCACGATGGTAATCTCCCACAGAGACGACCCCATTCTTCATCACGCTAACAATTTTTAGATCACATACACAATATTGTTGGTCATTGTCAAAGTGTTGACCTATACGCCAACCAACCTCATCCAGCCCGGAGAAAAGGTTGATCTCAATGACAAGCAAAACATTGCCGACAGGGAATACGGATCCAAGCTCGTCTTGGTTACCGAGCAGATGCAGATGTTTACACTTTGGGGTGTCAAAGGCTGTCTCTTGTTCATGTACGGCCGACTGACGTGAGTGTTTCTCCCTTTCTTATCGACGATACCATACTAATGATACGACAGTTTGAGTTTGCGGCAAAACTTCTTTGTCAAGATCGTTGCTGGATACGTGGTCTTGGGATTTATCGTGATGCAGATCCTGTGGTTTGCTGCTTGGTGCAGACCCTTTAGCCACTACTGGCAAGTTCCGCCTGAAGATTGTAAGAACATCTGATGTTGCCACTATTGCATGTTCAGTTCAACTAACTTTGGATCTAGTGAACTGCTCAGCAGAGACCAATCACATGATTACCAACGCCGTCATGAACATTTCTTCCGACATTATGATTATCGCCCTTCCGATGCCGGTGTTTCTGCAGTCGCAGCTTGCCATCAAGAGAAAGGTTGTCCTTTGTGCCGTGTTTGCACTGGGAATCTTCACAGTAAGTCTTGAGACGGCCCGAATTCTAAAAATCGATTATGCTAACCTTGTCAACTAGATCCTGGCAGCTGCCCTTAGCAAGTACTACAGTCTTGGAGATCCATACGGCAGCGAGTGGATCTACTGGTACATCCGCGAAGTATCTACGGCCATCATCACCGCCAACCTTCCCCTCACATGGACACTACTTCAACGCGTCTTCAGACTGGGCTCGTTCGCCGCCAGATACGGCAAATCGTCAGGCCAGCGCACCGGCGAGGCTACTTCCCGCTTCAGGTCGAACTACGGAAATCTCACCAGCGTTACACGTGAGGAACGGAGAACGAGGCTGGGAACAAGCCATGAGCCAGGACTCAGCATCTCGGAGAGTCAGGAGCAGATCAACAGCGGAGACAGCATTCCGCTCAAGATTTACCAGAAGAACGAAGTCACTGTTACGACAAATGAATTGGAAACTGGTCGTCGTGTTTCTTCACCGACAGAAACACAGGCTGGACTCGATAGAGCGGCTTTTGGGGAGGAGCATGGCCAGGCGAGCAGCACGAATGGGGATAAACCCGCAAGTGAGATTGAGCTGGGTGTTGTTACAAAAGCATATCACGGAGTCTGAAAATGGACTAATCAAGACGAATAATTCCTTAATTAATGCCAAGACCGTTTAATTTGTAATGCACTCCTTGAATGTTCTACCATTTAACTGAAACAGGGGTTGATTGATAGGGGAGGTCAGCGTCGCCCGTCGGGGCCTCATTGTGTCGTCCAGGTTGAACTTGAAGCATCTGGGCGTAAGAGGTGTATTTTCAAAATCAAATTACTGTGTATCGTCACCTTTATGCCGGCTGAGAGTTGCTCCTCACTGCACGACATGAACTCGTTCGAGCCCTAGGGTAAGTGGCAATTCTGTCAACTCAACGAACAACGTTTCCTTGATTTTTTCGGTGGTATCAGGCCAATTAATATGCAACAAAGACGCCTAATATTAGATGACGTGTACTCTAAGTTATTCCAGGTTGGACGTACCTCCGAGAGGCGAGTTCTTTCTCGTAGAAAAATACAGCTACAGAACCACCCTAATGATACCTGTTTGAGTGAAACCAAACGAAACCCAAAGAACCAAATCCGTTCTCAACAGGTGACTCAACTATGGGGGACTTGGAGTACTGATGATTGGGAATCTGTTCACAGTCTTAGTTTTAAGAACATTTTTTGATTCATGACCTGTCGGCTTGGACACAAATAAAGACTGCCACTCGCACGTAAACTTTGGATATCTTAATCATGCAAGACCCAAGATAGATGGATTATGACTCTTAGTCTACCCCAGAGAATTAAGTTGATGAGCACGGTAATCTTTTACCTTGAGGGATAGACCGTAAGTAAGCACTTCGAGCTTGAGCGTCCTGTAGCTGCGGTTTTCTGAGTTTGAGAGGTGACTAGAAAGGAAATCATGGTCTTTCCCCGGAAACGAAATGTCACCGACAAAGGTCGGGAATCTGAAGTGACGAATCAATCCGGCCGAATTTGCCGTTCAGATGTCGGCAGTCATTGGCGCGGATCACGGATGCAACCCCAAAGATCTGCGTTCGTCGATCACAAGTGCGGCTGACTAGGTATACTGTTAAGGAATAGTCCAATTGCGCTTGTTAAGGATACTGTGTTGATTAATTCTCTTGTCTTCATCAAGAAATAGTTGACCCTGCCGGCATTATATCAGGAAGTTGATGCGATATTTCGGGCTCATCTCGGTGATACAAAATTCCCAAGTCGTCATGGCTGGCTCTAAATAAGGTTTCCGATCTCGAGAAGGTCCATGAAGCCGTGCTTTCCGTGATAGACACACCATATTCCATGGCGGTGTGAGCCGGAGGAGCCAGTCCTGCAACGGACTCACAACCTCCGATTGGCCATCTACCCATCTGGTCCTATATCCGAAGCTAACGTGTCTCCCTATTTGATACGAGGCATTATTAAGGACTTTGAGTTTCACGGAAAAAAAGCAGTGAAACACTATAGCGCGACGTATATGGACCCTTGATTGGAGGAGAAACAAACATCCTAGTCGCCATGTTACATGCCAAAATCGGACCACGGGGTTTTAGGTCCGTGATCCGAGACTATTTAAAAGACGTGGTCGCTGGTTGAAACGAATGGTCTTTCTTGAATTGAGAGACACCGGAACTATACGGACGACAAGATGGTGGCCTTTCGGTTCTTGGCATTCATTTCATACTGCTCTCTGGCCCTTTCGGCCTTGACCTATCGAGGTGTCGATTGGTCTTCCCTACTCCTCGAGGAGGCAAAGGGAATCAAGTACACCAACGGCGGCTCATCGCAATCCCTCGAAAAGATCCTGGTTGCTAATGGCGTCAACTCGGTCCGACAGCGCGTCTGGGTGAACCCATCCAACGGCGACTATAACCTCGACTACAACCTCAAGCTTGCCAAGCGTGCCAAGGCTGCTGGCTTGAGTGTCTACCTTACGCTTCATTTCAGCGACACCTGGGCTGATCCGGCTAACCAAAAGATCCCCTCTGGCTGGCCGACTGGTGTTGATGACCTTTCTTGGAGACTTTACAACTACACCCTCCAAGTCTCCAACGCTTTTCAATCTGCTGGAGTCGCGCCTTCCATCATCTCCATCGGCAACGAGATCACTGCTGGTCTTCTCTTCCCCACCGGTTCGACCAAGTCATTCTACAACATCGGCCGACTCCTCAACTCTGCAGCATTCGGCATCAAGGATTCTTCCCTCAACCCCAAGCCCAAGATCATGATCCACCTCGACAAGGGCTGGGACTGGGGTACCCAGGAGTACTTTTACACCAACGTCCTTAACGCTGGAGCCCTCAAGCTTTCCGATTTTGACATGATGGGTGTTTCTTACTATCCCTTTTACGGAGCTGGCGCTACCTTCTCGGCTCTTGAGACGTCTTTGAAGAACTTGGCTAGCAAATGGGGCAAGGAAATCGTCGTCAGCGAGCTCAACTGGCCTACATCTTGTCCTTCGCCCGCGGAGGCTTTCCCTAGCGACATGCGCAACATTCCGTTTTCCGCCGCTGGTCAGACTCAGTTTATTGAAAAGGTTGCTAGCATTGTGAGCAAGGTCAACCGTGGAAGGGGACTGTACTACTGGGAGCCTGCTTGGATGAACAACCAGGCGCTCGGGTCGTCTTGCAACTCGAACACTCTGTTTTCGTGGCCTGGTGCGGCACTTTCTAGTCTTTCTGTGTTTAAGAAGATTTAAAGAAGCTGGAATAGGCGAGGGAATCCATTTTTTTTTCTCATAAAATTTTGTACATAGGCATGGTCATACATACATACAGTCGGTTCACCTTGCTTTAACCCAGCCCTTGACGTGAAGTTCACCAAGAGTTGCAACGACAACCAAAGCCCAACCTCAAATGCCTTCGAATGAACTATAACAGCTGCTTTCAATCTAGTCATCATCATCGTCATCGTCGCCGGTTTCAGTGTCGGTCTCCTCGGTCCCAGAAGATCCGGAGCCCGCCCTAAACGCATCGGATTCGTCACCATCCGACGCCTCGCGATCCTGGCCGCTGTGCTCGCTTCGCTCGTCCTCTGACTCGATAAAAAAGGTGCATAGTTTGAAGGTGTGACCTGTTTCGTGCACCTCGTTTCTATGCGGGAAGCACTTGAAGCAGAACCAGATAGCTTCAGTACAGTCTCGACACCTATGCCACTGGCCAGAACTCGGCTATAGATACGAGACGTATTAGTAACTATATGGAAAGATAAAGGTTGAAGACTTACCAGGAGACAGCTGCCACACCTTGTGTTGATATAATCCTCTGCCGTTGTCGTGTGGAATGCAGGGTCCCAGGTTTGCTTGACTCCATCTGGGCCGATGCGCTCCCTCTTGTCCTCAGGAGGCTCCAAAAGTTCGAGTGGATAATCATAGTCCGAAATATCGACCAGATTGACGAGTTTCCGGGCTGACCACTGGCCGTCGTAGCTCACGGGCCAGACATCAGCTCCGTATTCTTTCACGAGCAGGTCAAGCATGTTAGCGTCCGCCATTTCGGACCTGCATACATACATGAGAGGTGTCCATCCATCCATATCCTTGATGTCGATATTGAAGCTCTGGGTAGATGCTTTGAGAATTACCCTGGCACACTCTACAGGGTCTCTCCCGCCTACTGCAATGTGTAAAGGGGTCCGCCCGTAGTTGTCCGGGGTATATAGATCAGCGCCGGCTTTGGCAAAGTAACGGATGTTCTTGTATTCAATGTAGGGCTCTGCATTGGCAGAAAAATAGTGGATGGCTCGTCGACCCTCATTATCGGCGGCGTTGATGTTGCCCCCGTGGTGAATGAGATACCGCAGCTTCTTCAGGTTGCTGTGTCTGGCTAAAGCGATGATGGGAGTTTCTCCAGAGTTGGTGGGCTTGTTGACGTCCACGCGAAGGTCGCTCACAAGATACCTGAAAACAGAGCGATGGTGGGTTAAGTAGGACTTTTCGGAAGAAATGATCGTGTACAAGAGAGGCTCGCCAGCAGGTAATGGATCAGGAGCATTGAGATCAGCTCCGGCGTCGGCGAGAATTTGCACCATCTCGAGGTAGATTTTATTATCGACATGCTTTTCTTGGAGACAGGCTATGTGCAAGAGGCTTCCGAGGTGCGGGATGTAGATACCTGCCCGGGCTCCTCTGGTAATGAGGTATCTCATCACGGCGACGTTGCCCTCCTGGGTGGCAATAGCTAGTGACGTCAGACCTTGGTCATTCAGAGAATTGACTGGGCCCCCCGAGTCGATCAGTAGCTTGACAGCTTGCACTGGGGTATATTGCTTCAACCAGTGCAGTGCTGTGTTTTTGGCTTCATCGACGTAATTAGCATCTGTCCTCGCTGGAGGCAGAGCTTCATGAAACTCAGCAGTTCTGGGACCTTTTCTTCGGGCAAGGGGTTTGAAAAGCCCCAAAGAATTTGCCTTGGGTCTCGGAACTCGGCTAGATCAGCTCCAGCTTCGAGGAGGAGGCCCGCGCAGTCAAAGTTGTGGTTCTCAACGGCATAAAAGAGAGCCAAAAATGAACGGTCCACACCACCTGGGTCGACTTCCAAGTCGAGGTCTGCTTTCGGAATCTCATGTGCTATTATTTCTCTAATGGCGTTGATGTGTCCCCATCTAGCGGCCATCATCAAGACAGTGCCATAGTCGTCACTCACTGCGTTGATATCTGCGCCGTGCTCAAGGACGAGTGACACAAACTCGGGGGCGTCGTAGGAAGCGTGCAGCACGGTCCAGTTATTAGTCCATGTTGATGTCCGCGCCCTTGCTAAGGAGAAACTTGGCCTTTTCGATATCTGTCCCTTGATAGGCTGCGGCAAACAGAGGAGATTGAGTCCCCTCAGGGGCGTAGTTAACCGAGGCTCCTTTCTCAATGAGGAACTCTATCATGTCGATGGAACACTCCCAAACGGCGTTTGACAAGGGTGTCTTGAGCTGCAGGTTCTCGCACGGATCGAAAGAGTCAAGCTTGGCGCCGTGTTCAATCAGGAGATTGATCATTTACTTACTCTGGGAACCCAAGGCGCGAACAAGAAGCATTGCCCTTTCCTCAGAAGACTCGTTTAGATCTGCTCCGTGCTCGAGAAGCAAACGACAGGTCTCAATCATCTGAACTTTGTCGCAGCAACAGTAGAGAGGAGATTCATTGCTTGAGGGAGTACGTGCATCTGCTCCATATTCCAAAAGCACACGAATGCAATGCTTACTGTTGAAACTCGCTGCAAGAGTGAGGGGGGAAGGTAGGTCGGCCTCGGGGTCACCAGACTTGACGTCGGCCCCAGCCTTGAGGAGCAAGTCGAGCGCTTGATACTCGCCTGCATCAACAGCCGTGTGTACAACTGAGTAGCGGCCATTGTCTTTGTCGTTGACTTTGGCGCCGTGATCGATGAACAACTGCACCATCTCTGGCTGGCCTAACATAGCAGCCAGAAGCAAGGGGGTCCTGCCGTCGGTGTCCCGGACAGCTAGGTCGGCTCCAGAGGTTACCAAGATCTTGGCCACATCATAGTGACCCCAGAAGATGGCTGCTTGCAGAGCTGTGTAGCGAAATTTGCCATTCCATTCGTCCAGGTCGTAACCAGCTCTGCACAAAGCTGAAACCAGGGGCTCAAGTCCAGCAGACGCGGCGCGGAACATAATCTGCTCGGGCCAAGGAAAGCTTTGAGGCGATGCAACTTTGTTTAGAAGCTGAACGGCTATCTCTTCGTTTCCAGGGGAGGCAGCCCAGAAGATGGCATCCTGCAGCGCCAACTCTTGAACCTCTTGAGCCTCGTTCAAGAGCCTGCCAACGATATATGCATGGCCATTCCGTGATGCTTCTGTGATCGCCAGCCATAGGTCCTGCTGGAACCACTTCGAGCCCTTGTTGTCCGAGATCAGCATATTGACAAGGTCTTGCAATCCCAGTGCGGCTATGACGGGCAAAGGAGAGAGGTAACTTCGCTGAATGCGCGTGAATGGGTTTGAAAGAAGATAATAAGCCTCGGACCATCGTTGGAACTCCTTTTTGTGGTGGAGGAATTTTTTCCCCCATCCAGTTGATTGGGGGTCGCAAGGAGATAGAGCCAGGCGGCAAAGTCGATAGTGCTCAGACCAAAATCGCACAGCATATTCAAGAAAATTGTCTCGAGGAATAATGAGGGGACGCTGGAGTATGTCTCCGTCATATTTGTTGAAAGAAAACTTGGAATATTTCTCCTGCACTTCATGGTGCGTCAAGTATCGTAAGCAGGCGGTAGCGAGTCGGTAATGAGCATCTGCAGGTTCCTCATAGTTTGACCCAGCGGAGTAAAATAAGGGATGAGAGAACTTGACCTCCCCATTCTCTATGATGATGATTCCGCAGAAGATACTTGAAATGCCCTCAGCGAGCCGCGCGTGGTCAAAATTCTCTGGTGAACTGCGCGGATAGAGTGCGACCACAGTGATTGCATGACCCAGAGCCTCAATCGTGAATGGCTCCATGGCGTATTTGACCCATTGGCAGGCTCTGTGACCTAAGTTCTGCCTTCTTCTGGGCTGACTTTCGATAAAGACGCGCAGGACATTCTCTGGTGTGACCGGGCGTAGTTTGCTGATCTCTTCGCCGATGTCTGCGATTTTGGCTGCTCTCCGGCCATAGTCACCAAGTCAGTCAATGATCCTATGACCAAGATGAGGTGCATCGCCGCATCCGTTCATGAGACCCTTGATCTGTGTTTCATGTTTTTTAATAAATGGACATTTCTTGAATAAGTCTTGCAGAGCTGACCCAAGCCCAGACACAGCGAGGTTCCTCTCGTCGATTGCATATCCCTTTGGCCCCGTGGGACAGTCTTGCATGGACAAGACTTGAGACTCGGAGATGAACTTCTTGATCGAACTGTCAGGGCCACTCGCCGTGATGACAATGCGGTAGTTCCACTCATTGTGGCCAAACTGCTCCATGACTCTAGTTAGGAACCACGTCCGCTCCCCTTCCACACATTCGTCGAAACAGCTCAAGAAGATCGCCCAGGTGTTCGCGCACGGACACTGCCTGATCAAAGTGAACAGCTGAAAGAGATCCGGTAATGACCAGCGGTGGTGGTATCCCAGGTTCTCAAGCACCGTGCGGATGACTGGACCGTCGGGGTTCTTCCGCCAGTTGTGCCATGCCATGTCGTTGATGAAGGAGATGAGCATGGCCCTAATGTTGTTGTAGCGGCTGTCATGTTTTTTGAACTCGAAGTAAAAGGCAGAGCCTCCGAAATCCTTTCCCCAGATGTCTAGGTATTCGTACTCGTACTTGGCGGATATGTGCTGAGTGAGCATGGCAGTCCGTTTTGAGTCTCCGGCAATACCTTCGAGGTACAGCGCACATGGTCCCATCATGCCGTCAGAAGTTTTGTATGCCTCTTGGCTGGTAAGCCAGGTGAGGGACGGGAGCTGCCGATCCTCGGGGACAGTTAGATCCATCTGCACCTTTGGTAACCTTATTAGAGGGGTCATGGACAGGAGAGCGGTTTGCAAATGGATGAGACTAGGATTCACCTTGAGAGCTATATACTCGTCAGTAACGGACTAAACGCGTGTCAGAAGGGTCTCACGCACGGTACATGTCGGAATTGAAGCGTTCTTTAACAACAGAAACCCAGCTGTCATCGTCTCTGTCTCCGTCACCTCTGACCAGATCGGCGTGGCTAATGGCCTCTTGAGAGAAGACACCGAGCGCAGCAAACGTGCGGTGCATCGTTACTGTGTATCGGCTGAAGGGTGACGCTGGTACAGTCGGGAGCTCCATCACCGTTGGGGATGAGCTTGTGGTGGTGTCGTTGCTCGACTCGTCCGTCTTGAGAGCGTCAAGGTGAAAGACGTTGATGCTGACCAAGCGGGAGAGTAACTTGGTATCCAGAAACTGAAGGTTGATCTTGTCCACTTGCTGAGCAAGATTTCTAATCTTTCTCATGACTCTATTCTTGATAGGGGCCTGGAAGACTGATCAAGTTGTGTAACTCATCCTCAAGAGTGTCGATGGACTCTGATTGGTGAGGGCAACCGAGAAAGATCTGTTAGGGACTCAGATTAGTCTCGATGAGAGAGAATAGCATGGATGAGAGGATGATATCGTACAATTGTGGTGAAAAGAGTTGCAATTCTCCTGTGACCTTCTTTCATGTACTCTCAGGTTTCTTCATCTTCGTAGTCTTCAGCGAGAGTTCTTCAGCGAGAGTAACTTGAGCGGTTTCAATGAGGACCTTGAAAAGCGTGAGTTTCAATTATCAAGACGAAAAGGAACAACTAACCTGGTTGCCTATGGTACCTCCAATATCGTGACACACCCATATAATAGGCCTATCAACCTCTGTCTATAACTATATTAGCCAGCTGATGTAGCCGCGTAAGAGAGATCGCTCACATCTGAGAGCTTTCGTCTGTATTCACTATACAGACGTAGCAAGTTTCGAGCCTCAGCTTTGATTCCACCCTCCTGGAAGACTCTTGACGACTCATCGGTAGCATAGAGGAAATCCAGTTGTCGAACTGAGAGGTGCTCAAACAATCGCTGGCCGACCCATTGATCTCCCTTGTGTGATGTCCATACCGTGTTATGGTCGTCACGAAGGCCGTGGACGGTGATTACACTGAGTGAGAATCAGTTCGGTGTCAAGAATAGACAGTGATGGGCCACCCACTCGTAGTCGTCATAGTCTGAAAATCTCCAAGGTCTGCTCAATCCCAGAAGTCGAGTTTTGTCATCGGAGTTGCCCTCGCCGGTTGCACAGATGGAGAGTAGCTCGTCAGTGTCCGGATCAGATAAGCACGAGAAGGTGGATTCATTGTCGTCGTCCTTGTCCTCGTTGAGATCGGCAACGTCGGGGTATGCATGTCCCTCATTCGAGCTCTCACCAGAGACTCTGTCGTGTATCGGAGAGTTGGAAGCACTCTCTTCAGACTCCGACATGCTGTCTCCCATTATTGAAGGGCATTGGCGATATTCGACGAAGAGGTGTTAGGGGCGCGTCGAGTTGCTTAAGTCTTGGTGTGTGGTTGGCCTTGGAGCCTGGAGAACAAGGGGTCCACTGCTGAATCCTCGCAGCGCTTACTGTGTGCGTACATTTGGGGGCGGTACCCACGAGGTATAAGGGATAAACGCAAGGTACCAAGACAACGACGCTTCATGGCCAAGGTCACCTGAGTTGCAGGCCTTGAAAAGACTGTTGGTTGTTGTTCAGGCCAAGGTCTTCGGCCCGTGGCAGTGCAGTATGTAGCACAAATATGCATAGCTAAATGGCGCTGAACTGGTGCGATAGCCGCTGAAGAGGCCGGGGCTTGGTTCCCTCCCAAGGAGAGACACAATCTCTCGAGACTCCAATCAACCTCGACGACGATCAGCTAACCGCCCACTGGCGCGTGACGCGCGTACACTGCAATCTGATCCTTTGTTCTGCTTTTCAGTGGGGAGACAGTGAGCCCTAGCAGGGGGCTTCAAAGCACGTCTTACCAATCACCCCCAGAGCGCCAAATAGCCGCTGTGAAGATGCGCAAAGGATTTCCAGCGCTCCGCAAGGCAGGGATTGTCGGTCACAAGAGCGGGGGAGAAACATGGACATTTGTGTACTTGCGAATTGATTGCGGTACAAACTTCAATTCGGGGTCCAAAATGCCTCTTCCGCATGTCCCCTCGCAAGGACAGGTAATTCCGCCCAGTTCAAGGAGATTGGGCAATCTCTATCTTTGAACCGTAGAACCACAAGAGTCACCACCACACCGCGGACAGTCCTCGCCCATCAGTTACCATGTCGGACGCAGAGGACAGAGATCCACGCAGAGACTCTGATGAAGATGAAGAGGAGACCCGTCTGTACCAGGCCATACACCTCAGAAGATACACCTGCAAGCTAGTTGGCTACATGCTGAATAGCCGCTCCGACCCCAAATGCATCGGAGACACACTCGAGTTTCCATGCGGAGAAGGGGACTCTGCAAAGACTTGCCTCACGTTAGCGTTTGAGAATGACCTTAGAGTCAAAGCGCTGCAGACCTTGGTCCAATACGCATGTGACAGGGCTTTGGGAGGAGGAACGAGCAGAGGCGGAAACACCGATTGTAAACGTCGCAGTGAGAGAAAGAAAGTCGCATAAAGCAGGTCTCCGCGGAAAAGATGCAAAATCTCAGATTGGTCCCGAACGCGACCATGGATGGAAGAAACCCGAGCGAGGCAACGACAGAAGAAAGCCAGACACTGACGTGCTAGGTTGTGGCAGCAGCTCAAAGAGGATGCCTCCAGTGCCACGTTTCAGGGGACATGCGAGTTGACTCGCTGGTATGTGGGCAAGGTTTTCAAGCGCAGTCGAGGCCTAAGCGTAAAAACAAGGTTGGCGAAGCTTGGGCGGATAAGGTGCTTGTATTATTTTGGTACGATGCCCACTCGACCGCGTCCGAACATGTCGACGTGCACACATGAACAAGTCGCCTTCACCTGCTGCGGCCTCTGTTGTTCTAAACCCGCCTCCGGTGGCTCGAGACTAACTTGATCTCACCAGAGCAAGCCACAATGGCGTCGGGATGCGAAGGATGGCATCAAAGGCTACTCTTTGGGTAGCTAATTGGCTACCCCCTCAGCTCAATGCTCCATGCTTTTGTGGTAGGTAACCCCAAGGCTTCCTACACTTTCTAGCCTGCAGGTACGACATTAAGGTTCAGTTGAGGGCAGCGTTGAGGCTGAGAACAAGAAAAAAAAGTCATGGCACATATGATTTGGTAGGTCCGACCTCGGCAACGTGAAAATCCACCAGGCTTTCAATGTCGCGATCCTAGCCTGTTCAATCGCAAGAGACCAAGCATCAGGCGACCAATACAGGATCACACATTTGCATTTTCCTGTTACACTATCTACCCATAATTCCAATAGAACTTGACCGCGGCCGTTCAAGGATCGTACCCTTCCATAGACACCTCATGGAATCACAATCAATGGGCATGACCCTAGCCCATCCACCAGCGGACTCGCCCAATCGAGGTTACGAATCGTCGGACTTGAGCCATACGCCTCGAACCTGCCGCAAGGGTCTCAGAAGGGAATGTTTGAAGACAGAGGATAGGGAGAGTTGCAAGCCAAGCCACGCCACCTCTGTGAGATCATGTCCAAAAGGTTCACAGTGCCTCAATCTGATCGTCTGAGTAGAGATAGATGGCACCATTGTGTGCGGTAGTAGCGTGACGGTTGGCCGCGCGGCTGAGGCCGAGCCGCATGTTAGTTAGCAATGGACTCATTTGTTCGTTGTCTCATGAGTCCAATTCTCGGTGCTCATATCGACGATCTCGATCCGATTTAGGGCAATGGAAACATTTGGGCTTGCCATCGTCACACTTGACATAATCATGCTTCCGTCAGCAAGCATTGAAGGATATTGTTGGTGGCTGCGGCCTGATGAGTTCCATGAGAGACTCCTCATCAAGCTGTTGAGGTTCTCAAGCCTCGGGCCTGAGATGGTTTCATGGGCCGATGTCATCTCCGGGTGCTACTGACGTCCATTAAGGCTACATGTGAATGGCGTGATGTCGTAGTCTTTGTTTCGTATCAAGAGCATGACCCTGGCTTTGTCACACTTGCAAGCAATGGTCGTTTGTTGAAAGATTACCGAAAATATAGTGCTATGGGTCTTTCTTAGGTAGACTACGGGCTTGTTGGCGTAACTCACATCGAGCCAGTACAGTGATCGGCGAAGACGATCCAACTCGAGGCGTACATCCAACCAAGTACGGGGGACTGTTCATCAGTTGGTTGGGAGGACGAAGGCGGAGGGATAACATTGAAGCCGCTATCGGCTCGTTGTAATTCGCTGTGAACCACCCAACTGGATACATCTGGCAACAGGTAACTGCAGGCGCCACAGCCCTCCAGTTATACGTGGATGATCAGCAAGCGTACAGTATTGGACATCTGGCTAGAGCTTATCCCCGTTGTTATTGTTTCAGCGTGGCGGCGTCTTCTCAGAGCCTAGCCACAGTAGCAAAAAGTCGTATAATATCTACACAGAAAACGCAATTCCTAAAGACCTAATGCTATGCAACACAAGAAAACCTTATATTGTCCCCAACTGCGTCTGCAGCTGCAAGCTTTACTCCAGTTGCATCAACTTTATCAACGATGAAACCGACCTTACGGATGTAAATGGGAATGCCTCCTTTGCCGTTCAGCCCTATAATCGAGATGCGAGATTTTCAACAGTAGCCCCGTGCGCTGTTACACACTCGGCCTGCCGCGTTCCAAATCGCGTCAGCCATCTCAACGCGGTGTACGAGTTTGTGGCTCAACTTACTGAGATCCTGGTGGATGCTAAGCTGAGTACTTTCGCTAATATGCAACCAGCTATCTAGATGGTGCTGCTGGTTCCACGCAAGCCGTGGTAAGTAATCGAGGCGTTCGCTTGGTTGTATCCGTATGAATTGAGTTCTACGCGGATCATAGAGCCCGGCTAACAAGTTCAAACCTTGGCCAACAATGTACACCAACGCGAAGTGTGCAAGCAGCGCTTTGATGGTTTTTGTGGACTTCCCATCTAGCTACCGATCCTCGCCTGGAGATAATCTTGCAATGGTACGAGGAGATAATGAAACAAAAATTTGTCTATATATAGGATGCTCCCCTCGGCATCCTATGAGTTTTTGTGCCCCATCTTAGACTCAGGCCTTAAGTTGATTCTTGCTACTTGTTCAGAGCCACAAACCAACTTTGCATCACACATCTCAGCCTGTTGGTTTATCCTGCAAAATGAAGTTCTTCACTCTTCTTGCACCCTTGGTTTCCATGCCACTGGTTCTCGCTGTTCCTGGCGATTACTACCCGACGCGCAAAACTGTCACGGTCACGATCACCAAACACGGGGCCACCATCACCAAGCCAGTAAGCACCGTCACGGTCACCAAGGCAAGGGGCACCACCACGGTTACTCAGCCAGCGGGCACCGTCACGGTCACCAAGGCAAGGGGCACCACCACGGTCACTCAGCCAGCGGGCACCGTCACGATCACCAAGGCAAGGGGCACCACCACGGTCACCAAGGCAAGGGGCACCACCACGGTTACTCAGCCAGCGGGCACCGTCACGGTCACCAAGGCAAGGGGCACCACCACGATCACTCAGCCAGCGGGCACCGTCACGGTCACCAAGCAAAGGGGCACCACCACGGTCACTCAGCCAGCGGCCACCGTCACGGTCACCAAACCAACTGTCACGGTCACCAAGCCCCATAAGCCAACCCAGACACACTACAAGCCGCCCGGCCATGGTGGCTGGGGCCATAGTGGCTCCAAGAATGCTGCTTCCGAGAATGCTGCTTCCGAGAATGCTGACTCCGATGATGCTGCCTCCGAGAATGCTACCTCCGAGAATGCTGCCTCCAATGATGCTGCCTCCAATGATGCTGCCTCCAATGATGCTGCCTCCAACGACGAGTAAAGAGGTATGTAACTCACGGACCGTTTCAACTCGTAACAGAAGCTAACATATCAAGGATATTCGCACTTGAATAAGGTAACTGTCACGAGTCCGCATAAGTGTTAGTCCTAGCGGCACTGAAGTAACTCGGTTTTGGATGGTTCTCAATTGCCGGATTTCAAGATTGCTCTCTTTTTTTCACTTCTCTAAACCTTGTTTACTCTATGGCTTAGTATGTTCTCTTTGACATAGCTTAAGCCGGGTTACTTTATTATTGCCTTAGGTGAGGGCTTGGGCTAATAACTTGGACCTCTGATCGCTTGATAGTGGTCTTTAAATTGCTTTCTTATTATTTGTCAAATTATAGGTAGTCGCAGCTTATTGCCGGTCATCCAGCCGCCTCTGGACCAAAATCAAATCACAATGCTTTATGTAACAAAGTCGGTAACGTGATACAGCAGCTTGGCGAAGGCGAAGATAGTGATCTATTGCGCGGCAAAACTGAAGCTTATAACAGTGCTTAGTCTTGGATGTCGGGAGATATGCCTTGGTTGGGTTAGCTGCCACGGCTACAGCTTTCTTCCTGGCTTAAGAGCGTTCACAGTGTTAGCCGCCCGAGTGAGGCTCTGTATTAATAGTAAACAGCTAGGATGACGAAACTTCCCGATAAAGTCATCAGGCTCAAACTCTTGCATGCACTTTGCTGTTCAGTATTGTTAAGTCTTATTAATAGGAGTGCTCGTTTTTAAGTTCAGTTAATCGCAATTTCCTTTATACGCCATATCCCCTTTCATCCGCCATAAAACACATCCTTCATCTCTTGTTGAACAGACTGACATCCAGTGGCAACCTCTCACCCATCCAGATGGCCCTCTCCAAGTGATCTCGCTTCTCTGACGCCCTGCGATCGACACCCTCTTCTGGGACGACATTGGGATGGATGAGCACCGACAAGGGTCCACGCCAGATTGCAAGCCATGAGACGAATGCGCCAAATTGTGCGGGAGTAAAGACGTTGACCTCGAACATGGCGATTGGGTGAGGTCCGATTGGTCGATCCCAGAAGCGATAGATTCGGAGTTCAGGAACTAGACCTTGTCAGCTCGGGGGTTACGGGATAGTGTTGTTCGAATTTTACTTACATTCTCTTCGGATGCGTTGCCACAACTCATTGGCATACTTGGATTGTTCGGGGTTGGTCTGAAGATAGTAGATGTGAAGGTCGCTGTGAAATTGTGGTTAGCAACCTCTACCCATCATAGCCTTGCTTCCAACTCACAAGCCTCCTCGGATACCCTGGTCGAGAGGAGCGATAAACTTGTCGTATGCCTCGCTGCGCTTCTCTGCCGGAGGATTCACATAACTCTTGCCGTCCTCGGCCTTCTCCTCGGGCAAAGGTGGGGCATTTTCGTACCCAGTCAGAGGGGAAGGGTAGGAGTAAACTGAAGCGTCACCCATGATGTAGTGTTGATGGTGGTTAAGATATGGAACTAGAACAAAGATGCAGGGATAAGATGCAAGGATGGGCAAACTTGATGCTCAATGAAGGATCAGAGAGTGTGTCAGAGAGATATATATATGATGTGAAATGCGGAGAAGACCGTGGTGTTGCGTGACCAGACTCCCAAATTTGTCATCATGATTGGACGGCAAGAATTACTCAGCGTAAAACATCCCACACGGAAAGCGGGACCTTATCAATCATGTGGGTCTGCCGCGCGCGTAGGAATTCTTTCGGAATCACGTTCCGGCACTGATTTTGCTGCGGAATTCTATGACGTCAAATTGTGTTCTAGCACCAGTGCTTAATCATGATTGGTCCGTCATCGGCACAAGTATGGAGTACCTACCCTATACAGCATTGTTCGACTTTCGGTGTCGATCTGAATCAAACAGAAGAGCTCAACAACACACTTCTTCTGTCTAGGCGCTGTCTTAATTCTGTCAATGAGATTACCCGCTGTCGGTCTTAGGACAGAACCGAAAAAATTAAACGTATCTTCATGGGAAGAGGGTTTTTGTCAAACGGCGCCTTCTGAATCATGTTGTGGGAGAAGAGGTAGAATCCCGGACCGGTGAGGCATGTCCTGTTCAATCGTATAAAATTAACAAAGTGATTAGAACTCCTTCCATTTACTCTTTGGAGGCTCTTATTCTCATAGAGAACACACAGGCTGCTTGTTGTGCATAGAAAGTATGTTATGGGCGCACTCTCTTCCAGCCATTACTCTCACCACTCCAAAGCCTACTAAGGTATAGAATTCTGGGCCCAGTTCTATTTATTTAGGCAAGCGTCCCCCTTTCAATCTATTACCTAAAGCGCTGGGCGGATATGGTCGCTTTGTGAGAGCGGCAACACGCTTCTCATAGCCTTTGATCATTTGTTGAAACTGGGACTGACTCGCACTATTCCATCCGCCACGATTCTGCTTTATCTCCTTCTTAAGGTCCCTGCTGAGATCATCGTACAGAATGACCAACCTTCGATGCAGGTCGTCTTGCTTGGGCGTCAGCAATGGGTAAAATAGCGAAGGATCAATACGTACAGGGGTCAGTATCTGATCTGTCCAGGACAGACTCGACCTGCTGAAATCTCAAAACTAGCCCTGCTAAGGGTTGTGAGATGTTGCCTTCCGATGTCCTAGAGCCGGAGTGCGCTCGACGTAGAGATGTAAAGACGCCTCGTAGAAGTGACTGCCCTTTAGCCGTACCGTCCCCAGAGTTGCCGAGGGACTTCGTATGCTCTTGCAGAATATCGCTGATTGCTGCGAGAGTCTCTCGAGCTCCGTCAGTGGAAGCATCGGAGAATTGTGAGCCCATCGATGATGAGGACCCAGTTGTGCTCCGAGTTCCGCGGAGTTTGGGTCTCCTCCGCCTGGGCTTGCCAATGTGAAATTTCGACCTGCGACGAGAACCCTCGGGATCTGATTGATACTTGAATGTTTGAGCTGAGCTGTTTCTCGTCGTGTAGCCTGCGTCTGCTACCGTCGTGGTTGCTGTCGTGACGGCAGAGCTTATCGAAAAGCGGCTTGGATCAGTGAGAGAGGTCGGTATATAGGTCGACGATGATGTTGCTTGAGGATCTGTGGTGGTGGAAGATGTTGGTGAAGATTTCTTTGAGGTGTTATCGTTGTCGTCGCCTTCAAGCTCAACCTTTGGGGCCGTCGGCTCTTCCAGCCGAAGACAGCATTTCAAATATACATATGCATCCTGTTTTTTGCGGCGCTCGTATGCTTTTTCGAATTCTTCGGGCGTTTGGGTATCTCGATCCACAACCAGGTCCTGGTCTGATTCTGCAAAGGGCGCAAATGCGTCTTCAACTTCTGATAATGTCGGGTTCAGCGAAACGCCAAGGATGACGCAGGGGTTCCAGGGGTCATGAGGGTTGGACCACTCGCGTCTTGGCTTCTTGTCTGTCATTGTCAACATGTTGGTGGTATAGAATCCCAAATTTCAGTCAACGGCAGGAACTAGAGATTTAATCGCCATGTGTGCATGCGTGTGGTCCGCCCAAGGCAGTCTTTGCGCACAGCAGGCAACCTGGCGCAATAGCTGAGCCACTGGGCTGTGCAAGTTATCAATTGTGATGGGAGACATGGTTGGTCGCCACCAATATAGCTAAGCGACTGAGACACAACCAATACCGAACCCCTGCAAGGCGTCTTGAGGGGACTTTCGCCCCAAATATCTTTCCTGCTTTGCCCAGGCACGGCCGGGTACATGTCAACACACTTAACTTTACGGCTACCTATGCAGGATGAACCCAACTACCTTTATCGAGGATGACGACGATTCAAACCTCGTCGCGTATGTCAACAGATCTCTGGAAGATGAAGAGCAATTCCATTTTCTACGGTTCGAGTTTCTGCAACGACTCAATATCACAAAGTTGGGTGTCAATCTGGTGCGCCTGAAGAGTGACATCCAACGACAAGGCCATACAACATCGGATCAATCAGAGTGCTTGACGACCACATTGAGAGATTACGGTGAGAGAACTCGATCGACTCAGATTGTGCAAGATACTGACCGAAACTTGATAGCAACGGCTGTGCGCGACTATGAATATCTTCGGAACCATCAAAGCCTTGACCAGGCCGAGACGACGCGGCGAAAACTGCTCCTTCAGAGATACTTTCAGTCACGAAGCGACTTCAATGACCCATTTCAGTCTCATTACTCTGCTTTCAACGAGAGGCCTGACAAAGTTGATCCTCTACGATGGACCATCATGAGATACCTCCCCTCCCGCCTCACGTTTTCCCACCACGAAAAGCGCGAGAGGAAGAAGGAATACCTCGACGGCGAGCCGCCAAAGTACGTTTCGGCATTTGTCGACAGGCTTGTGCGCTTCACCATCGCCACCACTGGTGGACTCTTTGTTGTCGTGCCGATGATCATCATGAGCATTGATGAATCGCAAGTCAAGAGCTTGGTTACAGTGTCGGTGGCTGTTGTTGTTTTTGCACTTATTGTTTCCTTTGGTGTGCGGGTTTCAAATATTGAAACGTTGGTTTCTACTGCGACTTATTCTGCTGTACTCGTCGTGTTTGTGGGCACAAGCACTGGGTCTGGAGGGTAGTCGAGTAGGGGCTGATAATTGGAGTTGATGTGCTTTTAATCCTTAGATCAAGTTGTGCATAAAATCCGTTTTTCGATATAGTTGAAGCCCGGCCCTTGATGTGATAATCGAGCTAGAAGACCGTGTATAAAACCATGTTCGGATTTGTATTATCCCTAGTCTAATGCGTTGGAATAAGCACCCGCCAAGTAGCCAAGTTGGCATGGGCATAGCTACTACGGCTCTATTCCCTATTCATTTGCGAGTACCTCATGCCCCTCGGGTCTTCCCATGATATTGCTGCATCAGCCTTCCTTAATACCAATCAATTTCCGTCCAGAAGTCCTCCCACAGTACTATGAAAATGATCTCAACTCCTCGAGCCTTTGCCAACTCCATCAGTCGATCAAACGCGTCAAGGACAGGATCCTTGGGCAGCCCCTCGGAGATATCTATTTGACGGAGGTTAGGCAGCCTTCCATACGGACTGCACTCTTGTACCAAGATCTCAAGGTCGTTAATTTGGTCCTCAGTCTCCTGAATAGATCGCCTCCATAACGTGGCAAAAGACAAGCCCTGCAGTCGTAGGCGCACTAGAGAACTCGGTAGACGGCTAGGCATAATATAGTAGTCATCATCGTCATCTTCCTTATACAGGGAACTGACGTGGATTGACAAACTCTTGAGGCACTCAAGATACTGATAACAGTCGCGCAGATGGATGCTCCCAACTTCAGGGTCGTCATCATGTCCGTGGTTATCGCCATCGGCATTGGCATCATCGCTCCCATCGTCCTCCATTTCTTCATCATCACTGAAGGCAAGTGAACCTTGTGGTCGTTCGAAATCAATGACAAGTGTCTCTAGCGACTTCTTATGGTGTAGCATGACGTTTGCTAACCCCCTGCAGCTCAACAAGGAATTGTCGCACACTGGGCCTGGCCGGTACACCAGCAACTTGAGCCGTTGACAGGCACTGGCAATTCTGGACAGAGATTCTACTGAAACATCGACCTCGTCTAGAATGAGCTCCTCTATTGGTGAAGTGCCAACGGGGAAATCCAGGATGTACTCGTCGCGAGGATTCGCCGTGGGAACCCAGCCAAGAGTTGGGTCGTTATAGTCTCTCTCAGGGCCTTCACCCCAATCCCACATACCAAGCCTGCATCCAGCGAAGGATTTTATGTTGGGTAGGTGGAAAAAAGCCGCTGCGTATAGCCCATCAGTGCTAAACTTGGTGTCCCAATGACGGAAAGCCACAGACCGCAGCCCAAGAAGCGGCAAGTCCGTGGACCCCGTCTTCTTCCACAGTCGGACTACCTGGCTTGCTAACTGCAAGACCAGCAAGTCGTGGCGCTGATTGGCATCGAAGTATGGCACTGTGATGTCGAGACTGGAAAGCTTGGTCGCCCAGCATAACAAGAGCGTGCACAAGGCGTCTGTGTTGCCTTTGCGGATATACTCTGCCCACTTGGTTGAGTTGGCTAGAGCTGGCCACGCGTCGTCCACGGTTGCGGCAAGGCCCTCTAGGCTCTCGATGCTAATGTCGCATACGGTGTGGTCTTCTTCATGGTCGCGGAAGGCAACGAGATTTTCGAATTTGAGCTCCTTGACGTGTATTCTTAACTCGGGGTAGTGCAGGAGATGCAGGAGCAGGCGCTCATGGGAATATGGCCAGCGCTGGACGAGTATGGGACTTGCGATCCTGCGGAGGCGCTTGTTGACACGAGTGAGTTGATGGAGTGCGGGGCCGTCGACGCCGCATAGGAATATGTTCTCGAGGGCCTCGTCCGGAAGGTCTAGCAAGTTGGCCATGGTCGTGGTGGATTTTTTTTCTCGGTGGAGAATGGACGATGAATGAGACGACGTTGAGGCGCGAATTGAGGTTGTGATGTGCCCCACTGAAGTAGGCAGCAGTTGGCCGGGCACGTACCTCTTATGCACCTTGAGATCTGGCCGTACATAGGTAGGTAAGTAGGTAAGACAAACGGGGAAACGGATCCTTGATAGAGTAAGTTGGCTCTTTAATATGTATTAATAGGAAAGCCCTGGCATAAGGCTTAAAGAAATGGTATAAAAGATTTTATTAACCCCCTTTCTTATTTTGGATCTTTACTTTTCTATACATAGATATCAAAATAATGTTTTACTAAAATTATGAATTCTTACTAAAGTTTGTCTAAGTAGTGGGTTTAAATGCCTGTTAGTAGGTATACTGCATATTTGCTTCTTTTTACTGTCTTAATACTTGCAAGGGCAAGATCTACGCGAATGTATAGGAAGGCGTTAAGCTATCTGTGCTAGGAACTGGTTGGCAAAGGCAGGCCTATACCAGGATTATAATCATTGGATCGCCGTAGCGTCTGGTGCAATAATTGTAGTCTTGTCCTTTGCTTCTTTCTGTGGGTACTTTTCTGTTATTATCGCCAAGGACTTCATCATACGCTCTCAGCCAAATACACAATTTCAGCAAGTGTCGATAGCACCTCATCTCCTTGAACATAGATTCATTCATGATCTGAGGAATCTATCATATCACGAAGTCGTCAACTCACAACCCCAGTGAGAGCATATTCAACCAAGTGCGACTGGTGAAGGCTGGGAAGACCATGAAGAAGGACTCTAACAGCGGCCTTGCACCTTAGTACTGGACCTGCCTAGGGTTTCTGAGGTATCTCACCATAATCCAAGAGCTGCAGTAAGCGCTTGATCAAAATGAGACCCGACTTAGGAAGCTTTCGCTGGGCTTTAAATACTACACAATAAGATGAAATCCTTCCATTTGTCCAGAGTGGGGTGACCCTTATTCCCCTAGGTAACTATTCTCTGCCGGGCTTGCCGTAGTAAGTCCTTCGCGCCCTGAGAGAATCGGATGAAATAGAGCCTGGAGTTGGAACGGATACCGACATGACGCTCTCCGACTGCGGATCTGGAGCCTTCTTTTGCGCGATATTGTGGGGGCAACCACACCAACCGAATACCGTCCAAGGTAATCCAGTCTCGCATACCGCTGACAGCATATCCAACAAAAGACGGTGTTTCGGTCCGCATACTTCGCGTATCTGAATTACTGAAACATTCGGTTTGGTAAGTGTCGATGGCGATGCAACCTTGGTCTGTCAAGATAGTTGAGTTGTCGAGAAAGAAGAGGTGTGCCGTGGGATATTTAGCAACCCTCTTTGAATGCCCGTCCGCTTCTCGAATATGGCTATCTGGTTCCCGGAATCAGCTTGACAAGCCAACCAGTGCGAGTCAGGTGATATTGCAAATCCATCAGAACAGAAACCGATGCCCGCTTCTTGAGTTTGGTAAGCAAAAGCGGTGTACTGTTTTTGATATTGTAATGGATCAACTGTTCGCCAAATAATCCAGACCGTAATACCACATGTTGATCATTGGAAAATTGTAGTCCACAAGAGGATGTGAGCAAGTCCCACGGGCGTTTCAATGACCATTGCAGTGCCTTCGTTGTGGCATTCCAGACATGTATATCCTTCCGGGTGATTGATGCCACCCACTGAGAATGGCTGCTTTCATCATTAGAAACGGCCAGATGAAGAATTGACCCCTCGGCCACAATCATATGACGGAGTTTTTTGTGGGTCAGGTCCCTGATGAAGAGTAGTGACGAGGAACTCCATACGAGTAGCCGGCCTTGAGATGACAGTGAAAGATTGTTAATGTGCTCGGGTATAGTCGCGAACGCGTCAAGAACATTGTCTGTCGTTGCATCTCGGACTTGAATTTCATCTGCAAGGACATAAGCCACTAGCCTCCCGTTATCCGAGACACGCATTTCCTCAATAGCCATTCTGTCGCGGCCATTTTGTTCGGACAAAAGCAGCGAAACATCCCAGAGCCACACCTCAGCCTCGGAAGCAACTGCAAGTAGCTGGTCGTCAAAGGAAACAGCGATTGAGAGAGGAGGAAGATTTGATGATAGTGCAACCTGTCGTAGCACCTCCCGTTCCCCCCTCCCACATAGCAGCACTGTGGATTCGGTGCCTATAGCTACCCAAGACCCATCATGCGAAAAAGCCATGCAACATACGTCGCTATCAAGGGAATGGTGAAGGAGATACTGTTTTTGTTGCTTTCTTTTGGAAATATCCAAATCCCATATCTCGTCCCTGGTGCACATCATGAGTCGGTGGGAGTTGGGGGGGAAGCCCGCAAGAAAAGTGCCCTTCGGAGTAAAAGGCATTCCCCATGTAGGGGAGATTGAGCACTGGATCCCCGTGAGGATGTTAATCTGAAGAACAAGAATATCGGCAAAGGTGTCAGAAAAAGCTTCAAAAAATGTCACCAGAACGCCGTCCGAAGAAAATTCGATCTCCACAAAGTCAGAATAGTCAAGAGAGATACCGAAGGTCCACTTTTGAAAGCTGCGCTCCTCAATATCCCAAAGGACGAATTCGTTACAGAAGAAGACTGCCAACTGCTGACTGTTGGGCGAAAATTTGAGGCCCCTAACCTGACGGTCGTCAAGTTTTGCAGTCCACTTGATACTGTTTGAAGTAAGATGATAGACCTGAAGGCACATACCATCTTGTTCGGTTATGGCAACGCCAGCATACTTCAAGTCTGGTGACAGTGCAATTCGCCTTAAGTGATGGCAGGCCAGATACATCTGCATCTTGCCATCGCTGACCGAAAGTTCCCTCAATCCCCCTGAATCCTCAAAACGGGCCGAGACGAACAAGGACCCGCCGTTTGGGGAAAATGTCAAAGAAGGAAGATAGCTGTCGCGTCCAAGCTCGAAAGCCCACAAATATGGACGCCATTGCTTTTCCGCTTGGGGCTTTGCCACCACATACTTTGGGCTGTATTGTTCAAAGTGGCGGCGTATTAAGCTTTCCTCTGGGCTGAAGAGGAGACCGGACATGTATATTTGGAGGGGATGCACTTCAATAACCGGCCGGAAGTAGAGAAAAAACCGGCAAGAATCCTCAACAAGCGCCACCGCGCCGGAGCCCTGGTCACGGATAGGCATTAGACTCAAACACGCCAACGCTTTTCTGGGCCGGAAACCTACCAGTGGCAGGTTCTGGAGAATTTGCAAAGCCACCATCGCTGCTGGTAAGTTACGATAAAGGCTGAGTGCCTCCAGCCAGAACAAAAGTTTGCGAGCAATGAACTGATGGACCCCGTTGCAGTGTGATGCGTCTTGAGCGGGGACGGGTAGGGCATCGCGTAGGTGATGGGCCCAAAACTGGCAGAAGTAGGCCAGGCCAGACAAAGGATCAGGCTCGGGGCGGTTGAGAAGAGCCTCTTCCACTGACACAGAAGGGTGGACCAGGTCATATATATCCATTTTGAGGATTTCAAGGCCTTTGAGAGACTTGTGAAAGAGATGTAGATGATGTTGGGGGAGACCAGTGGGGAAAAGTGCACCCTGTTGCTTGAGTAAAAAGTCCTTCGCTGACTGATGAACAAAATAAACGACCTTGTCTCTGACGGTCAGGAAACAGCCGCACTTCATTATCATCTTAGGGAGCATGTCTTCATCTCCGGGTAGATCCTCGATTGCCATGAGCTCCGACAAGGTGATTGGGCGGAAAACGGTGCAAATGATGGCAAGAATCCTCATGTAGAGACCCGAGCTGACTGGAGAGCAGATCAGATCCATCATTCTTTCGTACAACCGGTTTAGGCCCGCGGGGAAGAGCTCGAGGTAGGCCCTAACCTCCCAAGGTTCGCTCTTCTCAAGTTGTTGACACACTAACGCAACCCACAAAAAAGTGCCATGCGCATTGTGGGACAAGTAGTCTTCTGCAAACTTCAGGTCGTCGCTTCTAAATCCTTTGCTAACACTCAACTGGTGTACTCGATAGTGAATATAGGAGTTGACAGCCTGGGACACTGATTCCGCATTGAGCTCCAGAGACAATGCAACTCTTGTCTGAGCCTGATCCAGATGTTGTTCAATCTCGCTGATGTTGCGGCTGCTAACAAGCCATCTGACTTTTGGAGATGACGTTGAAATGACAACCTGGAGAAGAAGCTCTAGGTCTGTAATACACTCGTCCAAAGCGTCGACGACCAAGATGGTGTTTTGAAGGGCTGGATCTTCCAAGATTTTGGAAAGAATTTCTCTGGTGGCCACTCCTGAGTTCCAGTGCTCAGGCCCTAGGGATGTTTTGTCGCGTACATGTGAGAGGAGGCACCTTTGTTGATCCACAAGGAGATAGACAAGGCCTCGCAAAACCGCCGTGGCGCTGTTGAGGCCCGGGTTAGTTGCCTGACAGAAGAAATAGGATAGCGATGTATGGCTGGTCGGATCCGCCAATCTTGTAAAAGGTTGCAGTTCATCAATGATGCCCGAGAGCAACATTGTCTTTCCCTTGCCAGCATCGCCCCTGATCCAAAGGAGCGGCCAGCTCTCGGTTGGGTCACGCCAGCGCTGATAGTCGGGATTCTGCAGGACCCAGCGATACGAGTCCTTCAACAGGCCACCGTTGGTCTGTTCGATGCGAATCTTGTCGTGGCGAGGATCGGTGGAGCACAATGCCGCCAGGTACTTCGCGTCACCATCTTGGGAGTAGTTGTATGTCGTGTTGTGAATTGTGGGGTTATTGCCGATTTGAATCCTCGCGGAGCCTGCTGCAGACATGGATCCCACCTGGTTGGAGTTGCTGTGTTCCATGTCGAATAGCGAAGAGGGGTAATGATGGCGAGGCACACAACCGACAGTGTACAGCCTCGCCCAGGTGTAGTTGAATATGTTGCGAAACGGCCACAGAGGGTGCAGAACAACAGTGAGGGGGAAATGTTGAGAAAACTTTTGAAGAGGGAGGAGAAAAAGATGGGGGGGGGGTTGAAAATAGCAACACTGTTGGTAACAAACAGGGCGAAAGTGCAATATGCAGGGCCACACACCCACCAATGCAAGCCCAAAGCAGGCTGTCGCCAAGGCAGATGGCTTGAAGGTCTTATCCAGTAATAGGACAATGGTATTTTGCTTTAAAGCAGGCTCACCTGAGCCAACCCTGTAAGCTAATTTCAGGTTGTAAACATTCTCAAACATGACCGAAATTTTCGGCGCCGTTTCTGGCGCCATCAGCATCGCTGCTCTCTTCAACGATTGCGTCGACTGCTTCGAGTACATCCAACTCGCCCGGCACTTTGGCAAAGACTACAGCAGATGTCAACTGAGGCTTGACGTGGCTAAGTGGCGTCTGGATCGATGGGGCGCCGCTATCGATATCAATAACGACCCTCGATTCCGGTCCGGTGCACCTGCAGATGAATCGGTGGGACATGCTCAAGATATCTTGCGAGAGATAGTTGGGAGCATTGAAGGGGCTTACAAGGTCTCGCGCCGCTACGAACAATCGACGCCAGAGCAGAACCGGGTGGCCTTGACACTTGCGGATTTGGATCCAGCCTCACAACAGCTTCGAAATGAGTTCCAAACAATTACCAAGAAACGACAGGACCGTGCAAGCTTGGTCAAGAAGACTGGCTGGGCGCTCTACGACAAGAAGCGACTGGGAAATCTAATCGACAACATCGTCACGTCCATAGACGAGCTGGAACTGGTTTTCCCCTCCGTCGCCCAAGCTTCGATGGATCTGGCGAGAGCGGAAATCCAGAAAGTGGGCGACCAGCAGAGCTTGTACTTGATCCGAGATGCTGCCGACGGGCTTGACCCCGTCCTAAATGATTTGGCGAAACAAAAGCTCGCGGGAGTCGAAGTCCAGAACTTTGCAGCCCGCGTGAGGACGACCGAGTCTGGGAAGTTCGAAGTCGGCAACATCTTCACCAAAGAGGCATCCGGTCAATCAGTGGGCTTCCCTTATCGCAACACCAACCGCGTCGAGGACATGGAGGTCAAGGGTGATTCAGGCGTTCATGTCGGCGACACTTACGGGGGAAAGGGGTTTTGGGGCTGAATGAAAAGTGTGTACAGGCTATTTCTCGGTACTGACGAACACGTTGAAGAGATTTTCTCGTTGCTTGTACCTCATTGAGTATGTCTGCTGCGGCGCCAAATGAAACGTGTACACCACCACAACCTCGCTTAGCATTTCACCAATAGCAAAGACGCCTGATGCAGGTATTGGTTCAAAGCGAGCGCCACATTTGACATTGGGCACAATTGCAGAACAAGATTAATGGGATTTATTCTACGGATAATTAAGTCCGAAGGACTTCTATTACGACGATAACTTGAACTTTCAAATCTCCACTCCCATTGGCCAAGAGCGTCTCCACTAGGCGCCGATTGGCCAGATGTGTGTCTCCACTCAATGATTAGATAATAGTCTTAGTTATATAGTCTGCGTTATCAACTTACTAACGACGCCCTTATCCTTTCTATCCTATCGTCAGACCCCTCTAATCCAATATAGTTAGTTATAGCTAATTCTATCCCTTTGATAAATATTTATAAGAAATATAAGTAGGAGAAGCCAGTAGATTAATTTATTTCAAAGATAAAGTTATTACTCGCATATAAAAGACCTATAACCGACTATCTAGACTATAGGAATTAATAAGCCTTAGGCGCCTCTAAGCATATAGCAGAATAAGCTAGGTTATCCCTAATATTTTAAGAAGGATTACTATTAATAGACTTATAACTAGGCATATTAATCACCACGTTAATATAAATAGACGCGCTAATTACTCCCCGACTAGGTCCGTCGGCTACTTCTTAAGAAGGCATATAACTCGGGACGCTAATTAAATCTCCGGTATTAAGTCTTTCTATTTACCTGAGGCCAACTCGAGGGGGAAGAAATCCCTATCTGCCCGCATAGCTATAGCAGCCGGCTATTAAATGCCTAGAATATTGAGATTTTAAACTTTCTAACCCGGACTAGGCGCGTGATTTATCGCATTGCCTATTATTTAATAAAGATAAGGAGCTCTTAGAGGTATTCTAGATGGAGCTGGAAAATGACCGGATAGAATACTATGCCCGTTATTAGGAGATATAATTTAATATAGGCTTAAAAGATAGCGTTTATAAGCGTTATATAGCTAAGGATAAGAATAAAAAGGAGGATAAACCTTTATTTTTTTTAGCTGAAAATTAATTAGATTTTAGCTTAATCCCCGCATTTCTTCCCTAGTTAATAAGAATAGAAGAGATATTAATCGCTTAAGTTTATATATTTATAAATATTATATAGGTCCGGGGCTAGTAATATAAGTATTATAGCTATATTATATACTTTCTCCGCGATATTAGTAAAGTATATCGCTAACTTCCTCTTCTACCCTTTAAACTAGATATTATCTTACTATGCCCTCCGAATATAAGCGAATATACCTACCTTAACTGCTAATTTAGACGCTAGTTCCGCGTATGCTATTACTATCTCTAGGCGTGGCTAGATTTCTTATGCTATAGCTATCTGGGCTACTGAGATATTACTATCTGCTAGAAGCGGATATTAGTTTTGCCTAAAGATGATGATATATTTAATTAGGTTATTATTATAAATATGACTAATCCTCTTTTAGCTAATTTAGGTACTATAGAGAATAATGATATTAAGCTAAATAAGGTTAACTAATCTATAATATTAGATCTATTATTAGAGGATATAGAGATAGAAGTATTATATTTGCGTATTCTTAGCGAAGAGCGCAATAAACTAATTCCTATATAATAGCTAATATAATATTAGCTTAAAATACTAGATATTTAGAGGACGTTAATAAATAAGTTTAATTAATTATAAGTATTACTCTCCCTAGCCTTTCTAATACTATTTCCTCGCGGTTAAGCCGATTTTATTAAGCTAAGGCTATGGCCTATTAAGTATATAGACTATATATAGTATGCCCTTTAATGGCATAATAGTAGATTTACCCGCTATCTAATATTCTGGTTTATGGTTTTTAATACGCTAATGCGAGCATAGGCGCGGGCTAAAAGTAGCTATTTCGTTAAGTAATACTATTAAAGGCGGGGCCTAATAACGCGGGATAATTTACTAGAGGCTTTCTAGAACCTTAAATCTATAGAAGCCTAGTAATTACTTAACTTAATTAACCGCTAGATAGCATAGCTTCGCGGGATATGCCCTTATTAGTACTAAAAGTATTAAGAGCTTGAATCTTATGCCTATAACCTTAATTATCTTAGTGCTTTTATTATATTTAGCCTGGTAGACTTATACTAGAGGAGCCTCTACTAATATTTACCCTAGTTTTAAGACTAGTAAGAGTTACCTGAGTAATAATAAATAGGTATATCTAGTAAACTTCTTAGGGATAACCCATATATTATAGCCTAGTATTTCTATAAGTGGTTTAGCTTATTTAGAGATATTATTCTAAAGTAGAAATTTAATATTATTAATTTTTAAAATAGGTATAAATAGCAGGGTTATAGAAGTAGTTATTGCTATAGCCTATATTAGATAGATAGTGCGCCTAGTATTAACTTCGAATATAAGTATATATATAAGGAGTTCGCTTATATCTAGGGATTTTATATTATAGCTATTAATCTTAAGCTAGCTTGAGTCTAATAATAAGGAGAAGGTAACCCCTTAGCTATAAATCCCTTATAGTATCCCTTAATATTTTAATAGCTCTCATAGGTTCTAAACCGCTATTAATGCTATTATTATAGTAAGGCATATTACTTATAAAAGAAAAAGGGTTTAGAAGAGATTTCTTACCGCTTTTTCTTCCTACGAGACATAAGAGATATAGCTAAGGTTATTTGACGATAAGGATAATCCTATTCCTCCTTCGAGGCGGCTAGGAATAATAGCCTTATAAACCACTATAACTAATATCTTAGTCTTAGCTAGTTAGCTAATATTAATATCTCCCCCTATACTAGCCTTTAAGCTATAATTAATTATATAGCTAAGTATTATAGTAAGATAGAGAAGCGGACTAATAGTTATGCTAGCCTAGGGCGGCAAATCTTACCTTATATCTCTTATTAGAACCCGCTTTTATCTTTTACCTCGCGTCTAATAAATAAGTTACTTACTAAGAGAGACTTCTCGGGGTAAGAGATCTGCTATATCTTGCTTAACTACGAGCTATAAGAGGGCACTTATATTATTAGAGCTATTGATTGCCGTCCGTATAAGCAGTAAGGATGGTCTCTTTGCCTCTAGGGTGATTATAATAACGCCGAGGTTATTAGGATATATAATAAGTATCTTTCTTGCTTACCCCTCTATGAAGAGCTTACTTATCTTAACTTTCTAGCTAATTAGAATATAAATAAGAGGGATGGGATAAAATAGATATATTAGGGTCATTAAGCTAAGCCTCGTGTTTTATATTACTTCCCGCGGTATAGCTCTAACCGTTAATATAACTAATACGATGATTTTTACCGCGTTAAGCTAATACTGGCCTATTTATATCGCGATCCTAACTAACTACATAAGGTCAATAGTGTCGAGTATGCCTCTTATGCACCTACCGCTAAATTCTATTATAGGAATTACTAGCACCCTAATAATTACTATAGTATACCTAACACCGAGGAATATTAATTAGATCTAGATTAGTTTAAGCAGGAATTTTATAAACCTAACCTTATGGAGGAGGACTGGCTTGAGCTTGCCTATTAGCTTCCTAACTGCCCACTAAGCTAAGAGGTAATAAATCTTCTTAGTAGACGGGATATTAATATCTAATATAATTAGATACCCCACGTTAGCCGCTATGCCGACCTAGGAATTATTTAGGGCGATTATTAGCGCTAGAGGATTAAGTAAGATCGTCTTGATATAGATATTAAGGACCTACCTTTAGAGGTCCGCGATATACTTAACCTAGAGTAGTGGATAATATATAATATATTTATTGGATACTTTTAGTATAGCAGTAAGGAGTAGATTCTACTCTATATTAATAGTAGCGGTGGGATAGGCAAGTCTTATATGATTAAAGTCTTATCTTTATATCTTTAGAGGCTCGCTAGTAATTAGCCTAGTCTAATCTAGAGAGCTATACCTATGGGTATTATAAGTAACTAGATCATAGGGATAACTTTATACTCCTTTCTCTAGCTACCTATTAATAGAGCTTTTATAGAGCTATTGCTAGTAAATACTAATGCGATTTAGAAAAAGCTATGGGATATTTAGTATCTCGTAATTAACGAGAAGAATATGCTAGGTCTACGCTAGCTTTCATAGGTTAATAAACGCCTCCGCTAAATCTTTCCCGGCAGAGTAGCTAACTTCTTTAGCGGCATAAGTATTATCCTTATTAGCGACTTTTTTTAGCTCCCGCTGGTTATAAATAAGCCCCTCTACTTTGATGGGCCGCTTAAGGATCTATATGAGGTCTCTAGCTAGGCGGCATATAGGGTCTTTAATTATATTATCTTCTTAAAGAAGGTTAAGTGGCAGCAAGGCGATGACTAGGCTGGCTTTTATCTCGCGCTTAAAGAACTACGCGGTCTAAGGTTATCTATTAAATTATAGAAACTTCTGAGCTAGTATATATAGGCTAAGCTAAGCTAGTGCGAGGTAGATAAGTTTAATATTACTCTTTGGATCTATAGTAAGAAAGCTTATATTAATAAGTATAATTATGACTACCTAGTCTATTTAAAGCACCTAGTAATCTAAGTTATAGCTAAGAATATTAGTAATGGTGCTAATAAGGCAATATCTAAATAGGCTAGTAACCTAGCTAGCTAGTTTCTAGTATATATTAGTGCTCGCCTTATAATTACCTAGAATATTTAGTAGCTAGTAGGCTTAGTAAATAGGGCATAAGGGATGGTATATAATATTAGCTAGGCCCCCGGCGTAGATATATATTATGACCTATTATGCGTTATTATGATAGCGATAGATAAATATACTGGGCTATCTTATCTAATTACTAATAATAGGCGTAAGGTAGTGCCTATACTCCTTATGAGGCGAGACTTCTTTCTTAGGATATTTATATATATATGAAAATAGTTTTTACTTATAGTATTGTATGCTATTACGGTTTATAAGTTATAGAGTATCACGGTAGATAAGATAGTAATAGATCTATTTAAATAGGACTTTTAGATAGGGCTTAGCTATATTGCGGTATTAAGGGTTAAGATACTAGAGGGGTTAATAATTAATGCCTTATTTAAGCGGGTATCTCTTTATTATAAGAAGCTACCTAATAGTAAGTAGAGTTCTATTATTATATTATTTATATTTAAGGCTCTATAAGCCTTAATAGAGTAATAGGCGTTTTAATAAAGGTCCGCGATTAGGGCTGGCAGAGATAATAGTAACTTAATTAGCCTCTTTTCTATTCTCTTTTTTCTTAAAATCTTTAATAGAATATGAACTTTTATCTTAGATAATCTTCTATAGCATAGAGCTATGTCCTTCGGACTTTATTATGCCCTCCCTACCTCCGGTGAGGGTGTTACTATATTTTTGATATATCCCGCCTTACGTAAAATTGGAAATTCGTCTAAGCTCCTGAATTGCCCAAATCATAGCATGTTAGACAGGTTATAACCATGTCACCAAAGCTGCACTGGCTGCAAAACTCGTGCTGTAAGCATTGGTAGTGTAGTATTTTATACGGCACGTCAGCGGGGTTTAACCCGCAGATGTTTCTCCTTTGTTTAGCACATTAAACATGGTTAACCTTCAGATCTGGCACTTAAGCTGGGGGCTGACTATATTGTGTTAGAGGCTTCGAAATTCGCCGCTTTCACTGAGCTTGACGAACACGAACCAAATGATCAGGTTTGCAATTGCTAATTGCTCGAATTTACTGATTATACAACATCAGAAACTTGCGCCTCTTGTATCAACTCCTCGATGGTCCGGAACTTGACGTCGCCAAAAAACTTGGCTCGTTGTTTCTCAGCAACGTCCATCGGAACCAACCCTGCCCCAGCAACTGCCCATTCATCAATGCTTGCGATGTATTGCTTGTCGGGATCCGACCCATCTTGAACCGTCTTCTCGATCTCCTCACGGGAAACAGGAATCCGCTGTTGTAGTTAGTGGCCGAAAATGTTGCGATGGAAATGCTATCCTCACCTCGATTTTCAGGTTGAGCAGCTTTTCAACCTTGGGAATCGCTTCAAGCCATGTGCCCGTCTCGCCGTAGACGTAAGTGTATCGATCCCACTTTGGATGCTTGACAAGTTGCACAACCGCTTTGCTAAGATCCCTCGCTGACGTCCACGTAACTCTATCATCGCCGGTCCCCGGAAGTCGACAAGTTGATTTTTCGAGATCGAGTGGCCAGGCTAAGTAGGGTCGAATGTAGGTTTTCTGACCTGACGGAAGGTGGACAAAGTAATCCATTAGCCAGCCTTGGTTCACGGTGGTCCACTCGACTTCTGACTGCTGGGCAAGGATTTTCCGAAACGCGTGACGGGAGTCGGCGTGTCTCCTAGGGAGGTCGGGGAAGCTTTCGACATTGCCAATAAAGTCACTGGGGATTAAGCGTTTGCATGTTGATGACTGACGACACGCATCCAAAATGGCCTGGTGCAGACAGACAAATGTAGGGGCGTCGTCTGCGGTAAGAGTCGAGATGACGGTGCTGATCTCAAACTTGCCAAACAGCTCGACCAGATTCTCCTTGGAATAGCTCGGAACTAGATGGTATTGAATACCGAGTTCGGAGAACCAAGGTCGCTCAGTACGGGAGATAATGTGGAAATCGTGCTGGCCATCACGAACGAATTCTTCAGCCAGGTAGCGAGCAATGTCGCCTGACCCAGCAACGGCAACTGGAGGAAGTTTTCCCATCTTGGCGAGAGAAAGAGAGAGAAAGAGAGATGTCGGAGCAACTTGCAAGAGTCTTTAGCAGTAGATTTTGAGACGTATTTATAGCATACTACAAGCAAGAAAGACGCGTAGGATTTCTAATCTGGGATGCAGCCATGATCCACCTTGAACTAAGAGAATTGCCTTTTTTGGCCTCAAAGCGAGCTTGCATGACTTGGCTGTAGTGGTTACTAAGTCTCAATTTGTCATCAAGAAACCGGTGATCGTTTCCCCGCCCGTGATTCTCTTCTCTTCATCTCATGAGGTGTTTTATTGCAAAGTTCGAGTTGCTGCGCTAACAATTGCATATTTGTAGCCCATCAATAACTAACAGCCTAACATGACCATGATTGCATATGTGCCTTGATCTTACCTTGGGCACTTATTCGATAAGATCCCGCACCCCGCACTCGTTTGATAACTCTAATACGGGTATCGACGCTTCCCGAATCGCTCAACCGTTGTTAGGATGCGATGGCCCGAAGAGACTTCAGCCGAGAAGTCGGCAACAGGCTGAACCAACCAACCAACCCTTGCATTCTGTGGCACCACCCTGCTCCAGGAACCGACTTCCAGCCACTCAGGTTCGACCTGTCGATAGCATGATCATGCAAGACCCTCGCTTCGAGTAGACGAAGTTGTTCTCGCCCCAAAACCCACAATCTGTCAACTGTCCGGAATCACAAACCGTCACCCCCGCTCCCTGTAAAAAGAGGAGTCACCGCAACCACCACGAGACTAAAACCACGACGCAGTCCAATATGGCCGACTCGAAGACATCATCCGNGGTTCGACCTGTCGATAGCATGATCATGCAAGACCCTCGCTTCGAGTAGACGAAGTTGTTCTCGCCCCAAAACCCACAATCTGTCAACTGTCCGGAATCACAAACCGTCACCCCCGCTCCCTGTAAAAAGAGGAGTCACCGCAACCACCACGAGACTAAAACCACGACGCAGTCCAATATGGCCGACTCGAAGACATCATCCGAACCAAAGCGAGAGATGAAGGTGCTCGCGCTGGGTCTTCCGCGCACCGGATCCGCCTCTATTGCTGAAGCCCTGGAAATGCTGGGCTACCAAAATGTCCACCATGGAATGAAGGCCATCGACAAACTCGACGACTGGAAGGTCATCAACCGCGCCGCAGACGCAACATTCCCCGTTTTACCGACGTACACCGGGAAGCCATTTTCCCGCGAAGAGTGGGATGAGCTTTATGGTACCTGCGAGGCCGGCACCGACATGGCCGCTCTGTTTGCAACGCAGCTTGTCAAGGTCTACCCCGAAGCAAAGGTTATCCTTGTCGTCCGGGACTTTGATAAGTGGTATGCGAGCTATAGCGGCATCTTCGACCAGGTGTGGAGCTTTCCCGCTGATCTTGCTGTCAACTACGCTGAGCCGCTCATCGGATCCGAGACGGGTCAGGCCGCGAGGAAGGCGATTTTAGGATTCTTTGAGGCTAAGAATGTGGATGAGGCGCGCAAGAATGTGCGTATGGTGTACGATCGACACTATCGAGAGCTGAAGGAGATTGTGCCACCCGAGAATTTGCTCGTTTATCGTATGGGAGAAGGATGGGGTCCAATCTGTAAATTTTTGCACAAGCCTATACCCGAAGCAGAGTTTCCTCGAGTGAATGAGGGAGCAGAATTCAGGGCCAGGCTAACGGCAAAGATCAAGTCACATATTGTTGAGGGGTTGAAGGTGGCTATGCCGTGGTTTGTCGGTGCGGTTGCTGTGGGGGCTGGAGTGACCGTGGTGGCCAAGAGAGCCAGGTTGATCTAGTCTTTGTGGGAAGTTCATGGAGGAATAGACTACATTTGGGCCTTTGAGGGTCGAATATCGGACGTCACTAGGAGATGGAGCGCCATGGTTGCATCTGTAAACGATCTACTCAACGACCAACACGTTGGCATCGTCACTAGCTCGTCTAAGACTTAGTAGTTTATTTTGGTAGCGATTATCAAAACACGATCACGCCTTTTGGCTACTACCTGAAGCCTTTGTTCCCCAAACCACTGCCCTACACAGTTGGCTTAGCGAGGATCGAGACCTGATCAAGTCTTTTTATACGATATCAGTTTTGGTATCCTTGATTCCTTCCTTTCTGTTTTCTTCTGTCGAAGAGTCACTGTCTTCCTCATATGTCATGAATACTTCATCATTGATGTGGTGATGGCGGAACCAGAAGATGACTGTTTGGACAAACAGGACAATGGCTGGAGCGGCCCAAGCCCACTGTAAGAAACTGTTAGCATGTCTATCATTTGGCCACGAAGGAATACTTACAATCAGATGAGGATCTACAATGGCTGGAATCAAGATCTGCGCGAGTGCCGCCGACAAGGCTTGCATGGCTAGAGAAATAGCGACAACGATAGACTTCATGCCAGGAGGTGCCCGAGAATAGGCAAGCTCGTATGCAGTGACAGTACAGAACAGCTCAGCGATGGCGCCGAGCATGACATTGGGCAATTGCCACCAAATGGAGACAGGGGAAACATCGTCGCAGGTGGATGCATGGTAACCACAAGGCGACGTCTCGTAGACTCGGTATTGCACTATCGTTCCAATGACGCCCGAGATGGTGGCCAGAGTAAATCCGAACGTCATGCGGCTGATTGGTCCAAACTTGATGCGGCGTCGGTGGAGGAAGGGATACAGGATGTAGGTCATGATGGGTGCAACCACCATGAGCGTCAAAGGGTTGAAGTTGTGAAGTAGATCATTAGGTGCGCCCTTGGTGGTCATGGATGCTCCTTGGTTGGATGAGACTGCGCCAACACCGCCATCGTTAAGAAAGAAGATCGGCAGGTAGAGGAAAATCTGACAGGCTGAGAGAGTTCGACGGGCGTCGTCGACGGCTTTGTCGTTCCATGCTACCTTCGTGCCCTTTGTGGCGAGAGTCGAGGCCTTGGCTGAGTGGAAAAAGTCCTTGGCCCAAAGCTTTCCCTTGTTCTCCTTGGTAGCGATGGCGATGATCTTGAAGAAGTTGTTCAGGTCGGATCCTTGAGGTGGTGTCCTGCGCAATGTCTTGTATCGCCACAAAAGGAGGACAGGGAGGAGGATGTAAATTATGCCAGGCAGCAAAAAGGCGAGCCAGAAGCCGACGTACTTCTCGATGTAAGTGGTGGCAATCATGAAAAAGGCGCCAACGTTAATGCACATGTAAAAGATCAACATGATCCTCTGCACCGTCGTTTCGGGATCCACGATGACACGCTCACCCGACTTGAGCGTCTTGACATACTCCTTCTGGTGTGTATACTGATCCACGATGAGAGGAACGACATTGGGCTTGAACAAACCGGCTCCTATGGCGAGAAGGAAGAAGCTGATCATGAAAGGAGCCAGTCCGTTTCCTGCTTTGAGTACAGAGGGGGCTGCACCACCGACCAGGATGACATGGGCGAAGCCACCGATAATGACGCCATACATGATGGCTCTGAAACGGCCTGTCTTTGTGTCTCCTAACCATGCGCCAAAGATTGGGATGATGTAGGCTAGGAAGTTGAAGAGGAGTACCATGGCTGAGGCGAACTGAAGGCCTCGGTCCCTGTAGATAGATCTAGTCAGTCGAGTACACAATGCCATTTTGGGGTTGTCTTACAGGGCACCAGCGTGACCATTCGGGTCATTCTTGGCCACAGCACCAGCGCCATTACCACCCTTTGGTAGCGGAAACTGCATAAAGTTGTTGAACACCGTCTTAACGCCGTAGAATGAGGCTCGTTCTGCCAACTCTACGATGCAGAGCAGGTAAGAAGACCAGGGAATACGGCCTGCCACCTTTCGCAGGCTGTGCTGTTCTTCAGGGCTAGGGGCCGGATATTCTGGGTCTGCATCCCCGGCGGGTAGACTCTTGGCTTCATAGTTGATTGATGGTGCCTTGGGGTGGCTTTCGGCCGAGTCGTGTGTTCTGTCGGGCGAGAGCGACAGGTTGTCACCCTCCTGGGGCTGTGTGGGGAGCGCTATGAGATTGATTAGAAGTGTTCCGAGAACAATTTTAAACTGGTTGACACCAGCTTACCCATTTGTTCTTCGCTTGTTTTCAATGTGCCACTGACCACAATGCCTCAATATCTCTGTCAAGACTTTTGCTTTCAAGGCGTTCCTCCCCATTTATTATCATTACAGTGGCAAGGGGCCCTCTCTTTCGGCCGATGTCGCCATACCCTCCGGATTTACACCATGGACCTGGAGCCAACAAAGGCAGGGTTTCGACAGAAAAGCTCCATCAAACAGAACCAACAGCATACGACCTCTGTAAATAATGGCAAGACGACCGAGCTGTCGCCGAAAAAGTTCCTGCTACCATCGCGGCCGCCCCGGTGTGTGTGGAGGTTGGGGTGGAGAGATGACAGGCAAGCGACTGCGTATTTTGCCTATCTGGGAGATTCACTTACTGCTCACTGGCGAGCATTTTATGGCTCTCCTACCGTATCAGGGACAGGTGCGACAAACATCACTTTCTGCGCGTATTGTGTCAACGCTATGATGCCGAATTCCGACCAACGGCCTCGGAACAGCAATGATCGACCTTGAGCATTGAACCTTAAGTTTTTACCCCATAGTAATATCCGAGGAGGGTAAAAACAAGTCGGCCTCACAACCGCTCTCCACAGCTAGGATCGGGTAGGGGTATGCCACGCCCACCTACGTTGGACTAGTTTTCCAGGATAGTGTAGCGTTTGTGATTACGTATTAAACTAGTTATCCTTCCTTTACATACAAAAGGATTATGGGCGCAAAGGGTTTGATGTCGTCATGAATCGACAACTGCCTATGCTATTGTGGTTGAGAGTGATGCCAGATAACATTACAACTCAGATGTTGGGTGGGTAAGTGTCTGCTACTCTGAGTGATCAGTTGAGCTGCACATCGTATTTAGTTGCCTTGTATCTCATCGATAGAGCATATCGCGGCTCATCTCCTCCTCTACTAGATAATTATGACTGGGCTGGCACTTTCCTTGGTACTAAGGATTGTGTTAACCCGGAACCGCTTCTACTCGAGATTCTTACTACTTTGCAATTATATGGCATTAGATTTGCTGCTAATACTGTGCGGATGACTGTCTGCTGCTCGGTGTCTGTCGCCATGAAACTAGATACCTATGTAGGGCAGGCTTGAAATATTTGGCATCTCCTAGGTTATAGACCTGGTCTAAATCAGTGGCCGGCTGCGATAGGACACCATGAAACAGCTTGTGGTCAACGAGGTCTGTGACAGTGTTGATGAACTTGATCGTTGAGGGACATGAAAGCTGCCCCATTAAAAAGTCAACCAAGGCCTCCTAAAGTCATTGTGTCTTTGATATTATGGCCGGTAGCTCCTCTTGGAGACGTCACTGATACCAATAAAAACTCCCAAAGCGACACCACTTGAGGCTTGAGGGGGCCTTGTGCATTGGTTTCGCAGTGAGGTATTATTAGGTTCCCACCAACCAAGTCTGTAGCGAGACAACTGTGGAGCCTATTGGCATCTTTTCGGCCATATTGATGTTCCATTTCGGTTACGATTGGTCTAGTGCAAGTTTGGAGTTTTGCCATGTTTCCCTGCCCCAAGTGGTATCAGACCAGATACCCAAAAATTGCCAACCATCGAGGCACACAGGCGCGCTAGGTAAAAGAAAAACTACAGTGTTTGGTCGTATGATTATCCGTATAGTTGCCTGCGGGAGCATGATAATCCGTCTGTCCGTCCACAGCTGGTCCCTGTCGCTCCCCAGTCTACAAATATCCAACCACCACCCCACTTGAGTAGCCTAGTTGTTCTCACGCTTCAAATCTTGACATCCGTCGTCTTATCCGTCTTCAAAACTATGCCTACATGCCTAGGAAAGAGATGTGGCCTTTGCAATTTTTGCTTTCAAGATGGGGACGCCATCGTTCCTTGTCAGTCCGCACTTTTGTCCATCCATGACCTGGAAGGCTGACCTCGACCAGCTTGGGGATTAGAAAAGGGACAAGTTCAATACCGCTCCCAAGGGCAATTCGATAGTAGCGACGGCCACGAATACTTCCCGTGTCGTGACGCCTGCTACGAGCTGAATCGGGGTCACGGTTATCATGCTTCTTGTCTACGAATCTTCGCCCCCGAACCTATCAATCGCTTGGAGAAAATACTTCAGTACACATTCGAGCCTCCACCTGCCGCAGAAAAACGTCGTTTGCGCTGGCTCCAAAACCAACTGGTGTCCGCAACAGAAGAATCTGTGCCTTTGCCACCAGAGGTCCGAGCCAATGTTGCTCAGCATCTGCTGCCAGAGTATGCCGCGGCAAGAAATATTTCACTTGGCCGTTTGTCGGATTCTAGGTCGTTGGTAAAGGTTACCACTCCTATTGAGGCGAGTTATGTCACGTTTGAAGGAGTGCCATACCTTGACACTCTGACCAACAAGACGGAATTACCCAACAATTGAGTCCCTCCCAGAGTCCTATACGTGGCCTACGAGCGCCTGGGTATCCGAAAGTTAATATTCTCCTCATCTAATGACAGCCCCAAGGTCAACTCAGTTCCCGGCGTGTGGTGGGAGACACTACCACTTTCGGGGCAAAACGGGGCTTTGCAGTGTTTCCACGAGGTATGAAACCTCTCTAAAAAGCGGCATCTCGGGGCAAACCAGCTAACTAGAGTTCAAAGGGTCTAAAACTGACCGTCCTGCGCTACATCGACGAGGCTGGAAAAGTTACTCCGATCTATCGTTCGGTGTTTTCGACTCCGCAATCCCCTACTGTCAAGCACCGGCATGTCCAGTTCTGCAGAACCACAAATTTAGCAATGGGGCGGCTGTTATTATTCCAATACAACCGTCCCGAGATCACGGGCTTCTCTATCTGTTGCAACCCTGCACCAGTCTCGTTCCACGCTCACACTTCGGAGGACGACTTGTTATTCTACGACTCGGCTCCCCACGACTCAACCTGGGTCTATGCCCCACTCAATGAGAACGAACGCATCGTCAATATCTGGATGAGGGCTACAACATTGAACCAAATGTGGTTACAATCGGATACAATGAAGACTATTTATGCGATGCGATTTCTCTCCAGAGAGGACTTGGCCAAAAGAGAGGTGGCCTTGGTCTTCCAGACAAGCCAAGGACGCATGCTATTGTTTGGAGGGCAGTGGAGTAGAGATCTCCCCCACCATGACTGGACGCTTCTAGACGCCCCGGATGGGAAACTCGGGCACTTCTTTTTCGATACCAATCCAACATACACTCACACCCTTTCCTTCGACACCGAAAGGCCAACTACAGCAGACCCAGTTTTCGACCTCCCCGGCGTACCTGAGGCCTCTTCGCCTCATCCGAGCTTCCAATCCTCTGATGGCTTTTTCTGGTCCAGTGCTTCTGTTGAAGATGTTACGGGAGTGAGACCGTGTCGTCTGGACAGCAAGATCGTGGGACTTTTGTTCTCTTATCTGGATGGCAGCTCAGCAGCCATCGGTCAGGTCCGTCTTGACCACCTTGATGCGCTGCTCAAACGAGTTGACGGCGGAAAGCTCTGCCTTGGCTTTACAAGAACCACTGAGAATTGTCCTTATATAGCTAGAGTCGAAATGTTGGCCGAGAAGTCGGACGGTCTTGTCAAGGGCCAGCAAGACAGCGTGGACATGTGGTTTGAAGTCTCCTGGAGCGGTACAATTGAATGGTGGCACTCTCACCGGCAATGTCAGGTCTGGCAAGACGGCCGCCAAAGTTTGGACATAGCCATATTACCACCAATACTTCCCGGTTGTTATTGAGGATAGACTAGATGACCTTGAGTGAATTCTCGTTCTGTATCTTGTGTCTTATTATTATCATCATGAATCAAGACTACACAAGATGCCATCAGCCACATCAGTAAAAACCCACTCATCATTACATGACGGCATCAAAACAACCATGTCATTTCTAGTACCATTGACAACATTACCAAAAGCACGAATGGTAAGGCCTTGACATACGAATAAGAGTTTGATGGCAAGAGGGGCGGATCGTTAGGGTTAACAAGCACACCGATAAAGAAGGTATCTAAGATATAGAAGAGGACGGCTCGCCAGAAGACCTGTTTGACTGCGCCAGGTAGGGCTTTGGTGCAAGGAACTTGACACGCTGCCTCTGGCTGGCGATCCGGTTGATCTGAAGGATTTCAATCCAATAAGTAAGCTATTCTGGCTCCGAAAGGCGGTTAACTGAGTTAAATTAGTATATTAAAAGTGCAGCTGACCTCCCCTTTGTAGAGGAATAAAATATTGTCGCACAGCCAACTGCGGCAAAATTAAAAGATACCTTTCAATAGGTACTGCAGCTACGCTGCCTATATCCTTTGCCACAAATATTGTATCCATCTGCATGATATCCTCATTTAAAGCCAGCCGCAGTTGTGAATAGATCCTACCACGGCGTTTTGGCAAAAGATAGAGACTTCTCGGTATTGGCTTTTTCCCTTTGAGGCAACAAGTCACCTTTCGCCATAAACTGCAGATGCTTGATATCATGTGCCGAATTGTGGTTAGCAGCTATCCGCAGTTGGGACACGAGTGACTGAAGTTATGCACGATACATAACTCATCTTGTGCAAGCTCAAGCATTTGAGCTCCGCCACAACTTAGGAGAGCTCTTGTGGCGTAGAGGATGGCACAAGGTGGCTGAATATGACGTCATCCAGGATGCAAATCGAGAGCAACGTTTTGAAGACAGGGGTAAATACGCTGGGAGAAGTACCCCCTAATTAAGTTGAATCTTGGCCGTCCAAAGGTTTAGCTCTCTGTCGCTCGCAGAAGCTAGAAAGGATTTTGAAGGACTTACTCATTGTAATCAGCGTTAGTGATGACGACTTAGGTCTTACGTTTTCTGACCTTGATCTCCAGGAAGGATTTCCGCAATCGCCTCCCCTTTTCATTTCGACGACACCAAGACGGCCCGTCTCTGATCTCGCCGGTTCATTTATTCGCCATAGGTAGTAGTTTCTAGTCAAGAACTTCAAAGGGAGGCACTTGCGCAATAATCTCTAATAACCCCCCTTTTTTTATTGGCAGCATATCGGTATAGGGTACGTACTTGGAAATGGGTGACAGTCAGGGACTTCACACAGAGTAGGTTTCAAATCGAGTGAGATTCCAATCCACTACTCTCTCCCGCAGCAATTCTGTAGAAGGGTTGAACGATACCATGATCGAGTAAGCACAGGAGGTTATCACCACCAGACACGCTCATTACGTTTGTGCTAGAACCGCAAATCAATAATAAGAACGTGGCGGAAGTAGTATGAGTACTCATAGTAGAATGGTATACTGATATTGATGCCGGAACACTGCTGTGATGCATCCAAGCAATCGTGTTTAATAGAAATGGCCTTCCTCTTGAATTGGCAATTTGAAGCCGGAGGATTGATGGACGCTAGCTCGGTCCGACCCGCAGCTACGGAAGTGGCGCATGGGAGTGGGGTAAGCTAGTCCCCAACGAGAAGCTCAAGGCCTATGAGCAGGCCATGGCAGACTGGGTTGAGAACGAGACCTGTCCTAACCCTTTCAAGGTCTTCTCCAAGCGTCGGCGGTCGTTGTCGTCGTCGTCGACCGAGCTCGCTGTCCGAGCCGACAAGATCCAGGATATCACGATTCACGTGATGCTCACCAATCTGATCGCCCGCATAGGCAGCTCGCCCATGCTAGCCCAGCAGACACGCATCTGGAACGACGCCGTTCGGTACGAGTACCTGCAGATCACCTACATCAGCAACTACATCCGCCAAAATTGGCGCCTCGAGTGGCAGGGCCCCTCGGAGATGGCCATCGACATCCTGTGCAATCCCTTCCTATGGGCCAACCGGATCAAGGCCTTCCTGACGGGAAACGTCGACGCCATAGAATCCATTCTGAACTGCACATATGGCTCTTGCGACCAAGAAGGATACTGCGAGTACCTGGGCGACGACGGCGACGGCAGCCCCGGCCTCGAACGTCGCCATGCCACCCTGCTTCCACTCGGCGGCGGCCACATGCATTCCAGCCGCTTTGCCCATTCACACCACCATCATCATCACAGCCGCAGTAGCCGCAGTAGCCACAGCAACCACTTGCTGGAAACCCGAGAAGTGAAAACGATCAAGATCAAGGATCCAAACGACGAAGAAGGGAGCGATCCGCATGAATACAACGCTGAGCTCCCTGGCGTGAGTTCTACTCCGTGCAGCTAGCTAGCTGGCCCCCTAACAAGCTGCCTGCCATTGGAGACTGACACCAGAGCAGAACCCACCCGCAGACGAAATCGCCAAGGAAAATCCCAAAAACTCGTTGCTTGATGACGTGGTCGAGCTTCACATACGCGATGACTGCAGGCACTCCCGTGTTTTGCTGGGAAACTACCGCGACCTGCGTAATCTGGCATTGGAGGGTGCGTTCTCTGTTCCCCCGTCCGAGTTAATGCTAACGGCCTTGACTACCTAGTGGAGCATGTCCTTGAGAAGATCATACTGGAGATCTTCTTTCGAGATTCAGTCACTGGAAAGTTCGAATCACCCGACCTCATTCGGTCATACTATCTATGTAACATATTATGCTTGTCTAGGGAACTTGCTAACAGAACTTGCTTGCTAGGCTCAAGTCTGGCAAAAAGTCCAGTATAAAACTATTCCCATCGCCTTCTGGGATGCTATGGACGATATCGACTTGGAAGATACGGCCAATTGGCCTAAGAGTACCACCCTGCCTGATCTTCCTGGAGGCAAAGGCTACAAACGGTCCTTCATCATGGACCGCGCTTTCGAGTGTTTGGGAAGCGAAAGAAATGACCAGGTCTTTATGATTGTTGAGAAATCAATCAATACTGCCAAAAAAGGCGTGGGTCCCCCTTTTTTTTTCTTTCTTCTTCTTCGTCTTTTCTACTTCTTTTCCCCCTTATAGCTGCTTTTCATTGTTTAATTCATCTTCTCCCATCTGCTTGCTGGACATATAGAGTGCCCACTGACATACGCAGGTGATGCAAGGACACCGGACCGTCGCCAAATCCCATCTGAAGGACTTGCTAAATAGGGACAGAAAGACGAAAAAGAAAATCAAGGAAGACAAAGAAAAGGTACTTAACCGGATGCGCGGAGGATTCAGCACATTCCAGTACATACAACTAGACGAGACCAAGAAGAAGCTCAACAAGATCGTCAAGGACATCTAGGCGCAATTTCAGTTTGCCGAGTCCGTCTACAATAAAAAGAATCTCAATAACAGGGTGCAACTTGCCGACCTCTAGATCGAGTGGATCAAGGATTACTACGCCCAAATGGAAGAGACATATGTGAAAAACATACAGGACATGGTCGCAGAGGTGCGGTTCCAGATGGACGGTCTAAACGATTACTTGGCTCGAGAGGTACGCATGAACATGAGGTCCTTTGAGAAACAGGCGCAAGTTGCAGCTTATGTCCATATCGATACCAGTGGGTTTCCTACTAATGGAGACGTGGATATGGGAGGGACTTGACGGCGGTAGTATTTGGACCTAAAGTTGGCCGCTCTAATCCCCTCATTGGATCATGAATATCTAAATAGTTCGTACAACTACTGTATTCTTTTTCCTACTCGTCTCCTTAATTTGTACGATCTGGACTTTGGCCACTATAGTGGAAAAGCAATGGACGAACTTCGGAACACACTCCTGTGGGCTCAAACGATAGGTCCCCGGGCCAGACGTAATCCTCGAGATCTTGCTCAGGTCCATCAAATCCAAGAACCCCTTCGGTACAGTATGACGACCGCATTAGTGTTTCCCATAGCTGCAGTAGATAGCCTGTTGGGATCCTCATCCAACCCCACCCCGCAAACCCTTCACGCCAATTCAATGCAACCGCCTTGACGATGAATTCGCCCCTTGCAATATCCTTGAATACTGATTCGTCTGCGAGTAAGATAAAGTGAAAGTGCTTGTCTGCCATAGCTCGCTTGTCATCAAATTCCTCGCTTTGGCACAATGCCCGGATGCCGCGAACATCAAGTCCATCCAGTAGTGATGCATCCTCACGGGTATTGAGATGGAATAATTCCTTGAGTCGTTGCACATCGCCTTGGTCCACATCCTCCTCTACATCCTCTTCATCCTCGTAGTACCCGAAGGCTAGCCTGGTTTGCTGTTTCAAGGCGCCTAGAAGCATCTTCCAGTACTTGTCGGATTGCGGGCCATAATACGTGCGATAGATAGTAAAGCCCCATTGGCGGTAGTATTGGAAGTTATCGGGGTGCTTCCTGCTTCTATGTTGCCGCTGGACCCCTCGCGGGGGGGACCAGAACAAGTCGATCATTTCGTTAACAAGGTGATCCATCTTCGGAGAGCTTGGATGTGAGGAGATGGGCTGATCTCAGGTATGGTGGAACAGGGGTGAAAAAGATTTTAAGAGGCGAAAAAGTTACCTTGTGCTTTACTGGCGAGGGTTAAGGATTTATATGATAGTAGCCGAAGCTCCACGGATTAGTATTAATCCACTATTGCCCCTACCCCGGTTATATAGCTATAATAAATATAGCGTTCTTAATGCCTTAATCGTTTTATAATAAAATATTTAAAGTAGAGCCCCGCGAGGTATCTTAGTTATATATTATTTTTCTCATAATATATAAAGGACTTTTACCTCCAAGCGACGATCAAGGCCAAAAAATTTCTTCAAACCATGATAACCGAGGTGGAGAATTACTGGGGAGAGATAGAGGGTACGCAGGCCGAACAAGTCATGGAAACGGCTGAGGCTTTGGGCCGCCAAGTCGACGGCCTCTGGCTCAACACTGCATGGGACCTCCCTATTCTTGAAGATGATCCACTGCCAGGGGAGGGCAGCAATGAGGATGAGGATCGTGATCTAATGAATGAGGATTCGGATTGGTCGGGGTGAGGTTGTGGACTTTTCCAGTGTGGCCTTTTCTCAACTTGGCAGTTTACGGCTACCTTTGATCGCGCCCTTGCCCCTATAACTACTTCCTAAATGCGTTCAACTGTAAACTGAGGCCTCTGGGCACTGTAGTGCCTCATATAAGGCCGAACCTCGGAGGCGGAGCCAGTTGGATCGGCTGCGTCATATCCAGCCCAAATATGTTCCTTGAGATCCTCCTCTGGGCCGTCAAAACGCAAGACCCAATAGAGATTAAACTCAGACATCATGAGTGCATGCAGTGCATGCCAAAGCTCCAACAAATACCCTGTTGGGATCCTCATCCAACCCCAGTCTCCCCAACCCTCTTCCCAATCGTATTGCACCGCCTTGACAATAAACTCTCCTCCTGCGATGTCATTGAGAACTGTCTCATCGGCAACAAGGACGAATTTAAACTGGCCCCCCGCCATGGTCTTTTCCGCCTCGGGGTGCTCATACAGGCACACCTCTCGAAGCTGACCAATATCCATGCCATCGAGCAGCGACGCGTCCTCGCGGGGATCAAGAAGAAACAGCTTCTTGATCCGCTCAAAGTCTTCCATGTATTCGTCTAGGATTCTGTGGGAATGGCATGTCCATCCCCTTCTCTCCTTCCGTTCTGTGTCGTACATTTTCTCAGTGCCGACGTATCCAAGTGCAAGGTAGGTTTGTCGCTTCAAAGCGTCGAGTAGCATGTCCCAGTGTTCGTCAGACTCGGGGCTGTAATGCGTGCGGTAGATGGTATATCCCCAGTGGCCATAGTACTTGAAGTTCTCCGGGAGCGTCCTATCGATATGTTGCCTTTTAGCCCCTCGCTCCTGACGAGGAGGCCGCCACATGAGCTTAACCATCCCAGCAACCGTTGCCATCTTCGTATCCGAGGGGGTGTATGGTAGCGTGTTTGTGTTGGTAAATCTGTATGAGCTTTGTAGGATAGTCGAGTGCGTGTGTGCTGGGAGGGAGGGAAAAGAGAACAGGAGTGTTGGCCAGGTAATGTCGCTTGTTTTATGATTCCCGTTTAAAATGCTATAATGTTCATTAGAATATGTCCACTTATGTAATATTGGCGATTGACTGTAGGCAACTGAGTGTTAAAATCATGCCATGTTAGACAGCATGAATGGCCTGGTTCGCCTCGGTAGCTGTGGTAAGGAGTTTGGCGTAGTGTAGTTTAAAATAGGTACAACCATAAGTCAGCACAGTTAGACCTGTGGATAGTTTTCCTTCATTTACTCTTTTAAAACAATGGGGGAAAATCCTCCTGCTCTGTCTAACCCTTCCTGGCTAAGCATTCATTTTATGCGGAGTTCACAGAGTTATCTTGTTAACAGTTCAGACCTTTCCTGGAGGGGAGAACACACAAAGGAAAGTTCTCCTTCATAACATTCTATAATGCTAAACCTGGGCTTCTATAGGGCTGTACTATTAAAAAGAATTACATTGTGCTCCTCTTGGTGAGGGAAAGGGGGCATGGTTCAAACTGCCCATCCCATATCTCCTCTTCTGTTCACGAAAGCCTCGCTTCCAGCCTTTACCATGTCACCAATGCTCCCTTACCAAATCCCTTCAAAGCAGAGACATAAATCTATTTTCAACTTAGATCTAGACGTAGTTTTCTACATTCAGCACCCGAGCTATTTTTGCAGGCAATGCCCAAACATCATCCGGTACTACCTACCTTGAACTATCAATTGCCAACTCTGTATCATTCTGCATTTCCTCCAACCACTGACAAGAAACCATTGATTACTCTTTACCGATGCACTTCTCCCATGGCACAGAGGCCAAGTTAACGTAGCACTTGGGATATATCAAGGGGTTTGTAAAGTCCAAGTCCTTTCCTGACGGGATGGTCGGGTCCGGGATGTCGGTGCACTTCTTGGGAAGCGGAAACGAGGTAAAGGGTGGACACTCATCGCGGTGCATCGTCGGGTACGGAAAGCAGTCAAAGTTATTGACCAGCGCTCCGTTCAAGTCGGGGAGGAACTTGCGCAGGGTAGCGAGCTCTTTACCCTCCAGAGGGTAGGGCGTCGTGGGGGCTATTCCTCCTCCTACTATATAGCCAAAGGCAAGACAGTACTGAGAAATGGTCAGAGAACAGAGAAACGACTGGGCCGTGCGAGAGGTTATTGCTTACATCCTTGTAATAATAGGCTCCGTCCTTCTTGTTGCACTCCTCCTCGTCGATGCATTTTGATGCCAGTAGGCGGTAGCGGTTTTTACCGCCTACCTTCATGGCCGTGACAGTCGCAAACTCGATCTATTTTCCATCATTCCAAATTAGTAGAGTGTTCAGGGTGTCTACACATATCAGAAACATGGGGCTGGCTTACAAATCTCTCCTGTGTGTTGTCGGCGTATAAGTTGACAGCTTGATCCTTCAGGTGATAGTTCAACCATTCACCCTTGGCAAAATGAATCCACACGTAATCTTCGGGACTGATATCATCCTCCGACCAGCCTTCCGGAAGCCTGCCGCCAAAGACAGTTTTAAGAGTCTCGTTGAGCTGCCCCATGACAGCAGTGAACATGGTTCCATAGGCCTTCTCCAGGCTATGGTTCAGATCCTCAGGCGAGATGCGCTTGACGGCGCCGTCGGCTGCTGAAGCTTGCGCAAAGATACCGGAGAAGACTGTCAGCGGGTTGGCGAACTTTCCCATCGTGCTGCCTGGGGAAATGTCGCTGATGTGTCCCGACATACCGGCCAAGGAGGTCAAGACACCGACAAACATGTTGAGGATGAGAGCATTCTTAGACTCCGGGGGCGTGCCGTAAGTATCGACGACGTCTTTGATACGACTGGCCAGGTTTGAGATGCCGTTGGTGACCATGCGGCCCCATAGCTGGTCGATAGCGGCGTGTAGGTTCCCGATCTGAAGATGCACGTAGTATGACGGTGGCGGGATATAGGTTGAACAGTTTTTGTCTTTGGGTCCGTCGCAGTGGTTCGAGAGTATTTCAGTGCAGTCGTAATTCAGAGTATTCTAGTCCATAACTTTCATGAAGAACTTGTCAGTCCAGTTCCCTGCGACACGCTCATTCAGGAAATTGAGGAACCAAGTAGCAGCACCGCTCTGGATCCATCGGCTCGTCAAAGTTTCAGGATCATCCGTATCGAATTTGAGGCTGCAGATCTCTTTGACAAGAGAGTCGGGCCAGTTCTTGTCGATGTCGTCCTCGTCGGGATCGTCCACCTCCTTCTTGCCGCCATAGCACATACCAGCAGACTTATGGCAACCCGTACCGCAATGGGCAGTGGACATGCCGCATTCGCCGTTGAGAGAACAGCAAGATCCAAACGCGGAGCCAATGCAGTTGGTGTTGCCATGGTCGGGGCCACATTTTCCATCCTTGGAGATCTCACCCCAGTCACCTCCTCCTCCACCAGCTGTGCACTTCTCGTCGCACTTGGAAGAAGCAGGCAGTTTGCTACCGCTGGTGAACTCGACAACGTTGGGGTTGACGTTGTATGTGCAGTCGGGGCATACATCACCTCCATAGACACAACGACCTCCTCCAGCAACAGCGACGACTTGACCGGCCGAGTTGAGGATCTCGACGGTCTGGGCTCCCGCATTGAGCTGAGTGTTGCCAGAGTTCAAGCCGGCCTTGAGACCAGTGATGGTGTCTGTCTTGCCTCCGCTGTTCACCCTCATGGACCAGCCTGATGCTCCCTGGGGCAGTACGACGGCATATGCACCCTTGTCCGTGGCAGTCTCGTAAGATTCGGGCTTGTTCAGATACTGTTGCTCAATGCCAACATCCTTGGGAGTAGCACTGCATTTCGTGTCCGACAGGATACTCTTGTACCAAAACGCGCCAGTGACCGTGTCGCCGCCAAAGGGTCTCATGACTCCATCTCCCTTGAATGCTGCGATGAAGGAGCCGAGGACACGCTGCCATCCCTTGTGCGGCAACTTCATGTAGTGGGCAGGTTCAGGATCAGTGTTCTGCTCTGGCCAGATGCTGCCGACGTAGTGAGACTCGGGGCCGTCGTTCCAAGTCAAAACGGTGACGTAGTAAATGTCGTCTCGGTTTGCCAGGATGTTCTGCATGCGGGTAGGCAAGTTCAGATCGCCGGCCCGGTAGATGTTGGTGTCGTAGGCATCCTTGTACTGCAACGGGCTGAGACCGATCATGTACTTCTTCTTGTACTTCTTCATCCCTTCCATGAGCGGCTTATCAGGCCCGATGTCTCCCGGGAAAGCGCCGCCCTTGCCCTTTCGAAGAGGCCAAGCAGACTCCCAGGAGAAGAGGCCATCAACAACTTGTCCCCAATGCTCCCAAAAACCCGGATGAAACTCCCAGTATCCTGGGATGGCATCCAGGTTTGGAATCACAAACACTTGCTGAGCGAATTGGTCACGCCAATCCTCCCAAGTCAAGTTGTCGGTGCCTCCAGAAGAAAAGGTCGTGACCATGGGGAAACCATTGGCACCTCGGTCGTATGCAGGGTGTCCAAAGAAGTCGACGAACAGTGGCTTGTAATCAGGCATATACTTCCGGTCTGGCGGGTCGCCGGCGGCCCAAAGGGCCATGCTGATGTGCAGGCCAAAATCTTGACCAGCCGCGAAGTTAAACATGTCGTTCATGGTCGCTCGCACAAAGGCCCTGTCGGGCTTGCCGATGTTGAGCGAGAATCCGTCGAGGCCAATGGCTTTGGCATCCTTGGTGTCCTGTTGGTGATGCTGGGTGGTCGAGTCCCCAACCATGTAATGGGCGAAGACTTTCTTGCCCGTGGACGAAGGTGATGCAAGTGTGCCTTCGGGGGTCAACAAGAGCGCCCCAAGGAGCGTCTTGGTGAGGTACCCAAGCCCTCGACGTTGGCTGGGCATATTGAAAGAAGAGGTGAATGGGTTATGAGGTTGGACTCTCCTACTCGTGAAATAATTGCCATGCCTCACCTCCATTTTATACCTTTCGTCTTAACACAGCAACCCACTCTTGAGAAAAGTCGATTCATCGTGTCTGCCCACAACGCATCACACGAAGCATCCACATCACAAGGTGGGCCTGGAAGTTCATGCCTCGTTCTCTAAATTAAAGCTCAACGCCTTCCTTTTACGTTGTCATATCATTCGGGTCCAATCATTTTTAGAGCGTGCCTAGTTATGCAACGCTTCTATCGAGCACGCCCGCGGCAATATCTCCGAGACTAAGGTGGCTATAGGCTAAAGTCGATTTGGTTTCGATAGGTCGAGCAACCTAATCCGGACATATACGACGCTAAGTGAATGTGACTCCTGGTTGTGAAAGCGTTCCCACCAGCCGATGTAGCCGAAGGATTCCCCAGTGCTACGTTCCACCAGTAGCGAGAGGAAATCTGGACGGAGAATTAGGGGTTCAATCGGCCCGTCGGCTTGATCCGCGGATCGGGCCAATCCCAACTGCTGTGAGGTTAACTTATGGCATGCGGACGGAGTACTCCGTAGGACCTGTGGAAATAAGTTGCCGTTTTAGGGAACCGAAGCCCTATCGTGTGGCCCGCTTCTTCGGAAGAAGTCGAAATTAGCTCATTACTAACCCGGCAGGCACCAGCCCTGTAAGGATTCTCTAACGTTATCTTCACCGCCATGGAACTCAACACGCTCCCAGCTGAGGTTCTCACTATAGTTCTCGAAAGTTTGTGTGACTGGCAAGATGGCATCTATACTAGAGTGAGCAAGACGCACACTTGCAATACTCGTCTGATGTGTGCACTGGAATAATGTCGCTAGAGAACACGCCTATCACACCCTTTAAGTTGTTCACTTTGGCCTGCAGCCGACCTTTTCAAAGGCACATTTTGGCCGCTGATTATTCGAGACTTACAAACCGTCCCGACCCCAGAAAGACAGCATTTTCAGACATGTTGGTCGTAATAATGTCCCTGCATACATTAAAGTGACAGTTGCGAGCAACCAGACCGCTCCGCGACAGGCAAAAAGTAGACCAAAATTGCTGTTATAGGGTAAGGCCTGATGGGTTTGATTGTGTTGATAAGTGAATACCCTTGCTGGGTCGCCTCGATCCCCCCATTGGTATATAATGAGGTTAAAGACCTTCAATAGTGTAGCAATTATGGTGGATAATTCAGCTGTCTACAGAGCCTATCTCAGACCGGTGACCGAGGCGTTATCGTTGTTGCGCATCTCCACAACGACTGTGCAGCAGATGGCCCTCTTGCCAGAGTTGATCCTCCAGTCGCTGTCTTGGGTATTGGGCTTTTGTTAACATCCCTGCCAGAGTAAAAGTTTGCTACAAAGCAGCAAAATCTTTCCAACTTCCCAGTGGTGTGTTGCTTCTTTTGTCAACTCACTCACCTCAGCAGATCGACAACGACACTACATAGACACGTAGCCATTTCTCTACGCATAGTATCAGTATTAGCCCGTGTTGTGGCGTACCAGCCTGACCGAGTAACTGAGTGATGTGATTGGGGGGTAGATGATGCATGAGAGCGGGCGAAGCAGGGCGACCCTGTGGCTGTGCCATGAGGCGTCTCGCGAGGCAGCTCGCTTTTGTTTTTCTTTTCTTAGCTGTTGGCACCAGAGAGAAAACTTGGAACTTTCAACATCGTCGATCCTGTCAGATCATTCGCCTCTAATGACAACATGCTTGCTGAAAGCGACGACTCTGTGCTCGCGCACTCTCCAGACAAGCGACCTGCATCTCCGAGCTTCGAGGATGGCACCCGATATGACAAGAGAAGCCGTCTTCAGGCAGCAGAGCCTGACTTTGATCAAAACTTCCTCGACATCTCCGCATCCCCTCACCTTCCGTCTTTTGCTCGACCTTTTGACACTGTGTTATGCGACGAGACTCATATGGCGCTGGATGAGGGCAACGACACAGAAATCATGTGGAGTCGGACCGAGTCACCTGCATCCGACACGTTGCCAGATACTTGTTTTGGGGTGGTGGGTTACTGGACAGCTACGAGCAACTCTCAAGTCCCAGGCTGACATGAACCCCTGAAAAATATCACAGCTAGTGCGAACTCATCACTCTTTCAAGACCGTCAGAAGGGCCAAGCGACCACAGTTGCAGTTGATATGCAGCCATGTGGGAGTTTCGTCAAGTTGCATACTCTAGACTCCAGCAAATATGCTGGGATCATTACGGAGCCCGCACTACTCAAACTGCTAACAGAAAATTCGGTCAAGATCAACGCATCGATATTTGCACCAGAGCCTCAAAGCAAAGATAAAGGGCAAAACTCAAGCGTGAAGCTGCCTGGCCTCGAATCAACGCCCACTCTCCGCATCATAGTTTACGGGATAATGAGAGACAGAGCCAAGGTTGGAAAGCTCCTATCTGACGCTGGCCACTATTTTCAGCACCCGTCTCCTCGTGATGTTCAGCAGCTTGATTTAGACACCGAATACTTCAACCCCCACTACCTTGTTCGACCTGGCTGTCAAATGCCACGTCTGGAGGATCTGGCAATATCTAGTGGCGATTCGACGCCAACTACATGTCTTGATGGCACGACCAAGAGTCAATTGATGAGCATATTTGACGTCGCGGGGGATCTGGGCATCAAGCCAACAAAAACACCAAGCTCACGGCTCCGGTCTCAGTTGAAACAGTGAAACCCATCTTCCCTATATCTCAACGAGCTGAAGCTAACAAGTATAGGCATCAACTAACGGCTCTTACTATGCTGAGCGAGAAGGAATGTTTCTCCCTTGACGTTGGGCAATGCCCTTCTCTTTGGGAGGAATCTGAACTGTGCAGCAGCGGGACTACGTAAAACCCCAGAGTGTGGAATATGGCGTTGAAGGAGTGCTGATGGGTGTTTTTGGGTAGATATCGTCACAGAATCACCGGACAGCAAATGCGTTCTCCGCCTCTGATCGTGGGAGGAATCCTCGCCGATGTCAGCATAACTCTCCTTTTTCTCCCCCCTCGCATCAACTCACCATTATCATAGGAAATGGGTCTTGGGAAAACCCTGAGCATTCTATCACTCATCTGTTGGTCTCTGGACATAATAAATGATCCTGAAACCACACGAGAAAGGCCAAGGTCTTTGACAACGTTGGTGGTAGCCCCCAAGTCAAGTATGAAGCTTCAAGAATGTTCTGAGCCGAGTTACTTACCTGTGGTAGCAATCACTGGATGGCAAAATCAGATCGAGAAGTGAGTCTATCTCTATCCCTTGATAATTAACTCCCCTAATTGTATCATCAGACACATTCATCCCGGGCAACTATCCGTTGCTACCTACCATGGTACCGATCGAGAACGGCTCGCACAACAATTCCGTAGCCATGATATTATCTTGACGACTTATCAAACTCTCAGATCTGACTGGGCTACCAAGGGGCCACTAATCTCTGAAGAGTGGTTCCGCATTGTCCTTGACGAAGGTGAGGAGTATCCGTGCAGCATGCTTTTCCTCCCCTAACGTGTGCAATCATAGCGCATCACATTGGCAACCGATCTACTCAAATCTTTCGTGCGGCATGTGACCTAAAGTGTCTGAGACGCTGGTGTCTCACAGGCATCCCAATACAGAACACTCTGGATAACTACTGAGCTTTGTTGAGCTTCCTTCGCATACCACCCTTCGTTGAAAAATCCAAATTTGACCATTGGATCTCCAATCCCATTCGAGAAAAGCGACCTCATGGACTCCCAAAACTCCGCATTCTTGTTCAAGTAACATGTCTCCGCCGGACGAAGCAGAGCATCGACCACTCGCACAAGCTTCCTAGCCGCACGGAAAGGATTGAAACGGTTGATCTACATCCAGATGACCGCGAACTCTACGAGTTCTTCAACGCAACAGCCACTAGGATAGCCTCCGGATCCTTGCAAGACGAGGGAAACATGCACTCAGCGGATAAGAACGGCAGGAATAACATTTTGCCCATAATCAACTTTCTACGCTTTATTTGCAACCATGGAGAGGACCTACTGCCGGCTCCTGCGGTAGAAGCATGGAGACTAAATCAAAGCGGCTTGGTTGATTCACGCATCACACAGTTCACTGGAGAAAGCTGTACCCTGTGTCACGACAACTTACATTCACCCAGGGGGAGCCCCTTCTGTGCCCTTTGCCTTTTGACGGGACAGGACTCTGAACCTACTGAGATGGCTGACTCTTCTCGTACCGAAAGCCCCCAAGCGGACACACCTGGTGCCCCTCGTCGCCCATCTGCCAAGGTGGAGGCGTTGATCCGAAATCTTGGTAACGAGCAAGTAGGAAATCGGAAAGGATCTGAAGCAAGACCTGTGAAAAGGTAAAGAATGACCTTACTCTCGATGCCATCGACCCCGCACTAATGTTTCACAGTGTGGTGTTTAGCTACTGGACCAAGATGCTTGACCTTGTTGAAATCGCCTTGCGACAAAGCGGTTATTGCAATGAACGAATAGATGGCCAAAGTTCCCTTCCACAGAGACGCGACGCAATATCAAAGTTTAACAACGACCCGGCATGTACCGTGTTTCTCGCAACGATTGGTAGCGCCGGCGAAGGGTAAGTTGGCGAGAAGTTGTTGTCCTCAATGTTGTAAGAGAAGCTGATACGAGGACTCGCTCGCTACCCAGTATTGACTTGACATCAGCAAACCACGTACATTTGATGGAGCCTCATTGGAATCCTATGGCCGAAGAGCAAGCAATCGCTCGTGTTCATCGAATTGGTCAGCTGCGCCATGTCATAGCCACCAAGTACATAACCCCCCGGTCGATCGAGAGAGTAAGTTGTTGCAGCAATCAAAACGATAGGTATTTTCCTTCAGCTAACCATCTTATCAACTAGTATGTTCTAGAAACTCAAAAGAAGAAACTCACGCTAAGCCGCAAGGTTCTGGACTTCACTGCCAGCTCCCAGCGGGAATTGGACAGTGAGCGATGGGAGGTGAGTTATTGTCTCGGAGGGGCGAGATGGTTCTAATTATGGGTAGACAGTGAGACATTATCTTAATTTAAGGAATGGGGTATGAATGGGTGCGTTTTCTACTACAGGCAGTAGAAAAGACCAAAAAAAGAGGCCACTATGTTAGCATTAGGATATGATTCTATGGAGTGTCGATATTGTATTCATTGTTATAGTTGAAGCTCGGCCCTTGATGGGATAACTAAACCAAGAGATAGTATGAACGGGTTTCTGTCTGAACTTTATTTAATATCGTGCTGAATATATTTCAGAAGATCGTTACTCGGCGAAGCGCTCTACTAAACCGGACTACTCGTGCTACCATTCCTGTCATTAATTTCTTTCCCTTGCTGTTGACGCTTCTTTGTTGTCCTTTCAACCAGATCATCCCATGAAACACCAAGCCAGGCCGATATTCCTATTGCTCCCTTCTCACTTCGGATATCTCTCTTCTTGGTGCCCGTGTTGGGATTTGTACCCTCCATCAGCAGAAATTCTATAAAATGTGCTGCCTGTTCGGTGTTGTGCTTAGTCGCACAATGTAAAGGAGTCATATACAACTGACTCCGCCTCGCATCCACCTCGCAGCCATGATTCAGGAGATCTCGCGCCAAGTTAAGTGAGCATGTGGTCCAAGCCAAATTAAGCAGTGAATCCATCCTCTGCCGTTTGCTGATACGTCCCAAAACATCGTGCTCTTCCCAGAATGTAAGGAGAAGCTGTTCTCTGCTCGCGTCATTCTGAGTGGCCTCCATGGCATCCCTCAACACGGAACCATGCAAAGCCACGTTCAAAAGCTTGCTTACGCCGAAAGCCGAACTGAGACCTGGACTCCAGAGCTGATAAAGCTCGTATGAATCTGATCTGATCACAGCGGCGAATATTTTACCGCACCAGCGAGCCATGTAATCCTGAAGGCCCGAAAATGATTGCGATTGCAGATGAGTGAGTATAATCTCTGACAAGCTGACGTTGCCACTTTCTATGGCCCACTCGCAAATATATACGGAAAGGATCTCTGGAGTGGCAAGCAACTGAAACAAAGCAGGGGATCCTGCTGAGACTGCCTCGATTGCGAGCTTCGTTTGTACTGCATCGCTCAGTTTCTCTACGAAGGGCAAAAGGGCTTTGACGGCCTCGAATTTGTTGGCCGCAACTAGGTCGAATAGAAGCGGCTGAATCTCATCTTCGTTGGACTTGTCAAACTCTGCAGGTTTTGAATTGTCGCCCAGCAGATGACTACTTTGTAAGTGGTCATCTCTCATTCTCCTCGAGATGAATCCAATCTCCGCATAATCGCAACCAGCAACGTCACATTTCCACGGCTTGTCGTGATTTTTCTCATGGGAACGGCGATCGGACTGGATGCCAAAACCACGGCGGTGGAACTGGCACCGTAGAAACCCACATTTGAAAATGTTGATTCCGTAATGGTGGGTGATCTTTTGCTGGTTGTGCGCTGTTCCGCAGAGACTGGTGTCGAATCGCCGGTGTAATTCGATCGACACTCGAGAGATGGTGAGTGGGTCAAGGTGAACCCATCGTTCAGCTGGAAATCTTGATCAATAAGACAGATCGTCCAGGGACTCACTGTACTCACAACTTTGGAGATGGTAGTCTGCTTTTGAGGAAGCACTCTGGAATTGAGAAAAGTTGCAGAGCATCTCTGCCAGGTCAGGCTGTGCAGGCTTCAATGCTAGAATGACCTTGTCCATGTTGAACTCCGTTTCTACTTTTTGATCAATCTGTTGGTAGCCTTCCGCTAATCGTGTGGTACTGATGTCGTCCTCAGAGCGACTACTGAGGAGAATTCGGCACTTCTGACATGCCTCTCCCAGCTTGAGGAGTTGCTTCAAGAGCCTCGAGCGTTCAAATAGGTCGATTTCGTCAATGCCATCAATAACCACGCAGACGACGCCTGCGCATTCGAGCAGTGATTGAAGAAGATTAGCCGCTGTCTCGAGGCTGTTCGTCAGGTTTTTCTGGTCAGATTGACACAACTCCGTCTGCAGGGCGAGAGAGTCCGAGGCAAGTTGAAAGATCAAGGAATGAAAGATGGATAAAGCGGTTGTGCTGGTATCCTTGTAGGTGAGGAAAGCGAAAAGTGTCAGGCTGAGGGGCTGGGTGTGTCTAATCACACTACTCGCAAGCAGTGTTTTGCCTGAGGAACGACGTTACTACTCGGAATACCATAGCTCTCTCAAATCTTGATGTGCACCTACCGGCTCCTGGAATCCCCTTGAGCCAGAGAATCTGGGTTGTTCCCTTGGAATGGTCTACCCAGCCTTTGAATGACTGGTCGCGAAAGAGCCACTTTCCAGTCCCCTCACAGACGGCCGCATGATGTCGGTACAGATCGTGGTCGTAAGTCTTGGGAGAAACGTGGGCACGGAGGGTAGAGTATTCCTGCTTGATGGCAGTTTCCTCAGCCTTGGCGAAGTGCTCGAGTTCTCGCTGTCTGGCATCGTCAGCGGCGCGAATCTCTTCGAGGCGAACTTCGGTCCGCATCAACTCGCGGCGTCGGGCAATGTGTTTTGTGACCAGTTTTATCTCGTCTCGTCGCCTTGGCCAGAGCGCCTTAAAAAGGTATTTGAGCCCTGCATCGCCTTCCGTTAATTTTTCCCTCTACTAGGTAGGTCGCCAGAGGCATGAGAAACGTACGGGTCAAGCTAAAGAACTTGATGGCAATCAGGTACAAATCGAGTATGTCTCGGAAAAAGAGAGCCAGCATCTCTTGCAAGCGAACACTGTCGGTGAATATCTTCGTGACCTCACAAAACTCGGGCATCAAAGACCCGACCTCCTCAAGAGTGTCTGAAATCGCATCGAAGGACTGCTTCAAGACATTCGCCCATAGCAGGAGGAGCTTTATCGGACCCCAGATTAACGCGAGGATGTCGGGCTTTGCCTGCACAAAAGTGTCCACCGCATCGGTGTACTCTTTGAGTCTGCCTAAGAATGGCCCAATTTTGGACAGGTGTCGGAGGCTTCCAGTCTTGCTCTGCTCCTCCTGTAGCTTATCGGTGGCATCGTAGACCTGGTTTATGCTGGTTGTCTGGAGAATCTGGTCATAGAGGTCCGGGTTCTTGAGGTCTTTTTTGAATTCCTCGATCGCGCTATTAAAGGCATGCTTCACGGCATCAGATGAAGGTGCTGCCATGATGCCGTTGAGGATGAATGAACAGGAACAGAGGCACCATCAGCGTCGTGTTTTTGAACCTGGGCCACAGCCTGATTTCAGACCAGCCAGCGAGTCGACCTTGAAAACGCCTTGCAAGGGGCAACACGGCAGAGCACATTGGGCGGTAATGGTAGGCTATGATTGGCCCACTGCAACAGGCCTGAAAGATGCTTGCCTCTATGACCGGGCGACAGGCAGCATGACGGGCGCAGCCACAGTTGAGGCCCTCACAATAATACACCAATTAGAATCCATTTCCGGATACATTGGTGGTGAAAATATCGCATCCTGCCGTTTTTATCCGCCGTGGCTGCTGCCGGTAGCAACTTATCGGTCTTGGTATTTGTGTGACAACACAGCAAACTCAGTCTGCAATGCAACAACCTGGTTTTTCCTTTCGAAGCGAATACACAGCCCAAGTGATCTGCACTGCTAGCAGGGTATGCCCGGCAAGCAACTGATGTCGCCGAAAACTGTTCCGGGTGGTTGTTCCAGATGGCTGTTCCGACATGGGGGGACGGACGGGGAGTGTAGTCGAGTATTCTCTATGGAACCAGGGACTCAAATGGGAGACAACACTTGTGTGTCTAACCAGAATCAGAAAAATGCAGTAGCTACCCCGTCCCGTGGCCTTCCCGTTTACAGAAGACTGTTCCAGATGGCGGGGGCAATATCTTGCAAACCTCAAGCATCTGAATCTCGTGATTCTTGACCACATCAACATCAACCATTTAGAGTGCAAAAATAACGATTTGATAGCCCTCGTGAGATGCAAAAACATACAACAGCGGGTATTCGCTGGTCGTCACCGACCCAACTACTAATCCGCCCCTTGCTAGCTTGTCGCACGGAGAGCAGACGGGATCCAGAATTCTCTAGCAGGTATGGTCGTATGTGAGAGAGTGGTTCGTTAGGGAAGCTCATAGGGACGGCAGAACAGTTGCAAGTCAAACATGTTGAAACCTGGGACCAGGTTGAGAACTTGTTACATGAGGAGGCAACTCAAGAAAAAATCTGTCCTCTAAGAAGCAAGGCTTAAGCTGAATTATTCTGTGCTATGTAGTCTTATTTGAAATCTAGTTCCTTCAGGTCAATTTACGGAGTATTCAGTGAAGCATTGATAATCGAAATAATATGAGGTCGTTGAGACTCGCAACAATCCCCCATCAGCTACCCTCCTTCAGCTGCTGTCGATACTCATCAGAGTCAAGAGCAGCCCAAACAAACGAAACCTTGTCTCCTTCAAACCAATACATGGCATGCTCATGAAACGTCACGGGCTTTCCACTTGGTCCCGCGTTTCCCCACACTCCCACCGAAACACCCGTGAACTTGATCCGAACGGCAACCGTCCCGGATTGATTGTCAACCAGCATGTCTTGTACCTCAAGCTTGAGTGACTCAATCGCCTCTTGGCTCTTTCTGATCGGTTTCATGTAGTCTGACGTTGTCATCGTGCGGCCATTGTGGGTGACGATGGGTTGGACAAATTTTTCAAACTCGGCTTCCATAGTCCTGTTATTCATGCTGGCGATGTACTGGTGGTATGGTGTCCTGAGGTCCAGTGATGTTGGCGCTCGCTGGGCAAGTGCATCAGGCGTTCTTGGTGCGGTAGTTTGCTTTGCTCGGCGCGCGTCATTGTCTTGTATCGTTTTGAAGGTTGAGAGACGGCCATCAATAAACCAGGCCATGATGACTTCCTGGTACTCGGAAGTGGCACTTCCATCTTGGGCACTTTCGATTCTGATGATTCTAGCAGCTATAGCTTGAGAGTCATGGTCCACGATATAACCATCCAGCTCCGACTTTCGGTTCCCGTCTTCAGCGCCAGGGCGAAGGAAGGTGATGAACTCGTCGCGCTTTTGTGAGCCGCCAACGATATTGACAGTTGGCTGGATGTAGGCTTCAATCTCGTTCCATTTGCCATGGTTCTGGCAATCGAGTATAGCTTGGAATGAGGAGATGATTTCCTCAGATGAGAGATTCGAGGCCATGGCGTTGACGGGGTCTGGTACCTGCGGATGACGGGGCCAACTCAGAACGAGGCTCTAGAGAGAGGGAGAGAAGACACCGGCATGCTTCGGGGCATTTAAATGTGTTCTAGCTTCCATAGATAAGTAACATCCCCATCCTTGTTTTCAGATAAGATGCTCACTGCATATCCTTGTTTTCGCCGGCTGCAACTTGGCTTCCACTGTATGTCTCACCTCGATCTGCCTTATTAGTGGAGGGCGCTCCGTCTCTACAGATACAGTCTAGCACATCTGCTTGGAAATGACGCCTCGATGCACTATCATGATTATCTAATTATTATATTTCGTGTCTTCATTCGTGGCATTTCTGGCGCATTAGCCGACTGTTTCCACGAGATGCTCTAGTTTACACGCCTGTCCAAGCTGTCTTTTAGGCCTGGGCTCGTTCTTTACCATTAGCTCCAACATTAATATTAACGAGCTCAATATCGCTCCTGTTGCTCTTCTTGTCGTCATCGCCATCGGTGCTAAACTCGGCCGACTCTGCAGCATGACGACTTGCTATCGCACGGCTCCCGCCTGTTGAAGGCCCAGCGTAGGGACCTTCGCCAAGCTCCTCAAACCCGCTTTGGCCCGGCCTTCGAGTGACTGTCGATTTCGTCACCCTTCCGGACTCGTTGTAGTCGTACTGGTAAGACGCTCCAAAGTTGCGGCGGAGGTAGGGACGAAGGGAGGGGAGACAGGCAATGATGAGGCCGACGTAAACATCCAAGGCGCTCCATAGTTCTGTCAAAGTTGAGTGATTTTGTTAGTCATGTTTTTCGCGGAAGGTAGGTTTGCTTCAGGGGTCACATACCGATTGTTGTGATGGCCCGAAAGCTACCATCGTTGCTCAGCAGAACTGTCAAGAACCGTGTCAAGGAAAAGGCAATGTCGATGAGTCCAAGAAGAAAGACGCAATAGACTCCAATCTTGGTTTTGGTTCGCATGTTTAGATTGTGCAGGATAAGAAAAGGGAGGCCAAAGACTGTATGGCAGGTAAGTTTCCTTGAGATTGCTAATAACAATGGGTTGAGTGTAGCTTACGGGCAAGGCTTCCAACGAAATGCAACGCCCAAGCGGCCTCAAAGATTACCTGGACAATATCTTCGGGGCAAATTTTCTCGGGCTCCTTGATTGACCTTTGGAGGTAGTCGTCAGTGAAAGTTGCGTGTCTTCATCCAAGACAATCCAAAGTGACAGTGGTTACAAAGAAGGGACTTCCAACATACCAGTTTCTTTCGATAGGGAAACACAGGAACAGTTGTAGCGCGATCGATACCACGTAGGCTATCACACAGTAAATAATTGTCACCCATAGAGCCATCCTTCTCTTCTTCATGAATGGCGGGAATAGTTGGAGGTAGACTGAAACAAGAGCAGCTTTGCAGAGGTAAAACGTGGTGAAGAATGGGATGACCGAGGCCCAGATCATCTACAGGCATGTTAGCTTCGGATTTCCAAGACAAACCTGATGCAGCTCGCCGGTGGCCAAGTCAACGCAAAGAAGCACTATGGCCTACCTTCAATACATACTCAAACTCTTCTTCCGAGTTTGCCTCGTAGTTGGTGAGAGTATAATTAATGTGGGCCTCCAATGCTCCATGTTTTTTTAGGATAATGTCAAAACTTGATGTCGTCACCGCTGAGACCCAGGCCAGTATCATGATGAAATCGCTGACCAGCAGTCTTCGCTTCTGAATGATGATGCGAAGATAGATGCGCGCCGCGATGACCAGAGCCGCCACGACAATGAGCGTGTAGATGGTGCCCTGTTGGTGAATGTCAGTCAGTGCTCATTACAAACACGCAGATCACCCCGGGAAAAACTCCAAAGAGGAGCCTCGCCGGGCGACCCGGGGTGGCGTGGAGCACCTACCAGCACGGCAGCACCCGACGGCGCCGGAGCCATTTTGGCCGAGTCGGAGATCAAGTCGACCAACAGGAACAAGACACCCCAGAAGAAAGAGGCTCTGCAGTTGGAGGAGAGTGAAACCTTCAGCAAGAGACGGACATGGCAGGTTACCGAATCTTTGGGAAAAGGCACGTTAAGAGCATGTTGTTGGCACGGGTGGGCTCAAGGGTCCCCCCGGACATCAGGCAGATAACCAAGGAGGCATGGTTAGATATGCACGCCACTGAGAAGTAACCGAGCCATGCTGCCAATGGGAGCTACCCTGGTCGGGTCGTTCTAAGCTTAATCATTGTCGTTGCTAACGATATCGAGGTTGGCGCCACCGATGCGGCGACTCGTACTGGAATGTCGGAATCCTGCGCGGGCAACCCTTGATTTGCGGAAATAATGTCTGTCGACAAGATGGTCCAATAATAGGGAAGGGTTATTAAAGCCTTTTCATGCAGGGGAACGGTCCGGTGCACGCCACGGTCAAAGTGGCTGCATCCTCCATGGAACTATTCCCAGCTACGGCATCAAGTGGATTTGTTGGGCTTCTGTCAGCTCCTCCATCAGGGAGTGGCCAGATTATAGATTGTGCATGACTCAGTTTCCACAGCAATCACTCTTTAATTCCGACAGAGGCGCAGCACGATGGATTCATAAAATAACGTCTTGTCCAAGCTCATTCGGCTTAGCCGTTAGCTAAACGACCCAGACATAATTAACTGTTATCAGTGCTTGTGCACACAGACCCCCCTCTTCCTCAGCTTGGCTGCATTAGCCTTGCCCTCATCCGAGAGCGACTTGGCGGCGAAGCCTCCGACGGTGCGACGGGCAAGCTTTGTGCTCGTCTTGTCGTCATTGGGGAACTTGGCCTTGACTCCAAAGTCTTGTCCATCAGCCACGTAAAGAACCTCTCCACCGACCATCGTCAGCAGAACGCGCTGTCGGCCAAGCTCTTCGTCAGGAACCTTGAAAAAGTTCTTTTCGAGAACGATGATATCCGCCAGCTTGCCGGTCTCGAGCGAGCCGATCTGCTTATCGGCCCGCAGGAAGCGAGCGCCGTTGATGGTGATTGAGTGAAGTGCAGACTTGCGAGAAATGCCCTCGCCCGCTGGGAAGACGCCCACGAATGGTGGTCCTTGGCTGGCGGGCGAGTTGGGGTTTTCTGTGTCTCCCGATCGAGTCACGGCCACCTTGAGAGCAAGAAATTCGTCGAGGGGATCAATCTGCGGTTGTTAAAATGCGAAAACATCAAGAATCGGGCTAATACTCACTGGCCAGTCACTTCCGTACACGAGAGGTCGTCCGCCCTTCTCGAATTGAGCCCAGGCTTGCAGGTTATCAAGTCGATCATCGCCAATTGACTTGAACGTGTCGGGAATGTAGGAAGACGCAAGCTGCGCCCATTGGTAGCTGACGATCGGGTCAACACCGAGCTTGGCGAATCTTGGCCAATCCTTCTCGTGAGAGAGCTCGTCGTGAGCGAGACCCAGCTTGAAGCTCTTTCGCGGGTACTTCTTGCGGAACGACTCAGCCGCATTGAGACCAATTCGGACTGCAAGATCGCCGTCGACGTGCAATTGGGCGTCAATGCCCGCCAAGAACAGCAGCTCAAGGGTCTTGGTGAGGATCTCAGGCTTCCAATACGGATCGTTTAGCGAATCCGGATCAGGCGCCCACTTGTCGTCTGATCCGTTGACGGGGAGTAGGTATGGCTCGATGAGAGCAGCAGTGTTGGCGGGATAAGTAATTACACCGTCAATGAAGGCCTTGACAGCCTGCCACTTGGTGGTGGGCTTGGGTCCGATGGTGTTAGAGTCGTGGTATTCCTTGAAGAGAGCCACAACTTCTTTCACAAGAGCGGGCACATCGGCGAGAGTCTTTGGGGCCTCAATTCGCCAGTCAAAGTAGGCTCGCGATGTGAGGTTTCCCTCTTTCTTGAGAGCGCTGAAGACGGTGTGGTGCTCCTTGGTTGCGGCGGCATCCTGGAACGTGGTGATGCCGGCCTCGCGCAGGAGCTTGAGGGCAGCACGGCCAGCTTCCAGATTCTCCTCCTCTGTAGCGGGAGGTGGTCCTACCAGGAGGTTGTACGCATCATCCTGGAGGACGCCGGAGGGCTCGTTGCTGCCAGGAAGACGAACAATCTTGCCGTTGGAGGGATCTTTCGTGCTAGCATCGATCTTGGAAAGGTCCAACGCTCGCGAGTTGGCGATGACGGTGTGGTAGTCACTGGAGCGGACGATGATGGGGCGCTTGGTGTTGAGCTTGTCCAGCTGAGCTTTGCCCACGGTGCCACTCTTATCAACGAGACCGGCGTAGTCCATATTGACAACTTCAAGCCAGTCATCGTCGGTCTTGTCGGTCTCTCCATCAAGACATCCTTGGATGTGTTTGATGACATCCTCGATGGGCAGAGTCTGGTAGCTAAGGTCGCACTTGAGAAGGAAGAGACCGCCAGACAAGAGATGCATATGCGAATCAACCAGTCCAGGCATGGCCATGCGACCCTCGAGATCTACAACCTTGGTCGTCTTTCCAATGTAGTTCTTGATCTTGTTTTCAGCTCCGACATAAGTGATCTTGCCGCCATGGATAGCTAATGCGGATACCGGGGTATCACAAGAGCCCATAGTGTAGATGCTTCCATTTCGAAAGACGAGGTCGGCGGGTTGCGCAGCGGTTGAAGCTCCCGCAACGGGGTTCACGGCAGCCAATAAGGCGCCAACACAAAGAGAGACAAGACCACGGGCCATGGCAGAGGGTATACCAACGATGTGGGCAACAGAAGAGATGCGGCCTTGGAGAAACAGTTCTGTCTTCTCGACGTGGGAGAAGCATCTATAAGTATCGATCGCGAACTGGTCCTTGCTCTCCGCAGCGGGGTTCAACCACGGATGATCAGCAAGCTACAAGAACCTTGCCTTTACGAACGCTCAAGAACTATTGGTAGAAAATGAGGCCAGAACCTCGAGCATTGCAGGAGTTCGTGCCTGGCGGCTATATGACCCCGATTGGGAGTAGTGTGGCGGCTGAATATGCTTGTTATGCGCCCCTGGAAGCCTCGGCCGGTGCAGGGATCGTTGCTCATCGGACCCCGGACTTTGACCGCTGGGGTTAAGGTTTCAGGAATTGCGTCCTTTTACCCAGAGGGGGCTAGGAGGACCCTCAGTCTCACGATATAGCAGCTCTTCTATCATGACCGCCTCTTTTGGGATGTTCGGGAGATGCCTGTGGCCATATGGTGATAAGACTTTTTGTGATAGGTATTCGGCGTCCGTTGCAAACCCGAGATGATGCTTTCATGTCCGTCCCCATCTTTCTGCTGACAGATGATAGGCTCATCCTTCTCTCCAGTGCCCGGACCACCGAGTTCTCTGTACGGATACCTTATAGCACCCAGGGGAGAGCATGTATCGACGGTCTAGAACGATGAGGTATTATTCGGCAGTCATCACCTTTTTATCAGATAGAGAAGGTGTCAGACATAGTATTGATTTGAGTAATAGGTGGAATAGAACATGCTTCTGATGAACAAACCGTTCACATCAGACACCTCATGCCCCAGAAGAGGATCCAAATCTCGCTACTTGAACACAATCCACCCCCGGAATTTTCTCAGATTGAATTTGATCTTTGTGTTGATACCCTCGCTATCCACCCATGAAGATTTCCCCCCACTGTTGAGCGGACATCCCCCTCGATTAGACTGTCATCGTCCGAGTCTAAGTTCTCAATCCACTCGTGTTCACGAATCGCTCTCTCCGCAATGGGAAACCCATCTTCGCCGCGAAGCCATGTAAAGATATTTCGGGTCACAGCTTCTGAGTTTTCGTCTTCTGAGTCGAGGTCATCGTAATCGAGCCCCTCATAGTCGTCGATAATATCATCATGGTGATTTGCAATTTGACCATTCATCGGGCGCAGGATAGTTGACTGAACACGGTCTTGACAGTACTGCTGTACCTCTTTCCCATCCCTGCGGGACCAGTTAAAGTATTTATATGCTAGACCATGAACCATCCCACAAAGTGTGTGCTCGTGGACATCTAGATTCGTATCTTCGATTGCAGTGTAGCCGAATGGTGGAAATGGGAAGAGCGGTGGCGTTGTGTAGTCGACGTCGTGCGAAAGATACAAGAGACGGCATTCGTCAGCGCGAGAAATCTTGCCCTCATCGAGTGTCTCCAAGAGCGCCGGAGACTGAATGAATGATGCGAATGTCCCTGTCCATGTAGCTGAACTGAGATCGACAGGCCAACAAGCTCCTCGAGCTTCTCGGAGGGAGCGGTTATGGGCTCCGGTTAGGAAAGCACCGAGCCATAGAAAACCGAGCTCTGGGTCACGTTTCATCAGAGTCCTCAAGAGCTGATGTGGATCTTTGATTCCGTCTAGGAATGCAAACGATCCCTGCAGCCAGATCCCACAGATGTTGGTTGTTACGTCAGGTTCAAAAAAGATACTGTCCAGAAGTCCCTTGAGGCCCCTTGGGTTACAGCTGAGTGTCAATAGTCGATCCAGTTGACCGTGGCTCTCGATAGAAAACGGAGATGCTGTGCATTCTTTTCTTTTCTCCTCCGATTTCCCAGTGAGCTTGGGGATAGCAAGTTCAATCTGCCTGTTGTCGTACTTGGCGAGTGAGGTTAACAGGGCCGCTGTGAGAGCCGCTCGACTCTGGTCATGGATATTGTGAAGGTCGCAGTAACCAGACAAGTAGCGAAGGGCAGCGGTTGAAGAGAATTTGGTCTGTTTAAGGCTTGAACTTGACACCGCGGGGTTGCTCGAAAGGACGAAACGCTGTTCTGAAGCAAGTTTGACAGTCCAAGGGGACTGCAAAACTCCCTTGGCATTGCAAATTTTTGCATCCCAACCGTTCGTTTCCTTCTGTCAAGATGGAATTCCACCAGTTCACGGCGCTCTCAACGGCCTGACTAAGATTGACTGAGACAACGGATTTGCCTATGTTTGGCATCCCTGAGCCGTTGGAGGCATCTTGATTGGGTTGGAAGATGCATGCCCCTGGGATGAGTTCGGCTCATCGTGCTGAGAGAACGTAGGCCCAGGCCAGCATCAGTATCGGGACGTGAGTGTTGTCTGCGTCAAAGAAATCCGGTAGAACTGTCGTTGAACAGCGTGGATCTGAAGTGAAAACAACCCGAGTCTTTTCCTTCCAAGCCACTTGGAAACGGGTTTCATCTCTGAAAGAAGGGAGATGCAGGGCTTCCTCGCTAGCGAGCCACGTGGTTCGTCCCCTCGTAACGGCAACATTGCTAAAGGTGTCTATATGGAGATTCTCTGGGAAACAGGGGTGGTTTGGAAACTGCGTTTCCAGGCGCGATAGGCAACTCATTGGTAGTGCTGAGTCTTGCGACGCCCACTCACACAGCCTGGACGATGTCCTACAGGCTCGCTCGAACATAGCTCGAGTAGCCTGCTCCCCGGGACGAATTGCATTCTTCATATTTCACAATGGGAGAATAAAATGGACCAGGGAGGCAGCTCCGGAGGGGCGGGAGATCGATGTGAGTGTTTGAGGATAAACAAAGCAATGCACAGAGGTGCCAAGGTGTAAGATGCCTACGGGTATTTCTTGGGTAACAGAGCATTCCTTGACGCCAATGGTAGCCAATTTTACAGCCTGCTTAATCTATGATAATGTATATGCCCTCAATACTTAGGGAAATCCAAAGACGCCCACATCGCCATCCAAAACAATGCAAGACTTGACGACTCCTATGCCAATACCTCGTGTACACCACTCTTCCCAGCATACAGCGCAATCTCGCCAGCGCTTTCAAACAAAACAACTTTTGTACATGGTCTATTTAGCCCCCACAATCATTCAATGTCTCAGATGTGCCTGTTTCAGGGGACAGCAGCAGGCTTGCTAGGCTCAGGCGCGGGAGCAGGCTTTTTAACTCCTCCGTATCTGTGGCCGTCACCACTAGGTAAAACCGGATCATCTCCAATGGGTTCCGTAACCCACGACGGGGGAATTTGAGTAAGGTAATCGTACCACCAATCACCCATCTTGTGATAACCGTCGGGCTTTGGATGGATGCAGTCGTATAGTTGATCCAGCGGGAAATCGGTAAAGTCAACAGCAAGGATACGTCTTCCCTGCAGTCTGCGTTCTTTGACAAGGCTGGGAATCATGCTGATGAAAGCCTCGTGGTTGACTGACTTGTGAGGGTCGCAGGTGGGCAGAATCATGGCCACGAGCATCACGGCGTCGGGGCATGCCAAGAACATTTGGTCGATCAGAGCACCTAGGCGATCTGCCATCCCTTGAGGGTCGTTTCCTTCCGTTGAGTACCGGGCTCTGTCTTCCAGGTCGTTTGTCCCCGCGTGGAGAAGGATAAGGTTGGGGCGGTGCAGCAGAGAAGGGTCGACATGGTCCGCCATGAACTGGATCGTCTTTCCCGGCCAAGCAGCCTATTTTACAGTTAGCCATCCATCTAATAGGGAATATGCATCAGTGCTCACAAAGTTTCCGTTTTCCATAGTTCCGGCTGCTCTTGTACCGGCAAAGACAACAGTGTTTTCTAGCGAGAGTGTCAGTACATTGGCAACGCAGCATGTAGAAGCCCCTAGATCTTACGCGTAAGGTGTTCCTTTAGCCTTCCTCGGTAACCATTTCCATCGCCGCCATCGCCCGCTTCATGGCGTCCATACGTAATGGAATCACCCACAGGGAGGATTCGGAGTTTGACACCATTCTGGATCAACTCGCCCGTCTTGGCTCCCTGATGCGTTAGGTATGTTGTAGGTCCGGAATCAGCGCGGCATGAACCCATTTCGGTGACCAGCGGGAGCTCTCCGTAGCCGTTGACCTTGTTGTTTTGGCTCATCATGTCAAAGATGATGCGATTGGCAATGACCTGGTGGAGGAGAATCTGAGGATGGAAAGCTCGAGCATATCTAGCAGTTGCATTTTAGCGGTTGTCACACAATAAGAAATGAACATAAATGTTACCCGTCAGGCAGAACGTTGGGAATCCGCCATCCCCCATCAGATGATTTTGATTCATCATCTCCTGTCGGAATGTTCAAGTCACTCAAAGCAGTGCCGTTCGCGTTCTGGTCAAAGGTGAACTTGGCATCCGGGCCCATGGCAAGAGCAATATGGGCCAAGACATTCTGGGAGCCAGAAAATGTCTTATTTCTGGGGCGGTCCTCGGATCGGTCAAAGGGTGTCTTGTCTGCTTGATCTGCAGTGTTGAGCTCGTAAAACATGAGGCCAAACCTGTGACAAAGTTAGCATTTTCGGCAGACGTCATCAAACCGTGCAAATAATACCTCGTGCTTTTCTTTGATGTTCTCTCATCAACTCCAGCTTCGCAGTATCGTCCTCCGAGGTCTCCCACTATCGAGTCATAATCAACGAACTGGACGCTTGAACCAGCTCTCTCCACGGCTGTTGCCTGTGGGGGAAATGTGTCAGATACAGTTCCAAGAGGCGCAGTCAGGCAAGTCCTACCAGCTTCTCGTTAATCAGATCCACGAGGTCATTGATCTTTTTCCGCAGGTCAACTGTGAGATGCTCCGTGTTTCTTGCATAGTCGTGAGATTCCTATGCATGTTAGATATGGCATTCAGCCCGTTGGTTTCTTCAAGGCCGCAACTAACCTCAGTCCATGTCGACCAGGAAACCTTGTTGCACGATTCAGTCATGGTTGTCGAGAAAAACTTGGCGTATCTATCAAACATTTAGCCGGAAGTTGCGGAACAAGAAAGTAGCCCATTTGTTACCCAGTATAGTAGATAGTACCACTGCCAGTTATGTTAGCAACTGCAATGAAACCAAGGTAGAAAAGGATACCTACTCGCTTGCCAGCTTGCGCTTGGCCTCAGTCAAGACATTATCAACCTTGTGGCCAAAGTCGTCACTCTCGACGAGCTCCCGGGAAATTTCCAGCTGTTCATCACAGCTTCGCGTCAACTCCTCGATTTGGAACTCGGTCAGGTGTGGATAGTCTTTGAGGAGCCCAGGAATGGAATTTCCCAGTTTATCAAATGCCTTTTCCGATGAGTCGAAAGAAGCCCACTGATAGATGCAATGGTTCAAAACGTTGACAAATTCGGCATCATTGGCACCTAGCATTGCGTCAGATTTTGCTTTTCTGGAACTCAACTCTCAAGCCTACCAGCAGAGACCAAGATGACCTGTTGACCCTTGTCGATATGAGGAAGCTGCTGCTGCGTGACATCTTCTAGGGTGGCCCCAGAACATGATTGGAACTGGAATCTTCTCTTAGACTTGTCGCCAAGCCTGCCGTCTTGATTGACTAGACTAGGATAGGCATTATCGTGTCGACCACAGCTCCAGTCTAAGATTATATCAGAGACTTGTTTGTGTGAGAACAGGGCATAAAACTTACCGCTCTGAGAGTCGGATGCCTGGCTTGCGTCTCCAAATTTGTTTCCAGCGCCAATTCCGGCCGAATATGAGTCTCCGATGGCAGCAAGTTTCGTGATGTATGAAAGGTCACTGGCGTCCCACGAGTCAACGTCATCAAACTGATTTCCGTCTCTGGGCAGCAGCATTGACCCCAGGCTCGGGAACGGCGGGAAAGGAGTTGCCTGTTGGATGAGCGAGGTGATGGCCAGGCAATGCCATACTAGGCGACTCATCTTGAAAGGCCAAACGAGAGACGTAGGCAAAGAGAAAAATGGGCGAAGTGAGTGTGATGAATGCATTGGGACCAACCCAAGGCGTGGAGCCAGTGGCTGGAGCTAAGCTGAAGGTGGCGGCCTGAGGCACCCACCCCTGTCCAGCAAATGTCCGTCCATAGATGAGCCAGGAGGTAAGCAGGCTCTAGAAGGACGGATATTGTCATTGTTGGTACGCCACAGCGAAGGATCAACTAATTAAAAGAGCTGAGTAAAGCCACGGTAAGTTGGTCGAGACCCCTATTTCCCATGAAGCAATGCGCTGGCCTTTGCTCGATATTCCTCTAGCCTTGGTGAATCCCCTCTATTGGATTAGCGCCAATACAGTACGCGGCAAGTTCAAATAATGCCAGGGAAAAGATGTCACCTTGNTTGGTACGCCACAGCGAAGGATCAACTAATTAAAAGAGCTGAGTAAAGCCACGGTAAGTTGGTCGAGACCCCTATTTCCCATGAAGCAATGCGCTGGCCTTTGCTCGATATTCCTCTAGCCTTGGTGAATCCCCTCTATTGGATTAGCGCCAATACAGTACGCGGCAAGTTCAAATAATGCCAGGGAAAAGATGTCACCTTGGGCGCCCAGAGCCTTGGAGACAGGGGAATCGGCCGCGTTCCAGGGGCTGGGGATGCCGTGACAGCCGTGGCACTCCGCGCCAAGTCGCGATTGTGTATTTTTAACCTTTGATTATCGCCAATCTGCTGTTGGTCCATGAGCTTGCTCTGCGGTGGGGAATAACCTGAGTGAGACTAGCTCAGGGGTCTGGCCGCACTGTTTGCTCTGGCTCAGAGGCCTGGACCTTTTAACGCGAGGCCTCTGGCGCGTCAAAGTGCGCTTGTGCTAGAACGAATCAGTCCTGTGGCTTTTGATTGAGGCTTCAATGGCGGCTTCTAACTGGCCCCTTGACCCCTGCTAGATTGCCAAGTGGCACACCTTCAGGGGCCTTGTTCGGGCTAATCCGTAAACAAAAACCAGGCAATTGCCGAGACAGCTGAGATGCGACCGGAGATCCATCTGACAATCTGACACCTCAAGGATTAAACGTTTCTTTCGTCGTGCTCGCGCTCTGGATGGAAGCCCGTGATTCCGGTATGAGACTCGACTCACTCACAATCGCAGCATTCCACCATGTCCCAGTCTTGCTAATACCCATACAGACCTCTAGCTCAGGGCCTCCCCGCCTCTTCACCATGATCATCGCAGCCTCGCGAGCCTTGGCCTTGCTGGTCTCTATCGTTCTCTGCGCGTTGATCGACGATGTGCTAGGGGCCGGCAAAGGCGCAAAGAAGCCATATGTTCTCCCAGAAACGGAGCCACGGGTTTCGGGCAACCTACAGGTCAAGGTCGACTGGCCACTGGTGGCGAACAAATGGCCCAACCAATCTCCGAGTGTATCCTCACTCTCTCACCATTGGGTGACCACCAGCCACATCAAGTCGATTTCCAAGCCTCTCTCCGACGGTCAACTGCTACAGCTGGCTATGGATGCCTATGGCGAAATGACCGATGCCATCAAGGCTTACGGCGCTAGCCAGGACGCGAGGCCTTCCGCCATGACTGCATTGGCCTTTGACGATGAAGTCATTTTGGCTTCTTCGCAAAAAGGATACGGGTCCTACTCGTACGACCTAGAGCATACGCCTGTCTATTCAGCATTGAAACTCTGTCAACTTGCCAAGGTAACATCACAAAGTGTGGGCGGGCTGGGTGGCAATCAAGCCATGTGCGGTCAGGTTACGGCTCTTCAACTGTACCACCGCCAATATCCCGGCAGACAAGATTTCAAGGGGAGAAACGCCAGGATAGTCACCGTATCTTCTCAAGAATCAACCGAGGGGGATAAGAACGGCAACAAGATCGGGCAAGTCAAATGGGTCGACACTTGTCCTCAGCCGGCGACTCAGGGCGGTCCAATGGTACGTTTCCGGAAGCATTTTGAGTTTAGTAATTCATATCTAACACAGAATAGGCCGATTGGGGTTGTGATAAGGTACTGGGTCAGCAACGCGTTAGAAAGATCCCGAGCCCGGAGACAAGGGGCAGGAAGTATGTGGCTCAGCCCTATGATATTAAGGGGGCAGCAAAAGGGCAGATCCAGCTATGTCAGTAAAAAATAGAAATTTTGTGTTGATGTCATATTACTTGGCCAAGAACCGATCCCGAGGTCCATCATGTAGGATAAAACTGTTCATGATTCCAGTTATCCGTGCCCACCTAGCCAGGCAAGTCAACTCCGAGTCTTCTCATACCCTCTCTAGATCTTTTGAAACTACCTTTTGGTCATATGATTATCTATTTTTTTTTTTTTTTTTTTTTTTTTTTTTTTTTTTTTTTTTTTTTTTTTTTTTTTTTTTTTTTTTTTTTTCGATTTACTTTTGCGTTCGAATTTGCGTTGCTCGAAAACGATACCTCAAGCCCTGGTAGCTGCCTACCCTGAAGCCAAACCAATCATGCCCAGGTGACTGGGTTTGAAACACACTGAGCCAAGCCCTGAGTGTGGCACTCAACTACCCTCACCGACAAATTACACATAAGTGGACGCTCTTTTGTTTCCCCCCGCCAGAGATAATACGGCTGTTATATCACCCTGCCTACCTAACTAACCTCTCTTACATCCAGTTGGGAATTGTGGCCTAGTCCGTCTTGGTGGTGATGTGTCGACATAGTGTTTTCATACCGATGCCCAGCGATCACAAATGCCCTCCAAATCGGAGGCAATTCCGTAGGTTATCAAGGGACAATAATGCTGTGCACTTTTTGACTTTCAGCCAAGCCTCGGTTAACGGAAGAAATAAGGTTGTGACAACTGTTGGTTGGTTGTGGTCCATGGACACCCCTGAGCCGAGATTACAGCCAGCTTCCGAGTTACTGATCCCTTCACCAACACAGTTGCTGTGAAGAGTTGAGGAGGCAACAAACGGAATCATTACGGAAGGTCCGGCATAGTGTCAGCAATGAGGTGCAACATCTCGGGCGACGCCTGGAAATGTTCGCTCAATACTTACATTTAAAAAACCCACAACTATAGACAAAGAAGTCCGAGTACTAGTAAATGAACCCCACGGGCTTCTCATTGTGTTCACGATAAATTCACATTGAAGCGGTGGGGATTCACATTTAAGCGTCAATGGAAACACCATGTCATACGAGGTTGTTGGTTGTCCACACACGCTCGGGCATTTCCTCTTTCATTCGCCACGTGAAGCGAGGGTCGGCCAGGGGGTCTGGGTTAAGAACCGAGTAAAACCCGAGGCATTGAAAAAACGGAATCTTTTTTCACTCTCCTGAACGTTACGAGTATAGCTACAACTCTACTCGCGGCGACCCCAACATCTGTCGACTACAGAGGCCGAGCTATATATTAGCCTATTGTATGCACGCAAAACTCATTTCCCTGCCGCACGTCAAGTAAAATCGCTCACTATGCCTGACGAATCTGACCATTCGCGATCCGAATTCTGGCTACGCCTGGACATGGCCCTCACCGAGAATGACACGTCTCCGTCTGGGCATGCCGGGGAAGAAGGTGTCAAGCGAGGGAATATTCCCCTCCCCATTATCAAAAAAGTCTTCTATAATAGAAATCCACTTAAAGAGATTGGGCTTTGGAGTGCAGACTTGCCGATAGAGCCTCAAATGGTTGCCGCTTTTTTATCCTTCGCCAGAGGGGGCCACCTCCCCGAGGACCGCCAAACGATTCTGCCACTGCTCACGAAGGAGGAGCTTACCAACATGACTAAACCTTATTCTCAGTGGGCGCCTGCTGAGTATCATCATCTCGGGCAGGCTGCTGTCACTTCTATCTCTAGCCGGCTCAACCTCGCCAAGGACGACGAAAAACTTCCACCTATCGCTACTGAGCTCTATGCCATGAAGAAGAGAATATGGGAGGGCATCCCGCCCTTGTCGGAGAGACGCTGGAATGAACTGGATCTTGACAATACGTGGAATTTTCCAATGGCTTGTCGTTACATCGTGGCCGTCATCGACGTCTTCCAATACCTGAACGAAGGCTGGATGAAGAAAGCTATGCGGACTGTCTACAATCGGATTTGGGACGACCTGCACGACTGTGAAGAAGCCATTAACGCCTGTCGAAGGTTGGCGGCCGACGGGGGCGATTTCAAGGAGATATCGTTGACCGCCCTCTGGTATCAGCATACCAAATCCCACTTTGACTCCATGTGTGAGATGGCCCATGGATGGGTCACTGAGCACATCCAACGTCTTCGGCAACCAGTGCTAGACCAGCTCGCCTCCCACAACCCAACACATGAAAGTGACGTTGACGAGGTACAGTGGGATCTGACCAACAAGATTTACGACCTTCTCGTTAACGGCGCCCATGCTGATTACACGATATCCCTACCAATGGAAGGATACAAAGGTAGCAACATACCGCTTCAGAGACCACTGGGCTCGGAACCACCGGGAGGCTTCCGTGAAAAGCCCATTTCCTTTTCCCTCCACCTTTTGAAACGAAAATCCGACTACGTTGGGCGTTGGTGGTATCTTCGACGGAAAGAAGAATACAAGACCTATGAAAGACTAGGAATGAGTCCAATCGAGCTGGAGAGCAATGACCCCGCGCGTCTCTTAATCCGGTGCCATAGCCAGCTCGACGCACAGGCTCAATCCCGAAGAGAACTGCGTGGAGAACCTCAAGAACTAGATCTAGACCCTTGGTTGGATCTGACAAAGACATACTTGGGGTATGGCCATCGGAGATGTGGTTTCGTCGCGTATCGGCTGTGCCATAGCCACACTCCTGAGGCATGGAACGATTTCAAGGCCAAGTTTGAGTCGGACATCTCCGATTGGGGCAGAGATGTGAAGGGTATTGACGATGTCCGTGCTGCTTGCAAGATTCACTGGCTGGATGGCCAAAAGCTTGGAATCCCTGAGGGGGATATCGAGGCTGCTAAGAAGTAAGTTGTCCTTCATCAAGAGCCCGATTTCTGGCAATCTTACATCGAACTCTAGGCACTTCCATAAACACATAAAATCAGAGGATGCTCGCGGTGCCCACGAGAAGGCGTTTCTGGTCATCGATGAAGATGTCATGAAATCGTACCTCGACCCTGTTAGGGGCGGTGAAAAATTCGTCCTAGCAGTAGACCCAGATTTTGATCACGAAACAAAACCTGAAGATCGAAGGCGTCCTAACTACAAGGGGAATGTGAGAGTGCTTGGAAGTGTCCTGTGGGATGACGTAGGGGCGCTACTCATCACACAGAGTACCACCCTTGACGACATCTGGCCGCTTGCTATGAACCGCCCTCATGGAATCTATGCAGGCTCAAGGGTGACACCTGTTCTGAAATTTTCATCGTATGAGGAATTACTGGGATTTCAAATACGTTGCGCTATCCTCCCGGGACTGGTGCCATCTGTGAAACTGGGCCTCTGGCTGACGGCACGTTATCGACGAAGACGTTGAAACTACCCTTGTTTACTGACTGGAAGTTACTTCATGAATTAGAGTTGTATCAATAACTATGTACTTCTTTTTACTGCGGTAGTGAATCCAATGCCGTCTGAGTTTCACTTAACCTTGATCGCTCTAAAGCGTGTGACTTGAGAAGTTCAACATTTGCTTGGGGGTCAGAGTCGTCATATAAGAACGCCGAACTTTGGAACCAACAAGGTTGAGCAGGTTAACCTTACCAGAGTTCGGAAAATGCACCGACGGATAAATTTTAATAATTAGAAATGATGTTCTTTTAATGACTGTCTCACCCAAAGCCTGGTGGGGTGTTTTTCTTCGTCATGGGGCAATACTCAGCCACTATGTTAGCATTAGGATATGATGCTATGATGTGTCGATATTGTGTTTTTTGATATAGTTGAAGATCGGCCCTCGATGGGAAAACTGAGCCAGAAGGTAGTTTTGGGGCCTTATCAGACACAGGCTGGTCCCTGGCTCTTGGATAGAGAGATGAAATCAGATGCATTCTAGAAGGCAGCATGGAGATCTACCAAAGAAAGAGATATTTAGTTTCATGGCATACGGTAAACGGCGCCAGTGGCCGCTTGAAGTGAGTTGTGTGGACTGGGCATTTACTCACTCACTCTACTGACAATTGTCTCGGCTCACGCAACCCTAAAATAATAACGAGACACTGCTTGTTGTGCTGATGACTCTACTTCGCTGTTTCTAAGTTCACTTTGTTATACTAGGGCAAGGGACACATCTAACCCGCTACAAAGGCCCTGGCATGATCTGGGTTTATTATCACGAAAAACTGACCCTCGACGCTTTAGACCGGACTTTTTGTGAGTTGTGAAATCCAATATCGAAAAACACCATACTAATGCGATCATGTCCAAAGGATGCTTAGTCTATACTGGATTTCTTTATCTAGTGCTCAATGCCATTACACTGAGAAAGGAAGAAGATGCTCATTTACTGACAGTTAGACAACTAATTTGTGTGTCAAGGCAAGCGCGATCATCAGGCATATTGGTCAATCGCAATAGATACCCCCCTGACATTAGTCGCCCAGTAGTTGAGGCCCATTAAGCGCCACCTTCAAGCCACAACAACTTTCAGCTCCTCGAGTTCACCCAATTAAAGCCAGGCACTCGCCCAGCGCCTTCTCTCTTCCTGCCTGGGTCTTGGCGGCGGATTTGAGAAATGCGGCCTTGCGGTGGGGAATAAAATAAAGATGTCTCTGGCTGGTTACTTATTAAACTCAGGCTCCGGAAGCGTGAGGGACCTGAGCGTGATCTGATAGAATTGTTGCAAGTCGGTAGACTAAGATAAAACCCTTGAGCATCTGTGTCATTTCCGTCGGATTTCTCTATTCTAGAGAGTCTAATCTATAATAATATTCGAAAAGGCAGCTAAGTTATGAGCGTTGCGTGAAGTTTACGGCGTAGTTTACATCACACCTGTGGGCTTTTGCTCTCACCAAAGCCTGAGGTATCCATGCAGACAGACCCTGCATTGCTAAGCGCCGAGACAGATCGACATAGCACTGTAGGTCCCAAGCCATAAAGGTGGGAGACCAGGCTGGCGCCCTCGGCGTGATACCTTTTTCCCCCTTTTCACTCTCTTTCCCGGGCTCAATCGCCTCTTGTACTCTCAAGTCTGCCTATCATGGCGGAAACACTAGGCTTGGTCTCTAGCTGCCTCACCATCATTGAGTTGTCGGCCAAGATCGTCGGGTGCTGTGTCGAGTATTCGACCTCCGTCAAAAATGCCGCGGCGGATATTCAACGCCTGCAAAGGCAGGTTGAGGCGCTGCAGGTAATAGTTCAGGCCCACCGGAATCTCCTCGAGGGACGCAATGGCGCCAAACTCTCCGTGTCAAACAACGTACGCCAGGCTGTTGATGCCTGCTGTGGACATCTTTTCCGGGTTCACGAGAAGCTGAAGCCAAGAAAAAGACATTCAGCCAGGAACCTGCTGGGAATTAGATCCCTTACATGGCCTTTCAGCAGTTCAGAAGTGGTAAAACTAATCAGCGATATCCAATCCTGGATGGACATCATGGACGCAGGTTTGCGAATCGATCAGTGGTATATTGCGCCCCCGATACTCTTATGCACACTACAGAGCCACTCTAATGTCTTCCCAGCGCCATCATTCTCGATACCAATCAACAGATGGTCCTCTCCAAGCTCCCCACAGCCTCAGGCGCATCTTACAACTCGCACCAGAATGAACACGCTCCAAGATGCCACCCCGAAACCAGGGTCGACCTTCTCTTCCAAATACGCCAATGGGCTCAAGATCCTCAGACAAAACCACTGTACTGGCTGAATGGCATGGCAGGGACCGGGAAATCGACCATTTCGCGGACCTTGGCCACGCATTTTGATTCCATGGGAAGCCTCGGTGCCAGCTTTTTCTTCAAGAGAGGCGAGCATGATCGCTCAGCTTCTACACTACTATTCTCGACCATCGCATATCAACTGGCCTATGCGTATCCCGCCGCCTTGCTTCATATCATCCAAGCCGTTGAAGCTGAACCATCCATCTCGCAAAAGCCTCTCAAGGAGCAGTTTCAAAAGCTTGTTGTGGAGCCCCTCTCTCGGATCCAAGCAGAATCGCAGAGCCTCATTATCATCATCGATGCCTTGGATGAGTGTGAATCGGACCAAGATATCAGGATCATCATATCTGCCTTTACACAGGCGAACAGCCTGAACTCGGCGAGACTCAAGGTTCTAGTCACCAGCAGACCAGAGCTGCCCATCCGGCTCGGGTTCTCGGGTCATGAGGGTGTCTACGAATCATTGATCCTGCATGAGGTTCCTCCGCTTCACGTGGAGGCCGATCTCTTCATATATCTGATGCATGAAGTCAAGCTCATCCGGGATTCGTTCAACCGAACCGTGCCTATCCATCGACACCTGTCACTAGATTGGCCCAATCCGCTGCATATTGCGATTCTTGCCCGGAGTGCCTCTCCGCTGTTCATTATTGCGGCCACAATGATGCGTATCATCGGGGATCGTGTCTTGGGCAACCCAGACGACCAACTCGCAAGGATCTTGCTTGATCTCACTGTCCGCAACGACATCGGTGGCAATATTAGCGCCACGTACCTGTCCGCACTGAACCCGCTTATTGCTGGCCGTTCCAGCCGAGACAAAGATTGCATCCTTCAGCAATTCCGTGCCATCATCGGGCCCCTGATTCTTCTACAGACGCCGCTTTCCATAGGACGTCTTGGTCGCCTACTAGACATTCCTCACAAGCTTATCGAACAGACGCTCGACTCACTGCATTCCGTGCTCAACGTCCCTAACATACCCGACGGCGTTGTGCGGCTCTTTCACTTGTCCTTTCGCGACTTCCTGCTGAACGCTGAGAACCCAGGTAGCGCCGATTTCCAGATCAATGAGGCTGACACTCACAAAGAACTGGCATTTCAGTGTCTTGATCTGCTGACGACACGGACTCCCCTACAGAAGAACATATGTAATTTCCAGTGGCCTGGGACCTCCTGTTGTGGCATCAGCACCGAGTTTAAAATGCATTGTCTGCCAGCGGAGGTGCAGTATGCGTGTCTCTACTGGGTCCATCATCTGAGGAACAGCCAGGTTCAGATCCATGACGGCGATAGAGTACACGAGTTCCTCAGGATACACTTCCTCCACTGGCTGGAAGCACTCAGTATTCTCGGCCGAGTTTCTGAAACAATTACTCAAATCTCCATGCTGCAAAGCCTGGCGCAGGTATGTCTAAACTGCAAGCGTACTAACCTTGACCAATACTAATTCGTAACAGCTCGAAGCAGCATCAGAAGTGCTCTCTTTTCTGGAAGGTGCAAGGCGTTTTGTCTTGGCTCACAGACACATTGCCTCCCAGGTGCCATTGCAGCTCTATTCTTCGGCGCTCATCTTCAGTCCGGTGAATAGCGTCATCCGCCAAGCTTTTGCAGAAGACATGCCGCTATATATTAATCTCCTTCCCAAGGTGGACCAAGATTGGTCTGCTGCTTTGATGTCGCTTGAAGGCCACCAAGCCATGGTCTTTGGTGCGGTCTTCTCCCCTGATTCACGGCTTCTAGCGTCTGCATCGGACGATGCGACGGTGCGGATCTGGGAGGCCGACACGGGGGAGCATCTTCAAACGCTTGAAGGAAACAGCAGTAGCGTTTACTCTGTTGCCTTCTCTCACGATTCCAAGTTCCTAGCATCTGGTTCAAAAGATGGTACAGTCAGGCTTTGGTCAGTACAAACTGGCGATCAACTTGAAATATTTACTGGTCATAATAACACGGTCCGCTCCGTTATCTTTTCTCCTGACTCAAAGACTCTTATTTCCGGATCAGATGATACTTATGTTCGAGTCTGGTCGGTTGCAACCGCTACGACCATTCACGCTCTTGAAGGTCATACTTCGCCAGTCGAGGTGTGTGCCTGCTCGAGAAATGGCAACCTGATTGCCTCAGGGTCATTAGATGACTATGTCCGAGTTTGGTCAATCCACAGCGGCCAACATATTCGAAGCCTGGACAGTCACGAGAGGGGGGTTACATCGGTGGCTTTTTCATCAGACTCATGCCGGATTGCGACGACATCGCGAAATGGAACAGTTCGTATCTGGTCAGTTGAAGGAGGTGGCTGTCTACAAGTCTACAACGAGCTACAGGATCGCATCTTCTCAGCTGCCTGGTCACCAGACCTCGAAATGATGGCCATGACGTCGAGCAGAGACATCCACTTCCGTCAGTTCTGGCCGAACGAAGAAACGTGGAGCATAAAAGCTCACAACGCCACCTCAGCAGCTTTCTCATCTGACTTGAGGCTGATCGCGTCCGGTTCCTTCGACGGCTGCGTGCGGATCTGGTCCACAACTCCACGGGCTTCCACAGGTGTTTCGGACGACCAAATACTATCAGTGCACTTTGTGGCAAATTCGAGCCTCGTAGCAGCAAGATCGTGCACAGAGGTCAGTCTTTGGTCCGCTGACACGGGAGGTCGCCAATCAATACTTGAAGGGCGCATTGAATGGGGGGAACTGACGGAATTCTCCCCTGATGCGACGCTCTTGGCTGCGGCGTCAGCAGATGGCCTCGTCCGGATCTGGTCGACAGAGACAGGGAAGTGTGTACACACACTGGTTAGTGCCAGCAACCACCCTCGTTATCTTGCTTTTGCAGCCGATTCACGCCTGCTAGTCGTTGTACACAAGAATGGAATCATTGAGGGCTGGCAATGGGAGAAGGGGACCTACGAGCGCATCTTCCTCCGGTGTTATGAACTGCCGGAATTCCGCAGTCTGGCCGTGGCACCCAGGATGGAATTCCTAGTCTTGACGGTTGGAAAGGGAATTCTTATCTGGGAAGTAGGCGAGCATGACTATCTGCTACGATCCGCTGGCTATGCCGGCTTGATTGCCTTTTCACAGGACTCAAACCTCGTTGCATCTGTCCAGGGAACTAGTGGATACATCACCATTTGGTCGGTTCGAAAACGCCAACGTTTGAAACAAATCCCATTGGCCTGTGACATATACAGCCTCTCGTTCAGTCCTGACAATACCACTTTATACACGACAAGTGGCCCATTTTCATTGAACGAGACTCCACTCGTCACTGGGGATCTATCATTGACGCCAACCGAAGTACCGGAAACGAACAGCAAGTTCACTCTCAGTGCTGACAGTTCTTGGATCCAGTATTCGGGACAGAACCTCCTGTGGCTTCCCTCTGAGTCTAGACCCCGTGACGGGTATTTTGGGCAGCTCGTCTATGTCATTGGAGAATCTACTATTGTCTTAGGGTGCTCTATACAGGATATCATGGTTATCAGATTTTCAAATCAGTGGTTATAATTGGGGGTGGCACGCCTGGTTGGGTGGCAGGTGGAGACATCAGCGGTGGCAATCTAACGACATCGTCACGGTAGGAGTTAGAGGAGTCAAAGGCAAAGAATACTTCTGTCAAGAGGCAGCCAATAAGATAGTGACCGGCTAACTATGCCTGTCTTATTGAAGAGGGAAATGACCTGATTAGGTGCATTAGTCCCTTGAAAACTTGACCCTCGTAGCTTTAAGTAATAGATCAGACGCTAGCCGTAATAATAGCCGGCGACTTGTCAGAACTTTCAGCCACTGGGCTTGATGAACCATCGGACCGTTCCTGGTCTTGCATCCTATCGTCTTTACCCTCTAGAGCAGCACTCTTCCAAGCCACGTAACAGGTGAAGGGGACACTGGCAGCAAAAACAGCAAACGAGACGGCCAGGTTCGCCATAAGCGACACATTTTCCTTGGACCCAATTCCATATGCACAAGCAAAACCCAGACTCTCGGCCGATCGCAGGATACCGCTGGTGTATGCAAGAGTATCGACATCGTTGTTGTAAAGCCCTAGGATCCAGTATGTCCACACAACGGAGGCATTTCCTGCAATGCTGTTTGGTTGTTAGTGTATTTGTCTTTGGGACGAAGTGTTTCAAACTCACCTAAAGAGACAATAGCCAACGATGGCCTTGGCATAATCAGGGGAATAAATGTCAAGGATGGGAGCTGGCACTCGTGACTGGAGGTTTGCCTGCATGTAAAAGTTGAAGATCCATTGCACCACAAATACCAACAGCATAGAGTACCATCCCACATTGCATAGGGCCCGCTTGCTCTTGAATACCTTCTGGGAATCGAGCAACCGCCCCCATCCAATGGTGGAGGCAATACCGCACATAGTCTGGACGAAGCCAGCCAGCGCACGCCCCCTGACGGTGAAGTAAACAGCAAGGTAGTTACCCTGGTATGTATAGCTCCAGCGAACTGTGATGAAGATTGGCATGAGCCAGACAATGTGTCGAGATTTGAGAGCCTTCCACAGTCCAGAAACCCCCTCCTTCAGGGGTATGCGGGACTGTCCAGAACTGAACGTTGGCTTGGTGCCATCGGTTCGGATGAGTTTGTTCGGGGGAGATATGGTCAAAGAGAGCGGGAGTCCAATGCATGAAAGACCGATCATGGCGAGGTAGGTGTTTGTGGAGATGCTACCTTGCTGCGAGTCGTGAATGTTGAGAGCCAGCTGAATAGAGCTTCCGATGACAGTGCCAACAAGCCCAATGGCCATCCACAAGCTGATGTACAGCCCTCGTCTGTTGTCTTCGGGATACGCAACGGCGATGGCTGCCTCGGAAGTCCATAAAGCAGCAGCAGAGAAGCCGCAGGTCACGGCTCCGAAAAGGAGAAACCACTGTGTTCCGTAGACGCTGTTGCAGTATAGTGCGCCAAAGTAAGGGAGATATCCAATCGTGCCGATGACGAGAATCCACTTCAAGCTGAACCTATTGCCGAGGACGGCAAAGATTGGGCTGAATATGATCATGATGACATACGTGATGACATTGGCGGCGTTGACAAAATAAGGGGTTGCCAGACCACCGGCGCCCATGCCTGTGGATTTAACAGTCAGCGGAGGAGTCTCATGGGTCAAATACTGGTTGACCTACTGGCTAGAGCAGTCCATATGCCCTGTTGACTGAAGCTCACAATGCCCAAGATGACTGCCTGGTACAGTGTGCCTCGGTACCAACGCCTAAGCGTCTCTGGCCAAGAATGAGAGGTGCTAGCGGTACCCATGATGAGTATAATTCGAGTTTTGTCGACAGTGAAGAGAGGAAATGGTGAGAGAAAGGTAGGTCGAGTAATTAATGGATGTATTTATCTCTTTTCCTCCCACCTCCAAATCGTGCCTGTCAGGCTGGTGGGACCACTAATTAGTTGCCCCAGGACCTAAACGAGCTGAGGTCCCTCTGATCCAAGTCCCCCATCCACACCGTTTCACGACCTTGGGTCATCACGCAATCAGGAACTAAAATTCTGTGCTAAACCGTGGACTTGGAAGCTTTGAGCCGTGGATCTGATCGTTTGGGCGCGAGTAAGGGAAGTGAACCTTGGTAAGTGGGGGATACTGCCCGTGGAAGGCTTACATGTTGTGCCTCCCAGGGGTTAGTGAAGGCCGGAAATCTTTGACTGTAGGAGTTCCCTGTCATGTGGGATTTCGCAATCTGCTTTAGATATTGCAAATCCCCGGTCAGAGGAGTCCTGGCATGTGGCTCTCCGGGCGAACAGGAACCGAAAGAGGAACGTACCGCCCGAGTGCCCTCATGGGCAGCTTGTGGATATACGCACGATACAGCGCAGCACGACTCAGGGCTTGACTCCTTTCGCCCTGGGGTTGATCTATCCAGGGCATACGAGACTGCTCGGCCGATAAATACCACACATTAAGAATCGCCACAGCCTGTGATAGTCGAGGCTGCATCAGCGCGAACAATCGTCATGGCCCCAGCACCAACTGCTTTCCAGGAGGCAGCACCTGTTCTACCCACGTCACCAGGAAACAAAGGTTCCCGCAGTCTATCTTTTGATGCTTCTAAGCATTTGCACTTTGAGCCGCCCTCTCGGGTCTGGTCTCTGCAGGATCTGGGCTACCCAGATAGCCAGGGCATCTCACCAATCGGTGTGACTGAACCGTTTCGTCTCTTCTCCGAGGAAGCCATTGGCGAAATGAGAAGAGAACTGTTCACGAGCAAGCAGATCTGGTCCTCACATCGGTTCTCGAGCAAGTATGCTGAATGCCAGCTTCGAGGATATGCCCGCGAGTAAGTTCACCTTCACAAGGAGGACAGCATTTCCCCTGGCTGACAGTATATTCAAGACATGCACCGTTCATTTACAATGCTTGGAAAGATCCGGAAACGCTGCGCATCATTTCCAACCTGGCAGGCATCGACGTGGTGCCTGTTATGGACTACGACATCGCCCATATCAACGTCTCGGGACCGAGTATCCCGCATCTATCACCCTTAGAACAAGATCGAAACAGAGAGCGCGTTCGAGAGAAAGAGATCGAGAAGCCCAAGGTGGAGGACAAGAACGATGCGATTGTTAGCTGGCACAATGATAGCTATGCATTCGTTTGTGTCACCATGCTCTCGGACTGCACAGGCATGACTGGAGGCGAGACAGCGTTGAAGACGGCTGACGGGAGTGTTATCAAAGTGCGAGGTCCTCAAAGAGTAAGTCCATCAGATAAAGATACAATTGATACACGCTCACGCATGTGTAGGGCTACGCCGTAGTTCTTCAGGGACGGTACATTGATCACCAAGCTCTCCGAACCCTAGGAGGCTCGGAGCGAGTCAGCATGGTTACTGCGTTCCGAGCGCGATCCTGGACAATCCGAGATGACACTGTTCTTAAGCTAGTGCGACCCATCTCCAACATTGATGAGCTGTACTCCGAGTACGCACAGTATCGGTTCGCGATGCTGGAGAACCGTTTCAGAGCTCGTCGAGAAGGGTTGGATAGAGACATTGAGCGTAAAAGCCTATTTGATGTGTCAGGTGCCAGGGCTTTCATCAGGGCACAAGTGGAATTTCTGGAGCAGATGGAAAAGGAGATCCTGGAGGAGGACGACTGGAAGAAGATATATGATGGGTCTTGATCGCTTTGCCATAGTCGAGAACATTACACGATCACACTTACCAAAGTGAGCGAGTGCGAATGTTGACGATGCGTGCACGTTGACACGTGTGTGCGTGTGCCGCTCATTCACGAGCGCCTTTTCGCGGGGGGCGGTTTGACCCTGAAAATGCATAACGTCCCAGCGCTAGCACTTCAGTCCCGGGTTGAAAATTTTACTTCCCACCAGACCCGGAACCTCGACTAAAAGGAGACAGCGATCGGATCCTTTCGGGCAAGGATGGGACGAATCACAGAACTGGTAAATTCCGTCATCCTACCCCCGTTGAAGGGCCCTCATTCTTTTTCCCTTCCCTTTTCAATATTCTCCACTTGGGATGGGCTGCCTGTTAGCTTTGAGCCATAGCCATTAGCATCCAAGCTGGTGAATGAGAGCGTCGCTAGTCTGGCCCAACCAACCCACCTGAAGTGATCGGCTGGGCAGTCCTTTCACCGACTTGGCACAGCCCATTCTCGTCATTTCTTCCAAGCCTCGTGGTTTCTATCTCGGTATAGCCAGTCCGCGAATTGGGCGCGTGCGTGATTCTAGATTGGCACCGCCTCGGCGTAACTCGACGGTCAAGGAGGGGACGGAAAAGTAGGGGATCCGCCCCTGAAACGGAATTCCGAGGGCAATTTTCCGACATCGGGATTCACAAGTCCTACCATGATGTTCATGTTCCATGTCTCGTATGCCCGTTCCTGGCCCGTCGTTGGAGGCATAAGAAACGGTCATCGACGCACCAAAGCCCGACTGTTATGAGATCCCCAGGATGAGCCCTTTCTAGATACACTAGGCTGAGCTCAGAGGGTAGAATCATGCTGCTAAGCGACGTTGGAGTAGCCCGGAAAGAAGCGGTAACAAGTACGCAGATGTGCAGGTAGTTTCATCAGGACGCTCCGTGAACAAAGTTATTAAAATATGGTGATACCCTCACCGGAGGTGGGGAGGGCGTAATAAAGTCCGAAGGACGTAGCTCTATGCTATGGAAGATTATCTGAGATGAAAGTTTATATTTTATTAAAGATTTTAAGAAAAAAGAGGATAGAAAAGGGGCTAATTAAGTTGTTATTGTCTCTGCTGGCCCTAGTCGTGGACCTTTATTAAAATGCCTACTACTCTGTTAGGGCTTATAGAGCCTTAAATATAAATAATATGATAATGGAACTCTACTTGCTATTAGGTAGCTTCTTATAGTAAAGAGATGCCCGCTTAAATAGGGCATTAATTATTAACCCCTTTAGTATCTTAACCCTTAATACCGCAATATAGCTAAGCCCTATCTAAAAGTCCCATTTAGATAGATCTATTACTATCTTATCTACCGTGATGCTCTATGACTTATAAACCGTGATGGTATATAATACTATAAGTAGAAACTATTTTCGTATATATATAGATATCCTAAGAAAGAAGTCTTGCCTTACGGGGAGTATAAGTATTACCTTATGCCCGTTATTAGTGATTAGATAAGATGGCCTAGTATACTTATCTATTGCTATTATAATAATGCATAGCGGGTTATAATGTATATCCGCGCTAGGGGCCTAGCTAATGTTATATACTATCCCCTATGCCCTATTTACTAAGCCTACTAGCTGCTAGATGTTTTGGGTGATTATAAGGCGAGCATTAATATATACTAGAAACTAGCTAGCTAGGTTACTAGCTTGTTTAGATATTGCCTTATTAGTATCATTGCTAATGTTCTTAGCTATGACTTGGATTACTAGGTGCTTTAGATAGACTAGGTAGTCGTAGTTGTACTTATTGATATGAGCTTTCTTGCTATAGATCCGGAGAGTAGTATCGAATTTATCTACCTCGCATTGGCTTAGCTTGGCCTATATATGCTGGCTTAGAAGTTTCTATGATTTAATGGATAACCTTAGACCGCGTAGTTCTTTAAGCGCGAGATAAAAGCTAGCCTAGTTATCGCCTTGTTGCCGCTTAACCTTCTTTAAGAAGATAGTGTGGTTAAAGACCTTATATGCCGCCTGGCTAGAGACCTCGTGTAGATCCTTAAGTGGCTTATTAAAGTAGAGGGGCTTATTTATAACTAGCGGGAGCTAGAAGAAGTCGCTAATAAGGATAATATTTATGCCGCTAAAGAAGTTAGCTGCTCTGCCGGGAAAGATTTAGTGGAGGCGTTTGTTAACCTATGAAAGCTAGCGTAGACCTAGTATACTCTTCTCATTAATTATGAGATATTAAATGTCCCGTAGCTTCTTTTAGATCATATTAGTATCTACTAGTAATAGCTCTATAAAAGCTCTATTAATAGGTAGCCGGAGAAGGGAGTATAGAGTTGTCCCTATGATCTGGTTATTTATAATACCCGTGGGTATAGCTCTCTAGATCGGATTAGGCCGGTTACTAGTAAGCCTTTAAAGATGCGAAGATAGGACTTTGATTATATAGGACTTGCCTATCTTACCGCTATTATTAACGTAGAGTAGAATCTGCTCTTCGCTGCTATACTGAAAGTATCTAATAAACGTATTATATATTATTCGCTGCTCTGGGTTAAGTATATCATAGACCTCTAAAGGTAGGTCCTTAATATCTATATCGAGATAATCTTACTTGATTTTTTAGCGCTAATAATTGCCCTAAATGATTCCTAGGTCGGCGTAGCGGCCGATATAAGGTATCTAATTATATTAGATATTAATATCCTATCTGCTAAGAAGATCTATTGCCTCTTGGCTTAGTGGGTAGTCGGGAAGCTAATGGGCAAGCTTAAGCTAGTTTTCTTCTATAAGGTTAGGTTCGTGAAATTCCTACTTAAATTAATCTAGATCTGGTTAATATTCCTTAGTATTAGGTATGCCGTAGTAATTATTAGGGTGCTAGTGGTTCCTATAATAGAATTCAGCAGTAGGTACGTAAGAGGCGTACTTAATACCATTGACCTTACGTAGTTAGTTGGGATCGCGATATGGATAGGCTAGTATTAGCTTAATGCGGCAAAAATTATTATATTAGTTATATTAATAGTTAGAGTTATACCGCGGGAAGTAATATAGAATATAAGGCTTAGCTTAATGACCCTAATATATCCACTTTATCCTATCCCTCTTACTTATATTCTAATTAGCTAGAAAGTTAAGATAAGTAAGCTCTTCGTGGAGGGGTAGGCGAGAAAGATACTTATTATATATCTTAATAACCTCGGCGTTATTATAATTACCCTAGAGGCGAAGAGACCATCCTTATTGCTCATATAGACGGCAATTAATAGCTCTGATAACCTAGGTGCCCTCCTATAGCTCGCAGTTAAGTAAGACGTGGTAGATCTCTTGCCCCGAGAAGTCTCTCTTAGTAAGTAACTTATTTATTAGATACGAGGCAAAAGATAGAAGTGGGTTTTAGTGAGAGATATAAGGTAAGATTTGCCGCCCTAGGCTAGCATAATTATTAGTCCGCTTCTCTATCTTATTATAATACTTGGCTATATAATTAATCATAGCTTAAAGGCTAGTATAGGGGGAGATATTAATATTGGCTAATTAGCTAAGACTGAGATACTGGTTATAGTGGTTTATAAGGCTGTTATTCCTGGCCGCCTTAAAGGAGAAGTAGGATTGTCTTTATTGTCGAATAATATTAGCTATATCTCTTATATCCCGTGGGAAGAAAAAGCAGTAAGAAATCTCTTTTAAACCTTTTTTCTTTCGTAGGCAATATGCCTTACTGTAATAGTGGCGTTAGCAATGGTTTAGAACCTGTGAGAGCTATTAGAATATTAAGAGATACTATAAGGGATTTATAGCTAAGGGATTACTTTCTCTTTGTTATTAGACTCGAGCTAGCTTAGGATTAATAGCTATGACGTAGAATCCCTAGATATAGGCGAACTCCTTATATATATACTTATATTCGAAGTTAATATTAGGCATATTATCTATTTAGTATAGGCCGTGGTAATAGCTATTTCTATGACCCTGCTATTTATATTTATTTTAAAAATCAGTAATATTAAATTTTTGCTTTAGAATGATATCTCTAAATAAGCTAAACCGCTTATAGAAGTGCTAGGCTGTAATATATGGGTTATCCCTGAGAAGTTTGCTAGATATGCCTATTTATTATTGCTTAGGTAACTCTTACTAGTCTTAAAACTAGGGCAGATATTAGTAGAGGCTCCTTTAGTGTAAGTCTGCCGGGTTAAATATAATAAAAGCACTAGGATAATTAAGGTTATAGGCATAAGATTTAAGCTCTCGACGCTTTTAGTACTAATAAGGGCATATCCCGCGAAGCTATGCTGTTTGGCGGTTGATTGAGTTGAGTAATTACTGGGCTTTTATAGATTTAGGGTTCTAGAAAGCCTTTAGTAGATTATCCCGTGTTATTAGGCCCCGCCTTTGATGGTATTGCTTAATGAAATAGCTGCTTTTAGCCCGCGCCTATGCTCGTATTAGCGTGTTGAAAACTATAAACCGGAATATTAGATGGCAGGTAAATCTGTTATTATGCTATTGAAGGGCATGCTATATATAGTCTATATACTTAATAGGCCGTAGCCTTAGCTTAATAAAATCGGCTTAACCGCGAGGAAATAGTGTTAGAAAGGCTAGGGAGAGTAGTGCTTGTGATTAGTTGAATTTATTTATTAGCGTCCTTTAAATATCTGGTATTTTAAGCTAATATTATGTCGGTTATCGTATAGGAATCGGTTTATTACGCTCTTCGCTAAGAATGCGCGAATATAATACTTTTATCTCTATATCCTCTAGTAGTAGATCTAATATTGTAGACTAGTTAATCTTATCTGGCTTAATATTATTATTCTCTGTGGCACTTAAATTAGCTGAAAGAGGATTAGTTACGTTTATAGTAGTAACTTGATTAAGTATATTATTATCTTTAGGTAGAACTAATATCTGCTTCTAGCAGATAGTAATATCTTGGTAGCCTGGATGGCTATGGCGTAGGAAATCTAGCTATGCCTAGAGATAGCGATGGCGTATGCGGAATTGGCGTCTAAATTAGTGGTTAAGGTGGGTATGTTTACTTATATTCGGAGGGCGTAGTAGGATAATATCTAGTTTAGAGGGTAAAAGAGGAAGTTAGTAATATACTTTGCTAATATCGCGGAGAAAATGCATAATATGGCCACGATACTTATATTACTGGCCCCGGACCTATATGATATTTATAAATATATAAACTCGAGCGATTAGTATCTCTTTTATTCTTATTAACTAGGGAAGGAATGCAGGGACTAAGCTAAAATCTAATTGATTTTCGGCTAAAAAAAATAGAGGTTTATCCTCTTTTTTATTCTTATCCTTAGCTATATAATACTTATAAACGCTATCTTTTAAGCCTATATTAAACTATATCTCTTGATAATGGGCGTAGTATTCTATCTAGTTATTTTCTAGCTCTATCTAGAATACCTCTAGGAGCTCTTTATCTTTATTAGATAATAAGTAATGCGATAGATTACGCGCTTAATCTAGGTTAGAAAGTTTAAAATCTCGATGTTCTAGGCGTTTAATGGCTGGCTATTATAGCTATGCGGGCGGATAGGGATTTCTTTCCCCTTGAGTTGGCCTCGAGTAAATAGAAAGACTTAATACCGGAGATTTAATTGGCGTCCCGAGTTATATGCCTTCTTAAGAAGTAGCTAATAGACCTGGTCGGGGAGTAATCGGCGCGTCTATTTGTGTTAATGTGGTGATTAGTGTGCCTAGTTATAAGCCTATTAATAGTAATCCTTCTTGAAATATTAGGGATAACTTAGCTTGTTTTGCTATATACTTAGAGGCGCCTAAGGCTCGTTGATTCCTATAGTCTAGATAGTTAGTCGTAGGCCTTTTATATATAAGTGATGACTTTGTCTTTGAAATGAATTGATTTGCTGGCTTTTCTTGCTTATATTTCTTATAAATGTTTATTGAAGGGATAGAATTAGCTATGACTGATTGTGTTGGATTGGAGGGGTCCGATGATGGGATGGAAAGGATGAGGGCGTCGTTGGTAGGTTGATAATGTAGACCGTGTAACTAAGACTGTTATCTAATCGTTGAGTGGAGATATATATCTGGCTAATCGGCGCCTAGTGGAGATGCTCTTGGCTAATGGGAGTGGAGATTTGAAAGTTTAAGTTATCGTCGTAATAGAAGTCCTTCGGACTTAAATATCCCTGTTAAATATCTCTCTTGTTCCAGAAAGTGTATTATATGCCTCTAATAAACAAAGTATGCATATTAAGAGTTCTTTTACTTGTATTATAAAAACATGCAAGAATACATGCCAGTTCTAAACTCTCTGTTATCCTTCAAGCAGTTGTAGACTTGTAGTCAAACGTGGGCCACATTCATACTGCGCACGGGCCATTATTGCAAAACAGCATCAGTGGCCCGTGCACTCACTTGACAATCCCGATACTTCAACATCAAGAGACAGGAGACGTGAAAATAATAGATATGCCAGAATTAAAATGAGGGTATCTATATTTCGTCTCTATGACTGATAGCCTATATACTACGTCAAGAAGGAACTTGGCACCCCTCGCATTCACACCGTAGTCCTTGGTTGCGCAAAAAGGCCTTGCCAAAATTGATAGTAATCTGCTCCCCATGTCGTATGTCCCTTGTAGCCTCGACAGCCATGATCCATCTTCCAGACGCTCGGCGAGGTATCATTCTTGCCGAGGAACGACATGAATGGTTCAGGTTCCGGAAAGTACTGGCCACCCCTCCAACGTCAATCTGACAAACGATGGGATCACCGCGAATGTCAAAACGCCGCATCTCGACAATCCAGAGCGAGTTGTGCGGGTGTGTGTCAGCTGGGACTAGGCGACCAGTTAGTTGCCCGAGAACATCACCCTTGCGGCAGGCCAGGTCGCCTTCATGCAGGGCGATGGCCTGCAGACCTATTCCTTGTTTTCCGAACGACTTGACCTGGGGTCTGCAAGCTGCACCCACTCTCGTCTGACGACAGGAGCAATTGCCATCGCCGTCACAAAAATCGCATTGCTTGTGAGAAGACGGAATAAGAAGCGGGTGAGCTGGCCAAGCCCAGTCTTCAGGCCAGCCAGGGGGGTCGGGGGCGTCAACAAAGTCCTTCTTATCAAAAAGACACTCCTCACAGCTGGCTTGAGGCTGGACGAGAGAGAGTACATCGGTCTCGGGTAGATGCCCATGCCACTTGTACAACTCGGGCTGGTTCTTCTCCCAGATGAACTCAGCGTCCTCCCTGCTACCCATCACCATATCCTGAAACGCCGAGGCTGCTTCTGTAAGGCGAGCCACGAACGGGTTGTCAATCATGTGTAAGAACGTGTCCAACTCGCTCCCCTTCATGCTGAGGAAATCTTTCGCTGAGACGCCATACGGTTGTTCGGCTTTGAGCGGTATCAAGCTCAAAAGTCCGACATACTGCCCACAGATCGAACGCCAAGAGCGCCCTTGCCTGAGGTACTGGAAGAATCTTGGCCGTTCTGCTTCTCCCCACCCAAACTTGTTCATGGCTTGCTTGATTTGTTCCCCGTCGGCTCGCAGTCGTCCCGCTTTAGTATCATCAACAGCCTCAGCGATGTGGAACTGGACGAGACGTGTAATAAAGGTGCTGACGGCCGTCCGCCCCGTCAAGACTCGAAGCGTCCTTGTTAACTCCAAGGCTCGCTCAAGACCAGAAGTGTGAATTCGCAAAAGGCCCATTTCGGTTTCTCGAGATCGTCTCGTGTGGATGAGAGAGCAGAACTGCCGTATGGCTGGACCGCCTTGGACAGCAGCTACTCGACGGAGCATGACGGTAGTTGGGGGGTCGGCGATCGAGAAGGTGGGGATTCGAGACAGTTTATCACGGTTTTTGATCTTGTAGATGAGTTTTCTCACGTCCATTGGCATGTAGTTCGAAGATGCTGTGTTGCGAGAGAGATGATCGTCTTCGGGCACTTGCTCGTCACCTTGGCAGTGTCGCTTGTTGGCGCCAAGTTCATATTCAACATTGCTATCGCTTATTCCCGCCGAGGAAGGCAATCGCTTCCTTGGCCCCAAAGCGATACCCAGCGCAGGTGCGGTATTGATGTTTGCGACGTGGGCGAGATCTGTATGTGGCGGGGTTGGCACGTCGACAATTGCACTTGTTTGTACGGGGGTGTCGATCTCTTTCGACAATGTGGACGATACGCTGCTAATGGAGGTGGGAGGGGTCGGCGATAGGTCTTGTGAATGGTCGGAACTGCTAGGTCTTGAAGTCACGATACTGTTGGCCAGAGACGAAAGATCCGATGTCAAGTGTAGTGTGTCGCGCGCGACGACAGTCAAATCGTGGAGAGTGATGGCCAACTCATTCCGTATTAGACCATTTGGTGTTTCGAGAGTCGGCCGTAGCGAAGCGAGGGATTTGACGAGACATTGTGCTTTGCCGAGGAGCTCGTCAACGCGCTCGAGGTCCAAAGACATCGTCATGGTAAGAGATGAGTTGGAGGAGTTAAAAGGCAAAGAAGTGGATGCTTCTGGCTAAGATGACTGATAAGATACACCAGGTAGTCAGTGGGCCGCTATACCTGTCTCATTCAACAGGATGATGACGTGATTAGGTGAGTCAGCACCGCTCCATGTCACTTGTGAAGACGAGAGGACAAATACCCTATACTTGTGTATTGAGAATGTAATCCCGCTGAGTTGCTGAATAGCCTTAAGGAAATGAGAGAGGGTAGAGCTTATATGGTAGTGAGGAGCGAGACGAGTCTTTCCCTAGTCCCCCGGCCGGAACATATTCTTCTTCGCCAAGATAATAATCCTTTCCGCCGATGGGCGGTTAACGGGCCCTGCGCCCACAAACGTTAACTATGTCAATTAATAACTTGTCTTTAAATAAATAAGTTGATTTATTGAAAGTTCTTGTAGTATACCTGTTTAAGCTCCCTGGACTCCCTACCTGCTCCTTAACGAACAACTGTAGACACAAAACCACCCCTCACGAGCGACCAGAACTACAAGCCAGTCCACCGAATGAGGCCGAGTAGTATCACCTCCCTCATTACTCGTCCTGGTCTGCTAATCCAATACGTTTGGGAAATTGAAAGACAGTGCTAATAAGCCGGAAGCCGGCTTATAAGCCCGGAAGTTGTCGGGGCTGGCTAAACGTAAAACAGGCTGTGACTACTGCAGCCAAAACACATCGGAAGTGCGAGTTCCTTCCAAGCGGAAACAACCTCCCAGAGCATGCGATTGTGGGCTACAGAAGCCCAGGCAAACCGGACAGAAACAAAAATATATGTCCGACTTCATGCGAATGCATGCCCCTGCAATTAACCCAAGGCAAAACGCCGGGGCAACCAAACCGAGCCCGCAGCCAGAGCACTTCAAGCATGTGCTGATTGGTCAGGTAAGAATCTGGACCTTCGCTCGAGAATATGCCGTCGGCTCCCTTATGGACTTGGCTTGCGAAAATCTCATCAGGGAGTTGGTGTACTGGGTCATGTCTGAACACACGTTCGTGCCCATTTTTGGAGAACTTGTTCGCTTCGTCTATGGCAGTTGCACTGTCGAGGGTGATAAATTGCGCCACGTTGTGGCACAATTTGCTGCCTGTGTAATCGAAGACGTGTGCCTTTTGGAGGGCTGGCACAAGCTTATGACTGAAGTACCATCCTTTGCCGTGGACATGGTCTGTAAGCTGGCGGATCGCTGTGCTTGAGGGAGAGGTCCCCACTCTAAGTTGAACTGGTGGGCAACAATTTGTCGCTGGAAGCAATTTCACGTATCACATGGTTACGGCGCTCGTTGGCCCGGCCGAATGAAGCATGCTGTTTCTTGTATTGGTCTGACACACTTGAAAGACTTGGTGCGGTCGTTCCTGCCCCATTGCTCATTTAACTTTGACTTGTCGCGTCGAAGCATATATATCAACGGCCCTGCGTTAGAAATCGAGCGATAACTTGTCTACTCGGGCCACGGAGAGTTAATGTCCGTTAATTCGAGCCGGGAAGTTAATATAAATTATAATGACTATTATATCTTAGATGTTAAGAGTATTAGCATAGATGTAGATACCTCGATGGCCTTACTTATTGCCCCTATGTTTGAGGATGAGGATAAGGATATGCCTATAGAGGATCTATGCTTTGAGCTGGCTATAGCTGAGGAAATCGAAGACTCTGATTTCTGGGAATAACTCCTTCTGGAGTATCAGACTAATGCAGACACTAGTCGATCTAGCCGCCTGTCTTCGGACTTATCTATGCTTATGGTGGATAATTTAAACATAGGAAGCCTTCCGAGAGGATCCCCTGCCTGCGGCAGTTTATCTACCTTCTCTATCCCATCCTACTCTTTAGTAGCCGACCAGAGTCAAACTTTCTTTAATGATTCCTCCCAGTGTGATAGGTTAACCTTATAGTCATCAAGTGGCTCGGAAAGCAATCTAGGACATCAACCATATGGCGACTCACGGGATACTCTAGATATTCAATATAAGCACAGACTTGACACGGAAAATATCTCAACATTTAATGCCTATTCTATAGTACTGCATAAGAAAGGCGTGAAAGGTGCTCCTAACGCATAACTGAAAGACAGGCCCTCGCAGCCGCAATTACATAAGCCTCTACCTAATCTTCCGCCCTTGGCCCAACGAGACGGGTTTTTAACTGAAATTGGTATCTACTGGGGGGAGAAATCATCTTTGGCGACTTATGCTCCCCGCTAGTTACTGCCTGGCCGCCGATGTGGCCGTTAAGCCGAGGTTAATAGATCGTGGTAAGAGGAATCACCGTTACCACGGTTATATATATTCCCTCTTGAATCTCGCTATCCTCCTTATATTATAGCTAGTATTTATAGTACTATACCTAAAAGATTAGTATTATTATCGCCGTTTAGTAGTGATTATAGAGTTCTCGAGGAGTCCCCGGTGTATAAGGTAATTATAGCTCTTTCGCCTTATTCTAATCGTCGTTTTACCGCCGCGAGTTTTTATACCGCTCTATACCTAAGGTTAATCTTGCCTTTACTAACTAGAGCTCATTGGGCATCTTAGTCTCCCTGAAAGGGTATTTAAACTTATGGACCTACCCGGGGGGGGCTATAGAGAGGACTATTTTCTGCTTTTATATTAGTAGAGTCATAGTTATATAGCGCTAACCTATTATAATTAAGCTATTCTTATGCCTATTTATACTTGAGCCTATTACTTATCCTCTTATGTTTTAGTAATGCTCTAAGATGCTTCCCCGCGCGTTTAATATATGAGATACTAGCATAGGGTAATAATAGCTTTTAAAATGCCTTAATTAGAAACTTATATGCCTTTTTATAAAAACCCTAGGGGGCAAAGGTATAATTCATAGATAGTAAGGATACCCTAATAATAATTAGTTTAAGTTAACTCTCTAGAGCTTAGCTCCTTAGAGAGTATATATTTTATAATAGATTACTAGCTAGCTATTAATACCTTTTTTATATAAGTTTAAGAGTTTATTTACTTAATTTTCTTTACCCTCTTATTAGCCTTAAGATAATTTATAGCGCCGCTAATTAGGGGCTACTTAGTCTTTTAGGAAAGCTTTACTAAAGTAAATATTTTAGTATTAATTAATAAACTATAAGAGGGATAGAGTTAAAGCTAGATTTTACTTAGATTAGTTATAAGTATAAGACTAATTAAACCTTAGGTAATAAATATTTAATAAAATATTAATAATTAAAATAAGATAATTAAACTTATATTAGATAACCTATAAATACTAAAACTACTCTTACTTTATATTATACTTATTATAATCCCTTTTATTAACTTGCTAATATAATAAACTATAACCTATTACTTATTAGCCCTTATTATTCTTTTAGCTAAGTAACTATAAATAGTCTTTTATTAGCTAAACTTTTATTAATAACTTTTAGTAATTAACCTAGAGCTCTTTAAGTTCTTCTAATACTATATTATAATAATTATATACTAAAGTTATCTTACGCTTATGTAGTAGCTTCTAAAAGAGAACTATAAATAGTTTTTAGCGGCGATTAAATATGCTATTAGGTTTACTAGGCTTTAATAGAGGTTTAGAAGTAAAAGTATAAGTTTTAGGCATAATTTTAATTATAATAGGAACGGCATATATATACTAAAAGTCTAAGAAGCATAAGGGCTATAAGAACTACCTTTTTATAGATCTTAGAGCTATTTTAGAAGGATTATTTCCTTAGTTAGGAAGTCACTTTAGTCGCTAGCCACGGCGACTATGCGAGTATATCTACCTTTATAATTACGCCGTGCTCAAGGAATAAGTAAATAATACTAATATAATTCCTCTCTATCGCAAAATATAGCAGAGTCTTATTAAATAGGCCTCCAAAGTATAGACTAGCCCTACGTTCTAGAAGAAGCTTTATATAAGACTTATTATTATTAAAGATAGCGATATATAATATAATATCGCTATATTCGCCCTTATTATTAAGGCCGTTTTAGCGATTAATATTAGATATATAATAAGCATAGATAATACTTAGTATATTATCTCTTAGTAGAAGCTTTATTAATTAAAGACTCTCTTAATCTATTAGTAATCCCGCTATAATATAAAGTATATTATTACTAAAGCGATTAGTCTATAGAGGGTCGATGCGGTATTAAATAAGCTATCTAAGAACCTCTGCTTTATTGCCTAGGAAGAGACTATGAGAGGTGCGAAGAAAGAAGTGAAAGACCTGGTCGCCTATTTATCCTAGGATTATTAGGTTTAGATTTACCGCCGGATTTATAGAGAGTGCTTAGGTTATTTAGTGACCTTAAAGGCATGCCTAGTAGATCGTCTATGTATTAGACGGTTAGGTATAGGCCCTAGTAGCTACTAATTCTCGCGTCTAAGTTAAGTTTCTAGATAGAATTGCATATGCTGGAGCCTCTAAAGGAAGTTTAATATTATATAAGGTAGATATACTGCTGCAGTAAGGCTAAGGGCTCTAAGGGTTGTCTTGCGACTTGGGTTTATTGTTATGTATTATGGATAAGAGTTTTAGAGGTATTTATACGCGTGAAGAAGTAGACTTAGGTCTATCGATAGTAAAAGTATAAGCAAATCTTTAGGAGGTAATATAATGATATTAATAAGGAACATAGCTACCTTTGCTTTATTTAAAGGTTTTGGTTAAGCTATTACTTTAATAGAAAGGCGAGGTATTAGGGATAAATATGAGATAGATATGAGAAAGAGGCATAATAGGTTTCTTTTTATAGGTTTTATAAGCTAGTTTATAGTATCCTAGTGTATGCTATTAAGCCTAGCAAACGTTAGGTGTACTATTTAGAATCATATTCAGCTCCCGACGGGGCAGAGCCTCGGACGAGGATGCTCACGGGCAACATAAAACGAGGAAAGGAGCCCGGTGAGGATCTCGTGAGGAAGGGAGAGAGAGAGCGCGCGTTTCCCGAGTTCTCCCTATTGAAAACACAAGCTAGCCCCTATTGTTTTCTTGCAACTTGATCTTCGAAAGCCATGTTGACATATTACGCCACAGCAATCAACACCTTTCGCACGGATTGTCCCGCGAACGCGCACAATGAAATGGAACTCTTCCCTAATAATGGATTCGAAGCTTAACACTATATCGTAGGAAATCTCATGCTGGGATACAATATCGCTACTGCGAACATGATTTGGTCATCTACGGCGTCAGAGACGTGGATGCCATTGATTTCCCCTCTCTCCTACGGTATAACGCATGAGTTGCCTTGGCCATCAACGATCTCAAGCAGCGAAAGCTCAAACAGCGAAACGGGAGTTTATCAGTTATAATTGTCGAATAGCTCGACCGTAAGAGTATCAGCTTTATTAGCACCTAATGCAGATAAACTTTAATATAGTCTTAAGCCTATAATAGAAATAAAGGTCGACTATAAATCGGCTAGTATTACTTCTTTGCCTCCTAGGTTATATTCTCAAGCTAACGTCGATACGTGCCGCTAATGTAGTTATTTAGACTTTAAGAAACCCCCTTAGTAGAGTTAGTTTTAATAAAAAGAGTGCCTCCGCGAGTTTATATTAATTATGAGAACCCTACTCTTGGCGCTAATAGACTCTTTTATTGCCCCTAGGAAGGGCAGGTAGGGTATAAATATAAGCCATAGAGGTAAAAGCGCGCCTATTAGTAAGACCAATTTTATAAACCTAATTACTATCGCGACTAATACTATTTCTATAAGTAGAAGGTTTATAGAAGGCTATATAAAGCCTTATCGATGCACTATATGTGCTAAGCGGTTTGCTTCTAATAGTTCTCGTCGCCGATATAAACGTGAGATATATAGGCTAGAAGGCAGTAAATTATTTCTTTGCCCCCATAGCGGATGCGTCTGCGCATAACCTGGAAGAGGGTATATTCGTGGTAGGAAACTTCGTGAACATTTACGTGACAATCACTTAGATAGTACTTAGGCAGATGATTGCGAATAAGGCATAGTATAAAAACAAAACATAAAATATCATAATATAGATTAACTCTTATTAGATATTGACCCCGTGTCGAGGGCTCAAGCCACTGAACTTGAGGCACCCCGATGAGCAAAGTACCTGATAATGAGTCAGAATTAGCATGTGAGATCCGGCCGGAATATGGGTCCAATCAGTCACCCGTGACGCATGCTGGGGGGAGACTAATTCCTCCATGAGGTCAGACTAATTAACAAATGAGATTCGTCGACGAATAGGAACTACTAATAAGCGCCGCGAAGTCCGTCAACGAATGAGGCTCGCCGACAAATAGAAATCATAAATAAGCGCCGTGAAGTCTGACGAATAAGAGACGCAAACCAATTAGCTAAATGCGGTTTGCTTGAATCCTGATCCTATGGAACCCTTGTAGTCGAGTCTTGTGCGTGTCAATGTGCTGAACTGCGGACAATCTACCAAGGGGCCTAAAAAGTCTTTATAATTATCAAGCACGAATTTAGAAGCTCTTAGAGGAACCTATGCTAGTGGACCTTAGGACCTCATCATCGACGCAAGAGCAATCAAGACAGAAGAATACTAGACCACCAACGCCTAGCATGCTCGAAGTCCCCGCTCCTATTAATAACTAGATAGAAGACTTAACTATATATATGAAGGGGGTAAGTCCCTTGCCGGTGCTATTAAAATGGGGTATTTTCTAACTGGTTAGTAAGTATGATATATGCTAAAAACTTCCCTATAGAAGCTAATAATAAACCCTTCGCGACTGAAGTATTAGTTAAACGCTATAGATTAGCCCCCGCCGATAAAGGGCTTTAAAATCTATCCTAAAGCCTATCCCTAATAAAGTATATATTATATATTAGTTAATATTAAAGAGTTAGTTCGCGGTGCTTATCTTACCTTTTAAAGATATTGCGAAGTTTAGACTTAGTGAGTTAATACTAGCGTGCTATGACTATAATAAGTATATAGGCTAAGTTAATTAGAAGCGAGGATATAAAGATAGCGGGTCTATCGCGGTATATTAAGAGTTTTTTATTATATTCTTCGAAGAGATAAGAGACTTTAATAAAGGTATACTTAGTTAAGTAGCTACTAAAGATATTTAGGACTTTAATGATAATGGCTTATAGGCCTCCCTTATTCTAAATTATAACTTAGTGCGTACCTTTATTTAAAACTATTATATTCTATTAGTAAATTATAAAATTCTAAATAATCTATAATTAAACTTGACTCTTAGCACTGTAGGGAGTGCTATTAAACTCTCGAGCGAGCGAGGCTTATGATCTAGAGAGCTAACCGCGGTGTAACTTTTACCTAAAGATTAATCTATGAATAATAAGATAATTAGCACTAAGAATATGCCTATAGCAGTCAAAGCTATGCCGAGCATACAGCTTGATTCTATAGCTAATACTTAATATAAGCTCTCTGGTGGCCGAGCTTAAACAGCAATTACTACTATCACGCTGCTAGCTTCGTTTTACCTCACCTAGCCAACCTGTGTTTCAGGGTTAGATAACTCGCTGACTTCTTACGATCTGCCACCCCTAAACGCTGAGATATCTATGGCTCACTCTCTCCCCAACCTTCGTGATATACTTAAACCTACCTTAATATCGCCATATAGACCGCCTCCCATATCTATATATCCTAATATTCACGTAAATATAACCCACCGAAGCATAGAACCTATAATAAGATTAGCTATTACCTGGCTGTCTTTATATAAGAAATAATATATGAAGTAGAGAAACCGGCCTCTAATATTATTATTATTACTTGGTAGATATATAGGCGAAATAAGATCTCTAGGTAGGTAGCCATGGAATAGAGACTTCGGAGGCCTTAGACGGGGATATAACTATTGTTTCTATAATAAGCTATATATAACCCTAGGTATTAAAGCGTTACCTAGAAAGGCACTATATAGAAGTAGCACTGTTATAATAAGTAATGCAAGAGGCAAACGTGAATAGATAAGATATTTTAGCGGGCTTAGAACTAATATAATTTAAGGAATTATATCATGAATATAAAGTAAATTTAAAGTTATGATTTTCTCTCACTAAGCTAGTCTTATTTTCTTTAATAGCTTAATATAAGTTAAATGCTAGCCCTCTATGAATATCGACGAGTATAAGATAAAAGAACCTATTGCGTAATAAAAAAAAGACTACTTAAAATAGCTATTTTAAAGTAGGGCCTTAATGCTTAGATATATTATAATATCTTATTACCTTACTAGTTTCTTTTTTATTAGCTTAGGCCTTTTTAGCGACTAAAGGGAGGAATCTATATATAGATCTTTTTATTAAATAATAGGTAACCTTTATAACTAGTTAGCACTATACCGATATAATATAATACTAAGTTTAATTTTATTTTTTTTCTTTATTTCCTTATTAAATCCTATTAGTAGAGGATACTATTTAATCTAATAAATCGAGGGTCCCTTATCTATAAACTTAAAGTCTTCGTCCTTTATTTCTCTCCCTCTCCCTCTCTCCCTCTTACTCTATAATAACCGGTAGCCTAGAGCCTTTAATACTTAAAAGTATGCCTTAAAGTAAGCGGTAGTGTAATAGTAGTTATTATAGGAGCTAGTTATTTTTCTATAAAGGTTATCATAACGCCATATAGGATATACACCTAGATTCGAAGCAAGTAGATATATAATGTCTTCTGCGTTTATACGTAGAAACCTATGCCAGGAGGGAGTTTTGCTGCGCGATCGTTACTGATTCTAGATCGGTGCGGTTCGTTTAGAAGGGCGCGGTACTCTCGGCGAGCTGTTTGCTTGCGTTCGGTTGTGGCAAGTGAGAACTCGGTGTATAAGGACTTAATCCATTTGTCGAGGGTATCGTCTTCGGTGAAGTGATGGCGAGCAATCGGCTCGTCTACTGTGTCTATGACCCAGTTCTGGACCGTGGCCACCCTTCTTTTGAACTCCTTGTAGTCCTTCGAGAGGTGTTCGTACATTGTCCACCTCAGTGCCAATGCCTTCTGGTCCTTGTCCGGTAGCTCGGCGAACCTCTGGGACTGATGAACATAGTCCACCCGGTCCGTGGTTGGTGCCGTAACTCCTTCTACGGGGCCTCCGGGTGCCAGGGTCCCCTGGGTGCTTTGGGTACTCTGTGGAGTACTGCCTCCCCGGCGAGCGGTCGCAGATGGAATGGGAGGCATCGGCGCTTCTATCTCCAATGTCGGTTTAGCCTCCTTGGTCGGGTCGATATAGGACCAGAGGTCTTCGTTGTTGGCTTTGGTCTTGAGGACCTTGTACCAACTAATCCAATCGTTGCTAGTGACTAGCTTGATCGTTGCGTTGTTTGTCATGCTTTTCGGCGAGCCCTAGACGATCCGTCTCTGGTAGTGCTAGCTCTTACTCGGTAGGTTTATTGCGTATGAGACTCTTAATTATTGGAAAGTCCGGTCAGGCCAAAAATCATGTTCTGTATTTCTTCTTCCCCTCACGCTTCTCTAACTGTTCATCTATATTAGGCTTAGCCTAGCCGAGGCTTCGCCGTTGTATAGCCGGCCTTTGGCCGTCCTGCACACAGGGTGCTATTCAATATATATAACCTTAATTAATTACCTTAGTTAATATAATTTATTTCTTTATTATAAGTAGTAGTAATTATTAATATTTAAATAACCTTAATAACTTTATTACTAAAAAAATACTATATTAGCCGGGCTTATAAGTAATTTATAAATAGCTTTTTTTTCTTTTATTAAATATATTTATTATTACTAGCTTTAAAGATAGTACTTATAAATAATATAAGAGTATTATCTTTTTAAGCGATTTAATTAACTTAATAAAAAGATAAATTAGTAAGAGATTTATATATAATCTTATTTATAAGTAAAGACCTTATTATTAGCTATTAAAATAGCTTTAATTTTATTAAAGTCATAGCTATAAGTCCTGGCTTTATTATACTTTTTATTCTTCTTAAGATTAATAAATATTTTACTATTAACTCGAGCTATATTTATAGCCCCGTGGCTATAACTATAGAGGCTATAAAAGAGGTCTATAAATAAGAAAAGGTTATTAAAGAAGATATAATATATTACTAGCGGCAGTAAATTATATAGGGCAATAATAATACCTTATATATTATTTAGAGGAATAAGCTTATTATTTATAATCCCTTCCTTTCTTTTTTACTAAGAACCCTTTTTCTTTTTTAATAAGATACCTATAGCACTATATTATATATTCTTTAGATACTATAACTAATAGATAAAAAAGCCGACTTAGGCTATAACTTAGATTTTAAACCTACGAGGAATTAGCTTGCCTTTAATATAAGATATCTATTTTAACTTCCCTATAAAGCGGACTATGCCTTTATTTATAGCGAGATAAGAGCCTAGGCGAAAGAGCTATATTAATACTCTGTATATATACTTAGATTATTCCTTAATACCTTAAAAAACCTTAGGTAAGTTAGCCTTATTAGTCTTATTAATCTTCTTATAGTTAAAGATATAGAGATATTAATAAATTAATTAAAACTTCTATAAGGGTATAAACTTTAGGACTAAGTATAATAGGTATTATTCTCTTAGCTTCAAGGCCTTTTAGTAGCTTGCGATAGTTATTTCCTTATAAACCCCTAGGTAAATTAGTATTCTAAGCTATATATAAATCTATATATAAGAGATCCCTTCCTAAGCGAGGAGGTATAAGTATTCTTTAAGGGGTATATTCTAACTATTTATAATACTGTTTTTAAGGTATTTAATAACCTAGCTATTAATATATTTAATTTATTTCTATAGTAGCTATTTAGGTATAAAAAGCTAGAAAAGCTTAAGCGGGCTCTAGAGCAGAGGATTAATTTAAAAAGTATAATATTCTATATTAAAAGATTAAAAGTTAAAGCTATAAGACTTATCGGCGGGGAAATTAGGGCACCTTATAGAGTTATTAGGGCTAACTAGCTAGCTATATATTTCCTTAATAAAGCTCTAGTTATTATAGGTATTATTTACTTGTAATATATTAGGATTTAATTATATATTTATTATTAAATTAAACTAATTACTATGGTATTTTGCTAGGAAATCCTTTATTAAGAGAATAAAGTATACCCCTTATATACTCTTGTTATCACGGCGCTAAGTAGGGCGAGGTACGGGCTATAGCTCCTTGCTAACTTAGGGGATATCATGGGAAAATAAGCACTCTTTTCTATTTAGCAGCTCTTGGTACGTGGGTTTGCTCAAGGTCCTGTAAGGAAGGCTTTAAAATACTTGTTAGTATGTATTTATAAGTAGCTTATGCTATCTAACAAGTACTATCTTCTTTCCCATTGCCTCACAAGGCTACTTCTTCATTACCCACTATTAGTCGAGATCTCTAACAGCAGAATCCCCATGTTGGCTTACCGATACTTATCAGGACAGGAAAAGTGCATCCCAGAGTGATCTGCGTCGGATCCGGGCCGGGCCAGGAGTCGGCACAGGCGTCGGGACAGGGCCAGGACCCGGTGGGTTTTCATTGTCGTCGTTGTCCCGGTTCGGGTCCTTGGGGTCCCGGAAATCGGGCGGAGGGCCCCGCGGGTTGGGCGTGCAGTAGTAGCCCTTGCAAAGCACTCCGCCGCAGGTTGCCTCGGCGCGCTTCTTGAACAGGTTCCGCGCGCTGTTGCTGGTACACTTTGGCGCGTCGGTTCCCGGCTTCCATTCTATCTTCTTGCCCGAGCCTCCAGGATCTGCACCTCCTCCAGGCCCCCCGGGGTTCGGGCTCCAGTTCGGGCTGCACCATTCGGGGCCATTACCCGTCTCCACGAAACAAGTGTCTTGGCCAGACTGCCCGTTCCAAATAACGGCCACGGCCTTGGGGTCGTCGCCCGGCACCGGAGCGTTGGTGTATTCATTCCAGTAGCCGAATTTGCGGCTCAGCGACTTGATCATGTCCTTGACACTTTCTGGGTCCTCGAGGGTTTTCTGGTATTTTGACGGTATCGATCGGATGTAGGCCACAAGACCTGCCACCATAGGGGCAGCTGTCACGGCAAGACGATGGTTAGCCACTCCTCGGCAAACTGGGAGAAACAAGTGGTGACCGAAACGATGACAAAGCAGGGATTCAATGCTTACCATATGAGGACCCTGCACCTTGCACAGCCCCGTCACCTACCCCCCTGGCAACGGACATGATGAAGCCGGGCGCAAATGTGTCGATCCAAGCAGCCTGCTGGCTAGCATCGGTCTTTTCGCCGTCGTCCGTGCTTCCCCCTACGACGATCAGGTTGGGGAGGTATCCTTTACTCCCAGGTTCACCAAACAGCGCCGGGTAGCTATCGACGGGCAGCTTCGCAAGGTCCAGGTCATTGCCGTTCCATGGCGTGTTACCGCTGCTGGCTACAATCACCGTGCCCGCTTCATCAAGTTCTTCAAGGAGCTGGCCTAAAAGATGTCAACAGTCAGTGAATCTCGCAGGCTAAGAGGGAAAAAGGTTGGCTTCGTCTTACGTATGGCGTCAAGATAAGGCCCTTTGATTCCACCGCCATCAGGGACATGACCAAAGCTAATGTTAATGACGGCTTTCCCACGCTGATTGTTTCTCACAATGGATTCGAGGACGACGGCAAGGCTGCCCAGTGTCGTCAATTCGTCTCCAAATTGACTCCTCCGACTGACGGGATAGACCATAGCATTCTTAGCGAAACCCTTTGTCCTCCCGACTAGCTGGCCGAGGACACTAGTCCCGTGGCCTGAATCCAACTGGTCTTTGGGAACTGTGGGTTTGTGGTATATAGGTACTTCGAGCGTGTCGTCGTAAGTCAGACCTTGGAATTCCTAGTGCGTGTCAGCTAGAAGTAGGGTTGTATAACCGTTGAGCAGCTCTGTTGAGATTGCCCAACTTGGTTACAGAGAATATTGATGAATCTCCAAGGCTTTTTAAATGCACCTACATTATTCCTCATCTCATAAGCAGCTTCTTGGATGACGTAGACAAACTGTCCTCGACCCATCTCTGGTTGAGACGCGATGTGGTACTCGGGATTTCTGTTCTTTTGGTACTCATCCCTATTCGGGTCTTTCCAAATTGCCCCCCTGGGCATGCTGACCTGAGCTGCTGCCCAGTCCCTTGACGTTCTGATGGTGTAGGGGGCCCTCTTGGCTTGAGAGCGGGCAACGTCTTCGTCCTCCGAAGTTATATTGGCATCTCGACGCGGACTCGGCTTTCTAGGAACTGGCGCTGCTTCTCCAAAGTCGTACATTCCGGCCACCGAGGCCTTTCAATGCGGCGAATCACGCTGTCAGTCTTGAAAAAAAAAATACTTTGAAGCAGGAAGGAGTTGGTGGATGGGACGTACATCCTGGTCTATTCTCGTCGCCACTGCTGGGTGTATTGATTCGATCCACCAGTAAGTGTAGAGCGTTGCAGGGGCTCCGTTCTCGACGTATCTGACCGACGTTACCTCTGTATACTGAATCTTGTACGAATCAAGGAGGGCTCGTATTCTGCCAGGATCTCGGATCGACGTGGGAATAAGAGCGGCACGGCGGTTGCAGTTTGCCCGCCGTTGTAAGACGCTCATACCGTCGTCTTCAGGATCGGGAGAACGCTTTGAAACCTGGGTTGGGATTGGGCATTTTAGTTTCTTGGTATACTCCGTTTCCCAGTCTTTCACTTCGCAACCGTACACGGTCTCGCAGCGAGTTGTTGACGTGGTATACGTAGAGGTTGACGGGCCCACGAGGGTCGGGGATAGCGTTGTCGTTGTCCAGCAGAATGATGCCGAGTCTGGCTCGCAATCGGGCTTCGGGGGGTATGTAGGTAAGTGATTGGGGCCAACACTGCCTATGGTAAGCGAAAATGGACTCGAGTTGTTTGTAAAAGTCGTGCTTTGAGATGGTATGCTTACGTGATTTCTGGCCAAGGAGGAAACTCGACCCGAATGGGAGATGGTAGATGAATACCATCGGGCTTGATGACGTTGGGGGGCGGAGGGCCTCTAAATATGTTCAAATTCGTTTTTATTAGATGTCTTGATATACTCTCGTGACGAACGATGGGGAGATTACTCACATCGGGTATATGCCTGGCTTGATAGTCCATCTTAATCCTTTAATACCGGGCGGGCAGAACTATTTCATGGTATTGGTTAATAGTCTTGGCCAGATTGGACGCGACTGTTGGGTACTCACGTGGAAGTACCATAGTTTACAAGGCGACTTGAAGCCGTCGTCCACAGCCACAATGTCCTCGACTTCGTCCTCGATTGCTTCAATAATTCCCGTAGGCCATTCCTTTTCGGCCTTTTTTTAAGACCTCTGCC